>BPLT01000131.1:1200000-1641621 GCA_019656295.1 Rhododendron mucronatum var. ripense | reverse complement strand
CAATGAAAATATTGCACAGTGAAAGCTATTTTATTCCCCCACGAAGCAGCATACAAAACTAAGAAATCTCAAAACCGTATATCCTAGAGATCAAAAGAAGGGACAGGTAAAGTAGTAAGCAAAGAGACCTTTACAATTTTGTTTAGCAATAATATAACAATAGTAGTTTTCCAATGCATAGTCAGTATGCCATTTTCTGTCCGAAAAATATTGCATGCATGTCGTCAAAACTCGATTTTGGTACCACAAATGGAAAAATAGCTTTAAACAATGGTTTTAAAGATTTAACGGACAATAGCTTCTCCAAATGTGCTTCAGAAAATTCGCACACAACTGGATATATTGTAGCTAACAAAGACTTGAAGTATAGGTATCACCAACAAATACATGTGAAATAGCAGAACCACCCTGAAATGAACTCCAATGCAGCCTTGGCAGAAAGTACACCACAGATGTATGTCCACCATAGGTTCTAAAAATTTAGAACCGAACAGAAAACTTAGGTGCCATTCTGCTTTCTTTTTAAACCTTTTTTTTTTCAAAAAGAATGTAGTTTCAAGCTCAAATATAATAAAAATGAAAAAATTTTAATTTTTTTTGCATCGTTTAAAAGATCTCAATGAGATCTATCAAACAAGATCTATATATTGGTAGAAAAATTATTTGCGTAAACACATGATTTTTAAGCTTGAAATTAACTTCCTTTTCTAAAAGTTCTTTTTTAAAGAATCCGGAACACCCCCTTTTACCAATTAAGATATAAGATGCTCAACCCGCTCAACTTAAGGAAGGCTATGTGGTAGGTAGGTAGCAAACATGACATCACGTAAGAAATGAGATCAAATGCACTGATCCTCATGTGCAAAAAAGAAGTAGAAATCACCTTCTTCTTCTTGACAGGTTTAAGGATCTTGATGATGCATCTTTCATTGTTGGTGACATTTATACCTTCAAAGACCTCGCTGTATTTTCCCCTTCCAACTTTCCGAACGACTTCGTAGTCATCTTGATCGCTGGGTTGGTGTAATTTCAAGAAAGAAGAATTAGAAACATCGCACACCAAATTAAAAAAAGGTGAAGTATCATTCCAACAGAAACTTAGATTTAGAAAAGCAGATGTCTCTCTGGAGGAAAACATCAGATTCAATAACGAGTGAAGAGGCGAAATCATCAAGAAGTCAGGGAACAGGCCTCTGCAACAAATTAACTAACAACTCCCTTCAAATATATTACCCCAATCCTATGCCCCAGATTTGTAACAAACTTGCAAGCTCGACATTAAACACTTTTTAAAACTGTTATTTATCGATTCCTTTGGTAACGAGGCCTACAAGTCAGAGCCACTTAGGACCCAATCCTGAAGGGTAAACCCCCACCCATCCACAAGCCACACTTATCAGATAATTCAACACGTTGCAAGCTGGAGTTGAGCGCTAGTCCTTCGGATTTATTAATTGGTTTGAGTAAAAACCTTAAACCACGGTGAATTATACGTCTTTTCCGTTCCCAATTACATCATTTCCCAAATTACCACCGAAACATTGTTCATACAACGCAAAATGTATTTCAAAACCGACGCATACTTGATCCAACCACTTAATAGCGCAGATTTCACGTTTTTTCAGCTGCAATTAGATACTCTCCCACTAAAAAATTCTTGCCTATTAGATTGACTACCCACAGCTCATTTACATGCTCAAAAAGTCCCTGACTAGAGGCTAGGTGGTGGTCCTAGATTAGGCAGCTGTCTAGTCGGCACCTTTTCCGGCCGACCAACGCCTAGCGATTTTTTGAACATTGCACACACACATGCAGCGAGAAATATGCCAATAACTCCTGAATGCCCGCCCCCTCCCCACCCACCCAACCACAAAAAAAAAAAAAAAAAGTCCCTCCAAAAACATCACTAAAACACCAAATCCAACGGAATCAAGTCCTAACGAAAGCCAAAGCTATACATCTAATTCGATCAAACTTGAAACAAAGCAAATCGACGGCACTTGTTAGGTGATAAATTGCATAAAACATGGAAAACAGATCGATTACAAGGAATTAGGGCTTTTAAATTACCCCCATTGGACGGTGAGAGACTCGTAGTCCCAGTACTCTCTGGGACGGTGAACGTTGACGTCGGTGTAAACACGAGCTTGTGACATTGACCTATACGGTCACAAGATGAAGACGAAGAGAGTGAGCAAAAATCCGAAGGCGATTAGATTCGCCTGATTATATGTTGGCGTCGACGGTGATAGGAAAACCAAGTTGTGGATCGCTCGGGTTTGGGTTTTCGTTTGGGCCACAGCGTGAGGTCACGGATCTGGGCTTTATGAGGTAGGCCTTAACTGAAGATGGCCGTTTGATCCACATGTTATTCGGTGGGATCAGCGACGCGGGTTCAAGAGCTATCTATAATTCCTTGAATCATGGGGCGGTGGTCTCACAACACGGGCCTTCGGACCTATTGACCCCCGCGGATCACTCTGACACCAGGTGGGGGCAGCGGACACTTATACTCCCTCCGTTTCAAAATGAAAATCTATCTTTTCTTTTTGAGTTATTCCAAAATAATGGTCTTTTTCCAAAATAGAAGAAAAATTTTGGTGATTTTCCAAAAATGTCCCTCATATGTGAATATAAGTGTTGTAATGTAGGTAGAATATAGGGGTAATGGTGGAAATGATAGGTATTGTAGGTGTAATAATTGCATGTCCCTTTAAATAGTTGGAATCTCCAATAGGGACTCTCAATTTGGAACGGAGGGAGTAGTTTTTAATGATCCCCACAGCTCGTTGTTGGTTTGGAGGGCCTATGGTTACTTTTATAGGCAGGGTCGCCACGTCCGATACCCCTGGTATTAATTATTAAAATATATTCTAAGCAGTCATTTTTCCATTCTCTTTTTTATAGCCAAAAGAAAAGAAATAATCAAGTAAATAAAATACAAAATAAAATAATATGGCCAATGGTTTTGTACACCATTTTTTTATAAAACATCCTTTCTTTTTGAACTTACTTCAAATTTCATCTTTATGGCTAAAAAAAAAATTTTGATCGGCAATTTTCTTTTTTTGATAATTCAACAATGGTATATTGAGTGAAACATAAAAAAGAAAAAAAGAAAAAAAAAAAGGGACCAACGCAAGCCTCATATGATGTTGGTACATGAGGCAAAGACGTAGGCCCAAAGACAGAGGCCCAAAGACAAAAAAATCGTTGAAAGATGTGAGAAATGTAAAACAAAGCTCCAAAAGCTATCAAACCACGTGATCCTTCTGGGCTCAACGTGGATCCGTCATTGATTAAGGGTTTGGGTGCCAAGTGTCAACATAGTCAGGATGCATTTTTTTTGTTGTAGTGTCGTTTTTTCATGGTCATGTTAATCTCTTTATAACAAGTTCAAAGATTAATAAAATTATGTTTTTGTCGTTCAAAAAAAAAAAAGGGACTTGTGTAAAGGTTATAAATACAAGCAATTGATCTTAGTGGCAACTCCAAGAATTTTGATAAGTGGTGTCGTTACATAATTTTGCAGTAAAGTCATAACATATCTACTGCATAGACAAATGAATTTGCACTGCTCAATTAGTAATAAAATCTAATTTATCATTAGTTATGGGAATTTTGATCTGTGCATGAGCTAGCCTGGACCTAGATAAGTAGCTTTTGTAGGCTTGTACTACTAGTAGTAGATTTTACATTTGTAGTGATCATGTAGAAGCTGATACACTTCTGAAAATAAAGGGCAATAATTTTGGCATTTCATTTTTTTAATGACCACACTCTAAAATATTTGTCTCTTAATTAGTACTACTGGTATTCCCATGTGTCTTTTGAACACTAAAAAAACAAGTAGGGAAGTGTATGTATCAAAAAGTGGGGTCCAAAATCAATTATCAAAATGGATGAGTTCAATAGTTTAGTGGGAGCATCATACTTCCAATGAATATGGAACATTGGATTGAAAATAGCCAAATCACAGCCCTTGGATTAAACCAAAAATCAAAAGTTGAGTAGTTTTGTTAAAACCGAGATGGTTTTGTGAATTTTGACCAAAAAAAACGGAAGATTACTTACTACAAGATAGGCAACACTTATCATTGACTAAGGCAATACTTACTATTGTATAAGGTAACATTTACCACACAAACATGCAACATTTACTACAATCGGTTGGTCAAGTAACAAGTTACCATTACGTTAAAAAAAGAAAAGAGTACCCGATTTTTGGCGGGAAAATATGCAGAATTTAGGGATTTATATATTAGAAGAATTATCTAAAAAATGGTGCTCATTTATAAATCTAGATTAAAATTTTAATTTGTTATGAAAATATAAAAATTTGAAAAATATTTTCCATAATTTCCAAATGACATTATAAATGTATTTAATTAATTAATTTTTAAATAATCATTTATCATAGATATATTTAAGTAACTTAGTTTTAAATATTATGAAAAAAACGATATTTATTAATATTTTGATAGCTTACAAATTTAGTTAATATATATTATAAAATAACGCTACAAGTTGATTGTTACAACGAAATTGAACAATAAATATATTTTTGTTTAATAGTTATTGAATAATTTTGTAGGATTCTCAATTGAATTTGTGATAGTATTTAATGGAATTAAGCTATTCAATTTCATTAATATAGTTTATAGTGATCCACTTCAGAACAACAAACAAAGACATCAATTCCTAGGATCAAAAGAGGCAGGCACCCAGAAAAATCGGAGAGATAGATATTCTGCTGTTTTTTCCGAACTTGAGTGTCTCCATAATGAACATATCAGTTTTGATACTACCATAAGGCTTGAGACAAAGAGTAGAGTGGTCCCATTCTCTATTTTTCTTTTTAATTTGTACATTGACCAGACCCCATACATATTGTATGCAACCGTGCTACTTGCACAGATGTTTTTGCACATACATTTTTGTGGAGACTATATCGGGGTCTCAAAAAATGATCTGAACCGCTCTTTTTTTTAAAATATTGATTGGAGGGTTTTTGTAAAAAATCAGTTATAACAGATATCGGTAAGGGCTATCTCAGAATTCGTTGGGCAAAACAGAATGATTCGCCCTACGATTTCTGAAAAAACCCTTACCAATGTCTTGGGAGATTGGTGGCATGTTGTGATAGTGGCATATCCTTGAATGGTCATATTGATCGTTGGGGACTTGCTTGTAAAGTTAAATAGTTGGGAACTCTTTTGGATATTACTCACGTTATGCAAGGATTTTTTTAAATTGGATTATTTATTTATGTTGAAAATCAAGGGCGTGACATTGATTGTTTTGATTCATGATCACTTCTAACACTCTTAGAACACCTTCAAACCACTTCCAAACTTGACTGTTCGTACTTTCAGTGATTCATTGATCAATCTCTCTCCTTTGACTCTCGTTGTACAAGAGAAACGTATCAAATCCTATGAGTGTAGTACCTAGGCGTCGCCTATATCTTAAAGTGAACATGTGGACATTGTAGCATGATATGATGAATGATATAGACTTGTTAGTGCTATGACGTGACGTGGTGATTGGTAAAATGGAAAACGTACCGTAGAATTGTTATTGAACATTGTAGGCTATATAAGGTATATCATGGGGTGTATAGTTGGTTGAAATGGGCATGTCTGATAGTCCGAATGATAAAAGGGTAACTTGTGTCATCATGATTCGTCTCGTTAATCCTCCTAAATTACTTTGGCGCTCGTTCTATAGGATTCTTGTATAGGACCTAGTGGGTGGTGCGTTATAAAGTTATTTGTCGGTTCGGTACGTTACATCGGGTATGGTGTTATACTCGGAGAAAAGGTGTGAACTTGTGTATTTGTTGATTTATGACATGGTTGATTGTTTGTAATTATATGGGATACGAATTACTGTTTGAGGTTACGGACATAACGAAAACTTGACATTACGGGTATCACCATGGACATTCGGTGAGACGACCGGACCACGCAAATAAACGGGTATCACTATGGGCATTCGGTGAGATGACCGGAAACCCGAGCGATACATGCGAAAATCTTGTTTGTTATAATATGAGATTATCGGAAAAGGGAAGAAAGGTTGGTTTTTATCAAGTTGACTCATTTCAAAAGGGAAACTTTTTATGGAAAAGTGGTTCGATGATGAACGATGTGGAAATGTGGAGGATTAAGGTATCGTACGGGAAACAATGAGATGATTGAGAATTGGTAATTGGTTAAAGTAGACTAATGTGAGTTTATTAATGTTGCTAGTTTGATATGTGAATATCTAGGAATACTTTTAAAACATCTAGGACTCTGTAGTCGTAGCCCGCTTGTTCATTGTGGTAAACCTTTGTTTCTCGTGTTCGCTTTTTGGAATCCACTCACCCTTGGTGCATGTTTTTTCGCATTTGCATATAGTTTGAGCAAATATTTCTCTACTGGGTTAGTGTAGCTTAACCTATTATTATTTTCAGGTACATCTCAAGGGCATTGATGTGGAGTGCTTGATGTGTATACGACTTTATCGTTTGAAAGTTAACATGGAAGAATTTCTTCGGCATCTTTGTAAACCTCTTTTGAGAAGATGTAATTGTAATTTTTTTTTTGAACTAATCTTTGATTTGGAAATCATGTAATCTCTAAACTTACCACCTTTTGTTTAACTATGAAATTTGGAGCCGGAGTGCCATTATTGTAACCTTTAAACTTGACTATTCTCTCAGATGAATTATGGGAAACATTTTGGGGTGTTATGAAGTATTATCGCGATGAACTTTTATTGGAAATACTATTATTATTATTATGTTGAAAATTCAGGACGTGACACTATAGCCCACCTTAGCCTTGAAGTACTTCCACCCTTGGAGAGGTTACTCCATTGCGATATGACGACTGAGAAGTAGCGGCAAGCTATGGGCTGCCAGTTCCCGACAGTGAGAGGGACGAAATTACTGAAGTGGGAGACGGTTCGGAGCGGCTAACGGAGAAGACAAAAGAAAGGGCCCAGGAGACAGTACTCGCAGGTGGACCACCACCTGGGTTTGTTTCTCTCTCTTGGGAATGTGTTTACTTATGTTTCTTTATTGTACAAACAATAAACGAATTCTTTTTATAAAAAAACTGTAAAATGCTCGAGGAGTGGGGCCTCAATATATTAAGTACTCACTTTAAGCGACATATTTATGAAAGCAAAAAATTTGCACTAAAATATTCCAATGACAAATTTTTAACATTATTTAGTGACAATATTTAATTTGTTGTCAAAATAGCGATAGTGAAAGTTACTATGCTATTGTATTGCTACACATATATGCATAAGATGTGTACAACTAAAACAAATTCTCTCCCTTTCTCTAAACCCTTTACTCTATATGTTGGTGAAAGGTATTCTTTCCGAACCAAATTAATCAATCAAGTAAGTGAAGAAAGAGTATCGCCAATTACTCTAAGTGGGTATGGTTGGTGTATTGTTTTGGAAAATGTGGCACGAGCACGGCAAGGGCACGAAAAAAGCACGAAAAAAGAACAGACACGAAAAGTGCACGGGCACAAAAAGAACACGAACACGAAAAATTTGCTAACCCTTATCTTTCCCGAATCTCCAAGGTCATATCTCTCCCTTCTCTTTAAATTTCATTTGTCTTGTCATGGCTATTGGATAGTGATGGAGTAATTTTTGAACTAATGACAATAATAAAACAATAAGTCTACATACCATGAATCCAACCCACGACCCAACCCATGACCGCTGACGTGGCGGTGGGCTCCACGTCACATTAGCAAAACCCCAAAATAAAAAAATTGAAAAATCAAATTTTCACCCACCCCATCTCTGGTTCACGTATATGGAGGGGGGGGGGGGGGGGGGGGGAGGGGAGGAGGAGGAGGAGGCTGACACCCACCGCCGCCACCACCACCACCGGACTCACCTCTTGCGACCGCCCCTCCGGCCATCCACCGCCTGATTAGCGTCCATGATTTCATAATCTTGGCGCTAAAGTTCTCCATGTTTGCATCATTTTCGTTTTAAGTTATCATTTTTATTGATATTGCGCAGAAGGTTGTTTTTGATTCGTTTCAGGTAGAACGCGATTAAACGGTGGTTTTCTAGCGTATAGAATGACCCTTGGAGGTACCCAAGTGTCCAAGGCCGTGTGGCGGTCTCCTTCCAAGTCCCATCGGGTGATTGTTGACGTTTGAGGGGCTGTCAGACCAAGTCAGACCAAGGCAGACCAAAAGGCTGTGTTCTGTCAACCCGGTACCGGTACCGAGATTTTGTCGTACCGGTACCCGATCCCCAGAAGTCCCTTTTGGCAGCCAATTAAAGACCCGGTACCGGTACCGAGATTTTGACGTACCGGTACCGCCTGCAGAAACGGTCCACGTTTTGTTTGCTTTATCAACTTTCCAGTTATGGAATAGTTTCCACTTTTGGTTGATTCTGGGATACCTTTTTGTGAGAGATGGGTTGGTGTGTATAAATACCCCCTCTCTCTCTCTCTCATTCATTAGCTAGGAACAAAATCACTTTAAGTCTTTTTTTAGATCTAAGAACTTCTCCATAGCTTTTCAAGCTTTTCAAGTGTAAATTCCATAAAACTCGGGTAAGTTCTTTGTGTTCTTCATTTTCTCGTTTATTAAAGTTGTTTGTACTGTTCGGATCTTCAGTAATATTAAGTTCGTTTTCATTTCTCCCGGTTAAAAATGTTTGTTAATTTTAGCATGCTTCCTGGTTTCCTAAATATGCGTGAGTAGTCGATTAGGCTTGGCTTCGGAGTGATTAATGCCCCGTGATTTACGTTTATCTTCTCTTTCTCAACTCTAGACTCAAGTTTGACAAGGAAAAAGAGCATTGTTCGGCCTTTATGTAACAAAACTAATCGATGTTAATCTCCGGTGATCATGTGCTCGCTCACATGGTTCCGTGAGCGATGTCTCGGTTTGTGTTTGCCAAAAGAATGAAAGAACTCACTCATTTTCCAAGTCACACTTCAAGTCTATTTATTTTCACGCGAAATCTTCCGGTTGATAGCCTAAGCCGTGCGAATCAACCGTGTTTTCCTTGAGAAAGTAGGATAGCTAAGTCCGGGCGTTAATCATTCCAACGCCTTGCCGCTTGTCTTAAATTAGTAAAAACCCATTTTCTAGTCTTTTTAGTCGAGCAATTTCCACTTTAAAGCAAAACCAAAAGTTGGCCGTCTAAACGCCGCAAACCTTTACACCTAAAAATCCTGGCAAGCTATAAGGAATTATCTCTGTGGGTACGATCCCGGACTTTCCGGTATTTATGCTGACAACGGCCTAGCCCTACGCTCGGGGTAAAACGACCCGTTTCAACGGTTAGGTTTGGACGAAGCATATTTTGGCGCCGTTGCCGGGGATCTTTCTAATATAGCTTATTGGGAGGTTCGACAAACCATTGTAAGTATTCCATTTATTTTATCTTTGTGCATGGCATGCTAGCGCTAGTGGATACCTCTAACCGATCATACTATCAACTTGAGGTGTAACGAAGCTAGACCTAGTATCCACTGCCTTTTCTTTTCATTTGTTGCAAAGTTATATTTATCTACTGAGGCGGCGGCATAGCCCCTCATAATCGTCTTGTGAGAAAGGTGGCGACTTTGCCCCTTCAGTCTGTTTTCTCATTGCAGAGCTGCTCAATAGTTCTTAACTGGTGAAGCGGGGTTCATGCTTGCGGTGTATCGTAGTCCTCGCTCAAACCGTCTGCACCGATCTAGTTCTCCGCCTCGGATTAGAAACCTACATATCCGAACTTATTCTCCACCGAGCAGGGTTTCTAGGCAGTATTCTCCACCAAGAGCACCAATGGCCGAAGAGGAAGCTGCTCCTGCCAGGACTCTTAAGGACTACTTGAATCCGGAACGGGTTACCCAATTATCACCGATAGTCTTTCCGCGCCCTACCACAGCCGCCAACACCTTCGTGTTTAAATCAGATTATCACCGTTGCATTCCGACATTCCATGGGATGGAACGTGAGGACCCGTACCAGCATATCCGCGAATTCGAGGAGGTTCTCCAATCGTTTGTAAGTGGGGAGGTACTTCTCAACCAAGCAAGACTGAGGCTTTTCCCGTTTACGTTGAAGGATAAAGCTAAAACTTGGTTCCACTCCTTGAAGCCTCAATCTTTGAACACTTGGGCGGAAGTTCAAGATGCTTTTCACAAGAAGTTCTTCCCGGCCAGCAGGACTAAGCTCTTAATGGACCAGATCCAGACATTTAAGCAGCGTGAGGGAGAGGTTTTTCATCATATTGGGAGCGTTATAAAGATTTGCTTTCAGCGGTTCCTCACCACAACTTTGCCTTGTATCAACTTATTCATTACTTCCATTTGGGATGCTCACAACAAAGCAAGCAGTTGCTTGATACCATGTGCTCCGGGGGTTTCATGAATAAGTCTCCTGAAGATGGTTGGGATTATTTGGATGAGGTAGCCAAGAAATCATTGACGTGGAATTATGAAGATGCCGGTGATCGGGCAATGGCTAACCAAGGTCCTGGTGGCTCTGGGAAGTTTTCCATAAATGAGCACAATGCTATTGAAACACGGATAGAGCAACTCGCACAAAAGTTGGAGAAGATGGAACTAAAAGGGGTGAAAGAAGTTAGAGAGGTACAAGCCGTAGAGATGTGTGCCATATGTGAAACATCAGGCCATTCCACCGACAATTGCTCGTCTATTCCGACTTTGCGGCAGCAGTACCAGAACCTCAATCTTCCTATCGAAGAAGTTAGTGCAATCAACCAAAGGTTTGACCCCTATCCGCAGAATTTCAATCAAGGTCAAAGGCAAAACCCGGGATTCCGTTGGAACAACCAGATTGAAGGAGGACCCTCTCAAGCTCCTCCTAGTTCTCAAATGCAGCCTTGGCGGTCTGCTCAAAGCCAAGGACAGCCTCGTTTTCCACAAGGACCGCCAGGTTTTGGACCGTCCGGCCCGTTCCAAGGTTCTAATCAATTTCAACCCCCGCCAAGGCGATCATTAGAGGACACCTTGCAATCCTTCATGAATGCTCAAGCGAATTACAATGAGAATAACACGCAAATGATGGGGGAGTTGAAGAATCAAATGGGGAAGTTGACAACATCCATCGGGTTGCTCCAACAAGAACGGGGTAAGTTTCCGACTCAGCCACAAGCCAATCCACAAGGCCAGCTACTCATTGGTAGTTCTTCAGGACCTCCGCCCGAGCAGGCCCAAGCGATTATCACTCTTAGGAGTGGCAAGGCCGTTGATAACCGTGTTGTCAACCCGCCGGCTACACCTCTCCTGGTGCCATCTCCTTCTTCGACAAGTTCTCCAACGCTTGGGGAATCTCCCGAGCCAACTCCAGAAGAAGACGGGGAATCTCCCGTGCAAACTCTACCGGACACCAATGCTACTCCAAGTCAACAAGTGACTCCCGTTCCGGCACCCTATCCTTCTAGACTGAAGAAACCGGTTCACCCATCCAAAAGCGCCGACATACTTGAGGTTTTCAAGCAGGTCAATGTTAACATCCCATTGATGGATGCCATCAAGCAAATTCCCTCATATGCCAAGTTCCTGAAGGATCTATGCACCCAAAAGCGTAAGCTTAATGTGCACAAGAAGGTATTGCTAACTGAGCATGTTAGCCAAATCATCCAAACCGATCTTGCACCAAAATACAAAGACCCCGGATGTCCTACAATTTCGATTACTATTGGGGATAAGAGAGTGGATCAAGCTCTTTTAGATTTGGGGGCAAGTGTGAATTTGCTACCGTATTCAGTCTACCAAGAATTGGGTTTGGGGGAGATGAAGCCCACCAGAGTTACTCTTCAATTGGCGGATCGGAGTGTCCGAATTCCTCGGGGGGTGGTGGAAGATGTATTGGTCCAAGTTGGCCAATTTGTTTACCCTGTAGATTTCGTTGTTTTGGATACTTGTCAGTCATCTACCGCACCGCTATCTACTCCCGTCATTCTTGGGCGGCCGTTTCTTGCAACCTCCGATGCCGTAATCAGCTGTCGGAATGGGCTGTTGAATATGTCTTTTGGTAATATGAAAATGGAAGTAAACATGTTCAACGTGGGGATTCAAATGGGTGATGATGATGATTGTGAAAATGTCAATCTTGTGGATACATTGGTGCAGGAGCATGTGGAAGAATTCTTGTTCAAAGATTCTTTGGAGGTAGCTCTTACCTCCGAAGAAACCGCTTTTCTGGAATCTGATGAAATGGAGTCTCTATTCTCCTTGCTTAATGGTGATGAAGGTAATGAGGAAATCGACGGAGTTGCGTCATGGTCTCCAAAGTTTGAGGAGTTACCCCCGATTGAGCGACATCGGTTCCATCTAGTGTTGAGCCGCCGGTACTCGAATTGAAAGCATTACCAGAAACTCTGAAATATGCATTTCTAGGCGAGAACAACACTTTCCCGGTGGTCATTTCAGCTTCTCTTACACAGCTCCAAGAAGAAGGATTGTTGGCACTTTTGAGGAGGCACAAGAAAGCTATTGGGTGGACTATTGCGGACATTCAAGGCATATCTCCCTCCTTATGCTCTCATCACATTTACTTGGAGGAGGATGTCAAACCGTCACGCCAACCTCAACGCCGGCTCAACCCAATCATGAAAGATGTTGTCCGGGCGGAAATCCTTAAATTGCTGATGTTGGGATTATCTACCCCATCGCTGATTCTAAGTGGGTAAGTCCCATACAAGTTGTTCCTAAGAAGGCGGGGTGACCGTTGTGGAAAATGACAAAGGGGAGCTCATTCCGACTCGTGTAGTCACCGGGTGGCGAGTATGTATCGACTATCGTAAGCTAAATGCCAGCACGCGAAAGATCACTTTCCTCTCCCTTCATTGATCAAATCTTGGAGAGAGTCGCCGGGCATGCTTTCTATTGTTTCCTTGACGGTTATTCGGGTTATAACCAAATCGAAGTGGCTTTGTCAGACCAAGAGAAAACAACATTTACATGCCCGTTCGGGACCTTTGCCTATAGACGCATGCCATTCGGCTTGTGTAATGCTCCCGGCACCTTTTCCCGGTGTATGATGGGAATTTTCAGCGATATGGTGAAAAAATTGTGGAAGTTTTCATGGACGATTTCTCCGTGTTTGGTGACTCGTTTGAGTCTTGTCTTGCCAACTTGGAGAAGTCTTGACGAGATGTGAGGAGAAGAATTTGGTCCTCAATTGGGAAAAGTGCCATTTATGGTCACTCAAGGGATTGTGCTCGGGCATATCGTCGGAAAAGGGTATTGAGGTAGACAAGGCAAAAATCGATCTCATTTCAAACCTCCCTACCCCAAAGTGCGTCAAAGACATTCGCTCATTTCTTGGCCATGCAGGTTTTTATCGGCGATTTATCAAGGATTTCAGCGCAATTTCGAGGCCACTTTGCCATCTCTTATCCAAAGATGTTCCCTTCGAATGGACTGCTGAATGTGAGCTGGCATTCGTTAAGCTCAAAGCTAGCCTCACCACGCCCCCTATTGTTCAAACGCCCGATTGGAATTTGCCTTTTGAGTTGATGTGCGATGCAAGCGACTATGCCGTCGGGGCCGTTCTTGGCCAAAGGAAGGACAAGCACCCATGGGTGATTTATTATGCGAGCAAAACTCTCAATGATGCTCAAATGAACTACTCTACTACGGAGAAGGAGCTTCTTGCCATCGTGTTTGCCCTCGATAAATTTCGGTCTTATCTTGTTGGTGCTCCGATCACCATTTACACCGACCACTCGGCACTCAAGTATCTCTTCACTAAGCAGGATGCAAAGGCACGTTTAATTCGGTGGATCCTCCTGTTGCAAGAGTTTGACATCACTATCAAAGACAAAAAGGGAGTGGAAAATGTGGTAGCCGACCATCTGTCGCGCTTGGAGTTCACGGATCGCACCACATATTCCCATTGGCGACACTTTCCCCGATGAGCAACTCTTTGGCATATCAACGGCCCCGTGGTTTGCCGACATCGTTAACTACTTGGTTACAGGCTTGATTCCAACGCATTGGTCTTCTCATGAGCGTCGGCGGTTTTTGTCAGAAGTGAAGCACTTCTCTTATGATGATCCATACTTGTTCAAGTACTGCCCCGACCAGATCATCCGCCGGTGTGTTCCTGATTCTGACCAAAGCGGGATTCTTAAATTTTGCCATTCGGAAGCTGTGGCGGGCACTTTTCTGCCAGCAAGACCAAGCCAAGATACTCCAGTGCGGATTTTATTGGCCGACCTTGAACCACGACGCTTATGCCTTTTGCAAACTTGTGACCGCTGCCAGCAATTGGGTAAAGTGACCCCCGAGATGAAATGCCTCAAGCCAAGTTCATAGTTGTTGAAGTCTTCGACTGTTGGGGTATCGACTTCATGGGCCCATTCCCAATGTCGTTTGGCAACCTGTACATCCTATTGGCTGTTGATTATGTGTCGAGGTGGGTGGAGGCCATTGCTACTCGTACAATGATCACAAGGTTGTGCTTGATTTTCTGAAGGAGAATATCTTATCGCGTTTTGGGGTCCCTCGTGCAATTATTAGCGACCAAGGGTCTCATTTCTGCAACCGGCCATTCGCCGCCTTGATGAAGAAATATGGCATAACGCACAAAGTCTCCCTCGCATATCATCCTCAAACCAACGGTCAAGCCGAGCTCGCCAACCGTGAGGTAAAACGTATCTTGAAAAACGGTAAATCCTAATCGAAGGATTGGTCTTTAAGATTGACCGATGCACTTTGGGCATATCGTACTGCATACAAGACGGTTTTGGGCGCTTCGCCCTATCGGCTTGTATATGGTAAGGCATGCCACCTTCCGGTGGAATCGAGCATAAGGCATACTGGGCGATTAAACAATTGAACTATCGTCTACCCGATGCTGGAGTTCACCGTAAACTCCAATTGAATGAACTTGATGAAATCCGTAGAGATGCATATGATAATACTAACATTTACAAGTCGAAAGTTAAGGATTTTCATGACAAGCACATTCAAAGGAAAAATTTGAAGTTGGCCAAAAAGTTCTTCTTTATAACTCAAAACTTCATCTTTTTCCGGGCAAGTTGCGTTCTCGGTGGATTGGCCCCTATATTGTGCATCAAGTTTTTCCTCATGGGGCCGTTGAAGTAGCTAATCCGGTCAATGGACATATTTTTAAAGTCAATGGGCAAAGGCTTAAGCCATTTTTGGAAAATTTCCCGAAGAGGAGAGTGAAGAAGAATTGGTCGCTCCGGTGTATCCGGTCGATCTTGTTGGTTGATTGTTTCTTTGTACCTATTTTTGCACGGGGAGCGAAAGCGTAACCGCTGAACTTAACTGTTTGTCGGACCCGGCCCCCAGGTAGGGGGTACCCACCATTGACTTGGGTTTGTAGCTCCACACGCCGCTACTAAAATAAGGATCGTGTGCCCAGCTCCGGTTAGTAAGGGCAATGTTTCGTGATTGTACATATTTGTGTGTTCTTTTCGTGTTGGGTTTTCAAATCATGAGATTGCATCAATGCATCATTGTATCGGACTTTTATTAGTCCTCCTTTGTGGTAGTTTGCCGTTAATGATCCATGCTCACCAGATATGTCCCTATCGGGGGCAGCTTAGGTCTTTGGGTGAGACTTGATATTCCCGTGCTTTGGCGCTAGGCTCTATCTTGTCTCACTTTGTTTCGATCGTAGGGAACGCTGGGCTTAATTGCTTGGCGAGATCAAGCGGTGAATTTTACTTCGGGCATGATGTAACAAATTTGACGGTCTAGTATAGCCACCTGCGTTTTGCCTACTTGGTGGGACGCGGGAAGAAAAGTATGACTCGTCAGATTGCGTGAAAATCGGGTGGTGTTCTTCGTTGTTTTCCTTTGACTATCTGTTTGTTGGTGCCCGGATAACACGAGCCGGGCGGTTCTAATGTCATTTGGTTTTTAGTAGGTAGTTCGAGCTTAAGTCTTTTACAGGGTATACGTGCTACCACACCAGCCCTGGTGGATTGGATCTACCGTCAGAGTGATTGCGATTCAGGACCCTCAGCATGGGTGCGATTACGTGTCGCGGTTTGTTAGTCCAACAAAACTTTTGCCATGATTCTGTGTGACTAGCTAGTGGTTCCGTTGGAAGAACCGAAGGAGTTGACCTTGGACAGCTGTTCGAATGACGAACCGAGCCAGTGACGAGAAAACCTCCAACTTGGTCGAGGTATTCGGGGGTTGACATTCCCCCGTTGGTATGTTCTTTTGTTCCTTTTCTCCTTACTTTTGTTTTCTTAGCTATGAGGGCATAGCTTCTTTTAAGTTGGGGGGAGGGATTTATTTATGCTATAAATATATTTTTGTTTATAAGTTTTTGGGTAAAGTTTTTCAAATATATTTTTGTTTATAAGTTTTTGGGTAAAGTTTTTCAATTTTAGTTTGCAATCCTTCCGTTATTACAAAGTTAGTGGATTAAAACAACTTAGCACATGCTTATTGTTTCTTAATTGGCAAGAGTTTGGTGTTTGATTTTTCAGTACATTTCAACTCATAGGTATGACTAAGGATGAGCAACTAAGTGTTAAGTGCGTTTTGAGCAAGTTTGACCCATATCCCGTTTATTTTTGTTTCCAATTCGTAGATTAGGTAAATAATCTTATGTCATGCCTAAGTGTGTTGATATCGTTGTTGAATCATTTTGGAATCTATGGCGTACTTAGGAAGTGATTCAAGGCATTCTTTTTTTTGATAAGACCTCAAATGTGTCCCAATTGTCCTACTTTGTATCCTAGTCCGTGTCCTACCATTTGTTTGTTAACTTAGGAAACCGGAGTTTGGGGGCTTTGTGGGATGTGTATTTTGCGACTGTGAGGTGTCTGGGGGATGTTTGAAGGTAGCAGCAATGATCGTGGGTCAAAACAGAAAAGGGGGATAAAGTTCAAGATTTTTCACCCGGTACTGGTACTGGAATTTTGAGGAACCGGTACCCGCTTGGCAGAACCTGGGATCCTTTTTTTTTGAAACCCGGTACCGGTACCCGCTGTGCAGATCTGAAATCGCGGGCTCTCATTTTTTTCTCTCTCCTGGCCCACTATATAAGCCAAACCCTATTCTCTTTCTCTTTCTCATCTCCCCCTAGACCCAAAAACCGCCGCTTCTCCCTCTTCCCCGTTCTTATCCAACTTCAATCTCTCACAATCTCACCAAACCCCTTCACCAAATCTCCATTATCTTACGGGAAATCTCTCATTCTTCATGATTTTCAAGGAAAATTCGAAGGTACAAAGGATGAAAAGTCCCATTTTCAGTCCGAATCCTCCATGGTGTAAGGTAACTCGAATTTCGTCTCTTTCTCACTCTAATTCTTCACTTCTCTTTCAATAATCATCATGTTTGCTCCCCCAAATTGAGAAATTTTGGGCTTACACCCTTTAGTTCTTCAAGTCTCAAAACATAGATCCCCCAAAATTTTGAGAGACCCGAAATTTCTCTCTCTCTTCATCCCATATTTCTACTCTCTCCATAATTTCATGCATATTCGTCCTTTCATTGATCTACCATTTTACCCCGTACACCAAGACCCCCTAACCCGAAAATTTTCTATTGCCCTGGCCGTAATCTCTGTGATTTCTGCTCGTGGCACTGTTTTGGGATTCAATTTCCGCTATTGCACTGACAATGGGGACTGGAATTGGTACTCATCCGTTTCTGTTTTTGCTTGTGTTGAGTAGGCTAAATAGTGCTGCAAGAGTTGGGTGTTCCCTTGATTTTTGTGGGCTGAATTCTGTCTACTCTGAGTTGTTGTCTGCTCTGTTTGTGGGGTGATCTCTGAAATGGGGAGGTCTAAGAAACTAATGGAGATGCAATTAAGTCAGCTCGATCCTTCTGGGAAAGCATCCTACATGAATCGCCCAAACCCGGAGAAGCAAGCTGGAAAGAGCCGAAGGGATGATGAGGAGAGTAGGAAGAGAAAGAGGGAGAAAAAGGATGCGGAGAACTAAAAGACGTGGGAGAAGAATAAAGGGTAGGAGTATACTGTGAACGACAGGTGGATCGTTCGAAATGGGGACTCATGCGATTATTTGACCATCATTAACCAACGGGTTGCAATTCTTTTTCAAGCCAATCAAAGGCTACAAACCTGAAGTTGGTGTTGGATTTTTACTCTAATATGGAGATAGAGAGTCAGAAGAGAGGATAGAATCCAAATTGGGAAAGAAACCACGTGCTCGTAACTCCTACCATAATAGCCAAGTATTTGGACAAGTACAAGCGTCCTAGCCACGGCACTCCCACTTACCCTGCCACAGCATGGTCTAAGACAGAGGAGGAGATTCAACAGGCTCTAACCGATAAACCGCTAAAACCGATCGTTTTGTACATGGAAGCTGTTTGAGAAGTTTCGAGTAATTAACAAAGTGAGTGCACTATAACCTGTTCCCCATGGCTCGGAGAAACGACCACGTAAGGAAGATGGGGAGGTCATTTTTGTGTTCGGATCTAGCGAGGAGGTAGTGGATTGGGCTAAGTTCAATTTGGAATCAAATGGTGAAATTCAGGACGCGTCCGGGGCCGTCAAGGGCCAATATCCCTTTTCCGGCCATGGTAACTTTTATCTGCGAGGATCAAGGAGTACTGACTCCGAGAGGACTTTTCCCGGAACTCCGGGTCCTATTACAGGCGGCTCTTTGGAAAAAGAGCAAATCACTGTCTCAGCCACCGCCTTCCAGCACCTCTGGTTTCCGCATGCCTAGGCTAGAACTCAATCCGGTAGGATTGAGGAATATATGGAAGTCATGGCAACCCAGCTCCAATCGATGCAAGCAAAGCAGAACAGGCTGGAAACCATATACGTAGAACGAGGAGGGATGTTTCAGCCATAAAGCGAGGAATGTTGTGGATAGCGGCAAGGTGTGGGAGAGAGCGGTGATGTCTATGTTCCCACTGAGGCCGACATGAGAGAATCCACTCCTGAGGAGCCTGAAAGAGAGCAAGGGGTGGTACTAGTGGTGGTGGTGGACTCAAGTACTCGGAGTCGAGGCAAGGAGCATGCGATTGAGGATGAGGAGGAAGAGGAGTCAGATGAGGATGACTACGAGGAGGCATGATTAGGGTCGGTGGGTCAGTTTTTGAAAAATCCCTCTACTTGGTCGGGGTGCATGGTGGTTGACAGCCCACTTATCCTGTCTTATTTTTAGTTCGTAATCTAATGGTGAATAGTAGTTTAGGAGTTTTTGTTTAGGCCAGCATGTGGCCTTTTTGACTTGGTAGTAGGTGATAGTGGCAGCCAAAGGGTAGATTAACCAAGCTAGTATTATGGCTGCCACCCCTTTTGCTAACCGTTCTTTTGTTAAACCAAGGTCATTACAAGCTTTAAAGTCCTTAGTTGATCTCTAGTATGCTTTGATTCCGTTTTTGATTCAATGATTGAATATCGGCATGTGTAGTTGTGGCATACTGTCTTTCGGAGATTTTTGGCTGAATAGTTTAGTTTTCTTTCATTCAGTGCTCTCCACATATTAAGGCATGGTATTTTTGTCCACCGGGCCTATTTCGGAGCACGTGTTTTTGGGATATGGTTGCTTTTGCAGAGAAAGGTTGGCTAGTCTGGCGTATCCTCATTTCGTTTCTGGATACGCCGGTTGGATGCTTGTTATTTACTTGCTTAGTGTTTAGTTGCTCATCTAGACGCATGCTGGGGGTTGTTGTGAAAATAACCGGTTTATTTTTGTTGAACTTTTGCAAGTGAGGATTCTAAAAGCATGTGCAGTAGTTGTTTTGTCGGAAGGATTGTTTTTGTTTTTCTTAGTTTTTGTGTTTTCTCATTGCTAGAGACTAGCAATGTTCAAGTTGGGGGGTGTGATTAGCGTCCATGATTTCATAATCTTGGCGCTAAAGTTCTCCATGTTGCATCATTTTTTCGTTTTTTAAGTTATCATTTTTATTGATATTGCGCAGAGGTTGTTTTTGATTCGTTTTCAGGTAGAACGCGATTTTAAACGGTGGTTTTCTAGCGTATAGAATGACCCTTGGAGGTACCCAAGTGTCCAAGGCCGTGTGGCGGTCTCCTTCCAAGTCCCATAGGGTGTGATCTGTTGACGTTTGAGGGGCTGTCAGACCAAGTCAGACCAAGGCAGACCAAAAGGCTGTGTTCTGTCAACCCTGGTACCGGTACCGAGATTTTGTCGTACCGGTACCCGATCCCCAGAAGTCCCTTTTTGGCAAGCCAATTAAAGACCCGGTACCGGTACCGAGATTTTGACGTACCGGTTACGCCTGCAGAAACGGTCCACGTTTTGTTTTGCTTATCAACTTTCCAGTTATGGAATAGTTTCCACTTTTGGTTGATTCTGCGGATACCTTTTTGTGAGAGATGGGTTGGTGTGTATAAACTACCCCTCTCTCTCTCTCTCATTCATTAGCTAGGAACAAAATCACTTTAAGTCTTTTTTTAGATCTAAGAACTTCTCCATAGCTTTTCAAGCTTTTCAAGTGTAAATTCCATAAAACTCGGGTAAGTTCTTTGTGTTCTTCATTTTCTCGTTTATTAAAGTTGTTTGTACTGTTCGGATCTTCAGTAATATTAAGTTCGTTTTCATTTCTCCCGGTTAAAAATGTTTGTTAATTTTAGCATGCTTCCTGGTTTCCTAAATATGGTGAGTAGTCGATTAGGCTTGGCTTCGGAGTGATTAATGCCCCGTGATTTACGTTTATCTTCTCTTTCTCAACTCTAGACTCAAGTTTGACAAGGAAAAAGAGCATTGTTCGGCCTTTATGTAACAAAACTAATCGATGTAATCTCCGGTGATCATGTGCTCGCTCACATGGTTCCTGTGAGCGATGTCTCGGTTTGTGTTTGCCAAAGAATGAAAGAACTCACTCATTTTCAAGTCACACTTCAAGTCTATTTATTTTCACCGCGAAATCTTCCGGTTGATAGCCTAAGCCGTGCGAATCAACCGTGTTTTTCCCTTGAGAAAGTAGGATAGCTAAGTCCGAGGCGTTAATCATTCCAACGCCTTGCCGCTTGTCTTAAATTAGTAAAAACCCATTTTTCTAGTCTTTTTAGTCGAGCAATTTCCACTTTAAAGCAAAACCAAAAGTTGGCCGTCTAAACGCCGCAAATCCTGTACACCTAAAAATCCTGGCAAGCTATAAGGAATTATCTCTGTGGGTACGATCCCGGACTTTCCGGTATTTATGCTGACAACGGCCTAGCCCTACGCTCGGGTTAAAACGACCCGTTTCAACGGTTAGGTTTGGACGACAGCACGCCCCAACGTCATCATTGCTATTGCCGCCGCGCCTCCCATGTAGTGAGTTGGTCTTTGTGAAAAATCTCAAAAAACAGCACAAACAAAGAGTATACTTACAAATTAAAACCCCAAATAAAAATCTGGGTTGAAAAATCTCAAGGCTTTTTCCCTTCAAATAAATCTGGATCAGAGCCCATCCTCCCTTTCTTGTGGGTTTTCTCTACTCCTCTTTTAAAACCCACTAATTTAGTTGAAACAAGAACTCAAGTTACCGTCTAATTTGCTCACCTTCTGGAGGGAGAGGACTCTGAGCTGGGCAAGTTGGCCAAGAGTGTTGAGCGTGATCTGGCAGACGAGGCCAACGTCGGGGAGGCGGAGGGTGTAGAAACCCGTTAAAATTTTAATTATTTAAAATGTTTATAATTGGCTAATTAGAATAATATAGTTTATTGGTGGCTATTTGAATTAGGGATTGCAATGAGAGAATTGAAACTTGAGGGAGTTTGGTGTGTGATTAACAGGATATAGGAGTATATATAGGGTGGGTGTCTCTGTGTGTGTGTGTAGGAGATTATATACTCCCTCCGTCCCGGTTTGTTTGTCCCCTTTTTGACTTTTTGAGAGCGTTTGACGTCTCAAAGAATGGGTTATAATTTTCAATTCGTAATGTTTTTAATATGCAATATGGATCTTAGTTGATAGATCTCAATTAGTTTTATTATACAAAATCTTCAAATAAAAAAAATATTTTAAAATATAAGATATAAACATATTTTTGAAAGACATATTTCGACAATGTAGACAAACAAACCGGGACGGAGGGAGTATCTCCTATCCTCTCTCTCTCTCTCTCTCTCTCTAGCCGAAAATCTCACTTTCTTGCTCTCTCACAAAACTTCACTCCATCTCACAAAATCCTCAAGAATTAACCTCCAATTCGACCTTTCATCCGTGCTTTGAGCTTTGGGTTTCGCCGGGTGAAGCTTGTGATGAAGCTTTGGAGTTCAGGGAGGCTAGGGCTTGCTCAAATCTCGTAGATCTTGGTTTTCGTTCGCGATGGGTAGGAACTTCTTTACTTCTTCTATGTGTATATATGTTGATTTGGAGTATGAATCGTGCCTTAATCGTCCTCCTTTGGTGCTTTGAAAGTCTGTCAAAACAAGGGGTATCGATACCCCTTCCTTTTCTGGAAATCTACAACCAGGTATCGATACCCAAGCAAGGGATACTCGATACCTTTTCCCTCTTTGGAAATTCTGCTCATTTTATGGGTTTTAGCCCAACTTCAAACGGCCATAACTTTCTCGTCCGATGTCTGATTCATGCAAACTTTATACCGATTCAAAGGTCTTGAAGTCAGTTTTCTATTGCCACCAAAATCACCTTAAGGCTCTGAGTACACAGAAAGTTATGATCATTTAAGTAGAGGTGTATCAGTCTACCTATCTCTATGGCTATTCCTAAAGTTGATCTCGTTCCATGTTATGACTCCCTATATATAATTAGAATATGCTTAAGTCACTCTTGAGTATTATTACTTGTGTCCTTTTGACTCGTTTGATCTTGTCTCTTGGCACTCATTAGAGTATAATATTAGTGATCCGATGGATAGGATTATGACTCATATCCTTGTGCATTGTCTATTGATCTTCCTAGGTTCCTTTGGCACTCTTCAATAAGATTCTCAATTAGAACCTAGCGGATGGTGTGTCGTGGAGTCATTTGTGGGTACGGTACGTGACAAAGGACATCGTGATAGACTCAGAGGATTAATGTGATCTTAAGGTATTTGTTAATGTACAATATGACAACTTGATAATTGGTGCCATATTATACGAGGGGTGAGTTGAGATAAAGAGTTTGGGAACAAACGGAAATTAGAGTTAATATGTGAATTACCTACTTAATCTCAATATCTCTTGCCTATTCAATATTCTTGAAGTTAGAGTAGTATTGGAAATACGTGGTATAAAATGCGAAATGGATGTACGGGGGTCACAAGTACCTGGAATTTATTGTGGGTATCTGTGGCATTAAGACCCGGAATGCGAAATAGATGTACGGGGGTCACGAGTCCCTGAATATATTGTGGGTATATGGAGCCCTAAGACCCCGAAAGTTGTTTAAGTACACAATTTGATGAGTCAATGAACAATGAGCTACTTAGACATATATTGGAGATCTCTGGGAGACGTGCGGAGTTCTCAAGACCCGAAATCTAAGTCTATTAATGCGGTAACCCTCATGGTGTTATACTGTAACAAAGGGGTGAAAATACAGATGGTGGAGATTGGCGATAGTGAGTCGTGTTGAGAGTATTAGAGTTGTCAATGTCTTGTGAACCAGTTGGCATATTGTGATGATGAAAAGTCTTAGAATGATCGTATTGAATATTGGCATACATGAATTAATTGTTATTCATCTATTGAGTTGTACCCCTTGTCTTGATCCTTATGCACTTGTTCATTATATTACACATAATATTAGTAAAGATTTTTCTACTAGGCTAGTGTAACTCAACCTAATCATTCTTTTCAGGTTCAAATACTAGACAGTAACTGCATGCATGTTGTGTTTGGACACTAAGACTTTGAAACCTAAATATTGTTTGGTTTCCTTATCATCTTTCTGAAGAGTTTCTTTTGATAAAGATGAGTTTGTAATTAATTACTCTAAATCTCTTTTGACTAAATTGTCTATAACCTTGATCACTTTATTGTATCAGAACTTAAGCTTAATTTGGGCCGGAGGTGTCAAAGTTGTCAATTTTTAACTTGGGGACTTATTTTATAAATGAACAGATGGAACTCCTTTTGGTATATTAAAATTATGCGAGGATCTTCTAATTGAAATGGATTAGGTATTTATGTTGAAAATCGAGGAACATGACAGAGGGAGTAGACGGAGGTGTTATTGGCATCGCACTTGATGCCGACCCAGGTGTAGGCAGAGGCATGGGGGGTTCCACTAGAGGCAGCCTGGTGGGAGGAGGCCGAAGGGTGGTCGTGGAGGTGAATCTGTATGGTGTTGGTGGGAGTCGCCAGTGGCAGTGGGTGTCGATCTCCTCCTCCTCTCTCTCTCTCTCTCTCTCTCTCTCTCTTCCCCTATGTGAACCAGAGATGGGGGTGGGGAAAAATGATTTTTTCAATTCTTTTTTTTTTAATTTTGGGGTTTGATGACGAGTCGTGGAGCACTACAAGAAAAACACCATTCCCGACTAACGGTTTAGTCGGCAATCTGTAGGAATTTAGTCGGCAAAACCCTTCGCCGACTAAAAATTTTGGTCGGACATTAGTCGGTGGGAAGAGGGTTGGCAAAGGTCGTTGCGACTAAAAAAAGTTTAGTCAGCTAAAGTGTAAACCTTTACCGACTAACATTTCCTGACCAAATACTTAGTCGGCACTTGTTTTTTAGTCGGTGAATGTGCTACTATTGGTCGACTAATTGTTTAGTTGGGGAATATGTTAACAATTTGCCGACTAATAGTTTAGTCGGGAATGTGTTTTAATTATCACCGACTAATAGTTTAGTCGGTAAATGTCTTTTCGAATTAACTAATTTGTGGCCTATTGGCGACTAAACTTTAGTCGGGAAATGTTTTTTACTATCACGACTAATTGTGAGTCGGTAAAAAGTATATAAAAACTAATTTGTGGCCTATTGCCGACTAAACTTTAGTCGGAAAATGTGTTTTAATTATCACCAAACTAATTGTTTAGTCGGCAAATGTCCTTACGAATAACTGATTTGTGGCCTATTGCCGACTAAACTTTGTCGGGAAATGTTCCATACCAATTTGTCATTCCAGAATTTTCTACAATTTTTTTTTCACATTATTATTCCCTGTAAATTTCAACCGACAATTATTACATCCACAAATTGCCAACCTAATGCAATTAATACAAAATAAAAATTTCAAGAAATAAATACAAACTTTCATAAATAGAAGTGTCCACCAAATAGTTAAAAACAACTTATCCAAATTCCTAGAGTGCAAAATAACACGTTCCACCATGGGGGGGGGGGGGGGGAGGGGGAATACAAGCTCAGTAACATCATGTATCCAAACCTCGTGGACACTCAACTTCAACAAACGGATAACCCAAAAAAATCCAAGCACGTCTACAACCAAAATCCAATTTCAATCTTTCATAGTCAATAACCAACATCCTGCACGATACTCCATTAAAACGTCTTCCCTATACAAAAACCAAAAAAAAAAACAATTTATCATTAGTATTTAGAGTTTTTATGAAACATCCCTCAAACTATCACTCATTTTTTCTACTTCATCCTTGAACTAGTCAAAATCACTTATTTCGTCCTCCAAACTATCCATATCCCTGCTTGGTCTATAACCTAACGCCATCCAATATTTTGGACGGCAAACCCAACAAAAATTGCACTCTGGCAAACTAAAACTTCCACCCTCCCAACACATCTGGCGCCAAACCAGATGGGTTTTTCCTCCATTTTGTGCTCTATATAGGACTCACCACATGAGGCAAAAAATAGAGTACTCAAATTGCATCTATTTTCCAAGTCACAAACCAAGGTCAAACTCTAGTTCAAAACTGTCAAAACCAAGTCATTATAGCAAGTTGCCAGTACTGAAAAGGAAGGGTTGAGCTCAAATTGCCTAGTAGGAAAATCTCTAGCAAGTTCTACATGCATATGGGGTGACAAGTGTTTCTCCACATTCGCATACACACGTTACGTCTTACTTTCTAATCTCAATTAATCATCTAAACAGTATTTCAACCGCACACAGACATGAGTTCAACCATAACAACCAAACAATGTGTATAATAAAGAAGATCCCAATCATAAAAGACAATACATATCACAACTATAAATAATAATAAAAAGGACATGTGAGCACATTATAGGCATGTAAGCACATTATAGGCATGTGATAACGAACAACGAATCACATTTTCATTTACTCAAACATGACCCATATATCACATTTGCATCCTACACGCCATCTTATTCTAGAAAACAAGTCCAACAAGCAGTCACGAGGCTCCGGTCAGTCTAGGGTGCTTCCTACGTTCAATCTGCCAAGAACTCAGCAAGCTGTCTCTTCGTTCAAAAATTGTATAAAATAGAACAAGCACTTTACAAACCTCTCATTCACCCCTGTTAAGCAAAATTTCGTTCGGGGACGCAATGGTACTCTCGGATTTGTAATGAAGGTCTACTTCTTGAGTTTTTGAAAGAAACCTCAGTACTGGTCTTGAACGGACCAGTCCCGAAAAGTAACCATAACCTCACTCAAAACTTCATCAAAATAGATGAGACCAGTTGGGTTTGAAAGTTTTCTTCTTTTTCTTGGTTTTTTGAAAGAATCATGAAAAAAATTGGACATGTGGAAGAAATGAGACTATCTCAAAGTTGATAGCTTGCAAGAAGAAAACACGGGTCCAAAACTTGTTGGGTTTGACCTACTTCCTCCAAATAAACCAATGTTCACAAAAAATCACGCTCATAGTAGATAACAAAAGGCATAATCAGTCCAAAAATCAGATCATTTGAAGGTCAATTGATGCTCTTAAAAATTCGTTGCAAAACATGAATCTGCAGAAAACAGAGACAGGTACAAGCCCTTTGCTAGAAGATCACCAAAACCTCGGAAGAACATGCTCAAACACATGGATTATAAGAGCTACTACAACGACCACGAATTTTATGGATCGAATGACTCTTAAATATCAAAACCAATACTCAAGTCAACCACATAGCCATGTAAAGAGAGAGGAGAATTTCTATCTCATGGGTTTTGAGCAACTTAGTGGTGAACATGGAGTTGAAAACATCAAAAAAGCACAATGCACCCAGAGAATAAGAATGCACGGCAAACACGTGGAAAAATATTTGAACCAAACATCTCTCAGAACCAAACTCTACGATACCATGTTCAATCACCAATTGTTCTGAAAGCTTTAGCGGCTACTGCCAACTTATACCAAGTTGCCCAACACAAACAACAGCTAACAGCCTTGAAATGACAAATGTAAATAATGCATGCATGTAGGAATAAGGTACCCAGAAAGGCAACAAGTTATGGACTGCTAGAGTATTTTTTTGACTTGGTTGGCAAATGGTTCAACTCTACAGGTTACACATACTAGTGCAGGTTTGAAATCATGCATGTTTCCTTTTCTTTCTGTATCGATTATAGAAGGATTAAAGAAACCCATATCATGATATTGTAGTTTGTGTATGAATTCTAAGGGGGTTGAAAAACCATATCACATAAATCATAGATAAAGCAGAGAGAAAATCATACCTAGTGAGAACTGAGCAGTGCAAGATCCGAATACTTTCAATTGTCCAAGACCTCAAACCTGCCAAATGAATTTGTACATAAAGGATGAGTGAAGCATTATGTCAAACACGAAAAAGGCAGTCAATTGTACCTAAAAAAATCGATTATGATTTCACGAAACGTATGCGGGATAATTCGTGTGTGGAATCAATATGCTTGTTTTGTTCATGTGCTTAAACATCTGTTGGTCTACTTCCAAATATTTGACATCTTCATCAAATCTTCAGGGCTTATTTGCAGTTCTCTTCTTTCTTCTTTCTTTTTTCTTTTTATTTGAGCCTATGTTTAGTTGGCAATTTGGCATGCTTTATCTTTCAATCATAACAAGATTATCTTTTGGTTGGAAATCAAGTATTCCTTAACTTTATACGGACTATGGTATGCTTCATTCTTAAATAGGAATTCAAACTCTTCTGTGCTTAATAAAACATAGTCAGACTATTATCATCGTTGTACACGTACTTAGTAAACAAAAGGGAAAAACAGAGTACTTATGATATTGTGCCAATTTGCCGAATAAACCAAGAATCGAAAAATAGGCAAACATCACACATCTATATTAGACACAAAAAAAAAAAACTATTGTACATTTCTGTACAGCCACGGTCAAAACTTCAACCATACTCCCACCTTCTAATCAGAAACTAGAACTGAAAACCAAGCCGCAAAATTGGAAAACCCAGACAACCCAAATGATTTTTTCGTTTGGAGCCACTAAAAACCCAATCGATTTGTTCATTTGGAGCACTGAAAACCCAGATTTGTATGATGATATAGATTACTATATGTTAGGGCTTTCAAAAGTTTTTTCTTTCACGTGAAAATCAACAAAACAAGAGAACAGAAGATACCGAAACCGGAAAACCAAAGGATTTTGGTGCTGTCGTCGAGCTGTTCTTTCCACCGCCGTCGTCGATTTTGCTGTCTTTGTTGATGAGAGTAGCGGGGACTGGGAGAGAGAGAGAGAGAGGGAGGGAGAGAGAGAGAGGGCGATGGGTGAGAGAGGAAAAGTGAGGAAGAGAAGATTGCCGTTTCAATTTGGGAAAGTGACGAAAACCAATTATATTATTGGGGTGGGTTAGATCAGGCGTGGTTATACGGTGCCGTTCCTTTGGGAAACAAAATTACCGACTAACCCCTTAGTCGGGAATTATCAAAATGCCGCCATCTTTTCGCGAAAATTTCAATTTGGCGCAAAAAATTATACATTGTCCCTGACTAAAATTAACTTAGTCGACAATTGTCTGATTTCGGATTTAAGGGAAAATATTTAGTGGGCTCTAATTGCGTCACCATTGCATACAAACTTCAAACTTTATCACTGTGAATGTTTTTATAATGGTTGATCTGAACTGTTAGAATTTCATGTCTTACCAATTATATATTGTCACCAAATCAAAGATCATTCAATATCAGCGACCACACGATCGAAAAACGTTTACTGTATCCAAAGCGTTAAAGTCTTACAGCACACCACCCGGGCCCCGCTTGAGGTCTTTTTGCGCGATCAAAACAATATATCTTTAATTTTTATGGGTTGTATCTTTCTTACTGAGATTATAGTTGATAACTTTTCGTTGGACAATTGATCGAAAGGAAAATCCTATTTTTCTAATGAGTTCATGTCTCGATAAACGGGTTTTCTAATTTGATCAAGTTGCAAATTTTCGAGAATAAATAATTCCACAAGTGCAACAAATCAACAGTCTCGATCGTTATGATTGTCTTGCAATCGTGTGGCTACTATAACAATGAATACAACATAAAGCTTAGTTGATTATCAAGTAAATCAAAACGTATAGAATGCAAAGGTAGCTATCGAATTATTTTTTATAATGCTTGATCTGAATCGTTAGAATTTCACATCTTACCGATTGTAGTATTGTCACCAAAATCGAAGATCATTCGATATCAGAAACCATATGATTGAAAGCTATTTAATGCGTTCGGAGACGTTTAAGTGTTATAATGCACTAAATGAGTCTCGCCTGAGAGCTTTCTTGGCAATCGAAATCATCTATCTTTGACGTAATACGAATAAGATCATTTGTACCAAAAAAGAACTTAATCCCATATGGGTAGACACTTGATCAAACAATAATTGTTTTTAATTTAAGAATTTGTGTGCTGATAAAGGGGCTACTTTAACCTGATCAAGCCAAAATTTTATGAAAAACTTATGATTAAGGAGGACAAAAAAAATGAATGGTTTTGATCGGGAAAGTTGCATCATGATCAATGTAGTTGAAACAAATATTTCCATTCTTGAAAGGTTTAAAAAGGGGGAAAAATTGATATTCCATGACTAAAATTGTTTTTAGTAGGGAAAAAAATATAAATGCCGATCAAACTAATCAGTCGGGACATATATTTCATTTATTGATTTTTAAAATTCGTAAAAAATGATTTTTACCGACTAAACTTCTTGTTAGTCGGCTAACATCAATAAACACCGACCAAAATAATTAGTCGGAAAAATATATTGTATTTATTGATTTTTTAAAATTCATAAAATATTTTTGTTACCGACTAAACATATTTTTAGTCGGCTAAAATTAATCATTACCGACAAAATTAATTAGTCGCGAACATAGATTTTATTTATTGATTTTTTTAATTGATTTTAAAAATGATTTTTACCGACTAAATGTATTTTTAGTCGGCTAATATGAATAAATACCGACCACAACAATTAGTCGGGAAAATGTATTTTATTTATTATTTTTTAAATTGGTTTAAAAAATTAATGTTCCCCTACTAAACTTACTTTTAGTCGGAAAAAAGCTATTATTAGCGACTAACATATGTTTAGTCGGGAATAATTATCACTTATACCAACTAATTTATATTTAGTCGGTAAATGGTCAACATTTGCCGACCAAAGTTTTTTTAGTCGGGAATTGTGTAATTTGTTGTAGCGAGCCCACCGCCACGTCAATGGTCATGGGTTGGATTTATGGTATGTAGACTTAATAAAGGTCATGTTAACTGTACATGAAATTCTAAGGAAATGATAAGCCATCTTTAAGGTGTGCCTTGGTGCTGTGCAGCCCTGTGCTACGCAGCGTGTTATGTATGGCAAATTGCCGCCGTTCTGATCTCTTTTTGATGATCTGAATTATTCACTTCGTAGAATTTGTCGAGTAGAACAATTGTACAAAAATTAGCTCGATCGGATATCATTAAGTGCATCATCGAATAATATTATCTTGAAACAAATGGATCTGAAACATTAGATAAACTTAATGATAATTTGGTACACATATATTGCAGATCTCAAACCAAAATCGAGGTCGCTGGACCCAAGCCTTTCTTTGTTGAAGACCTCCGTCGAGATCGATTCCGACATCGTTTGACCCCTGTTGCAGTCATTTGGTTTCCAGATCGAAGTCGACTGTCGTGCAAGAGAAGCCTTTCTTCGCTGGAGAGAGAGAGAGAGAGAGAGAGAGAGAGAGAGAGAGAGAGAGAGAGACGAGAGAGAGAGAGAATTGCAGGGGTTGTCAAGCCGTTTCTTCCCCGTCGTCAATTGTCAGACCTCGTCGTTTCTTCGTCGTCGATCGTCTTTGTTGTAGAGAGAAGACGAAGAAGTTGCAAAAAAAGCACAGAGAAAGAGAAAGTGGTAGAGAGGAGAGAGAATGAAATAATATTTTACTCCATACCATGTGAACAGTGGGTCGGTAAAAGTAGCTTTCTACTGTTCACAAATGGTAAATGCCTACCACTTTACCTAATCTGCTGCAGCCCCATTTTGGGGACTTAAATAGGTAAAATAGCTATAAACTGTTGTTTACTTATACTGGTAAACTAGCTCTAAGGGGCAGAAGGCACTTGGCGTGGGAGGGAGGAGAGAGAAAGAGGAATTTTGCATGGAGAAATTAATTAGTGGTGATCCTAGGAATATTCATTGTTCTAATAAGGTTGTAACTTGTAGTATCAGGGAGAGTGATACAGTACTAGACTTTTCCCTTTTGGTTAAGGTTGGGAGGACTGCACAACTACGTCGACATCTCATTTGCAACTCAGAACCTTGGTCAAGAGGCACTAGCCCACAACCCTCTCACCTCATCCAAATAGGCAGGCTCCAGAGCATATTTAAAATACTCCTATGGTTTAAACAGGCTTGTTGATTAGCACCTAAGATTGTAAGATCGTGGTGCTAAAAGTTCCTTAGCCTGTGGTGTTTTATTTGATTATCATTGTTTGTATGCGTTTTTACTCGTAAGGTAGTCTGTCTAGTGTTTCAGGTGAAATACCTCTAAAGGGTGTGTTTTGATCACAAGACCCAACCCCAAGTTAATTAAGGTGTCCATGCCTGGTGGAACTTCTGCTCGGAAGACCAAAGAGTGAAAGCGTGAAGTATTGGCCAAGGCAGGGAGGCGTCGGGTGCACAAATTGGGAGGCTAGCCTGAAGAAAGTGGAGATAAGCCACGCGTATCGATACAACCTTATTAAGTATCGATACACATTAGCTTCATGGCAAGGCAGGCTGTTCCGTATCGATACGGGGAAGTTACGTAGACATGGCCCTTTTCAAGTGAACAGCGTGGTATTGATACTTTGCTTATTTTGTATCGATACGGAGAGCCTTCGGCCAGATATTTGTTGCTTTTTGCACCTTTCATTTATGGGATAATTGCCTTTAGTAGTACTTTTCAGATATTTTGATGAGAGAGAAACCCCTTTTGTATAAATAGGGGTGTCATCTCTCACCTTTGGGAGTTAGCACATTAGATATTTAGATGTTTTCTCCATTAATGCTTCCTTAAGCTTTTCAAGAGTAATTTCAATAGAACTCAAGCAAGTAAGTCTCGTTCTTTGTTTTTCCGTTTATTAAAGTTGTAGCCGTGGACTAGATCCTTTATAAAACCAAGTTTATTTTCGTTTTCGTCGGTTAAAATTCATGTCTCGTTTTTATGCTTTCACTTGTGCCTTAAGTATGCGTGAGTAGTCGTTTGACTAAGTCTCGGGATAATCTTTCCCGAGGACTTAGGTATTTAGTTGGTTCTCGAATCTTTGGGCATAAAAGTTTGATTCTCGGAATAGGACTTAACTTGCATTTTTGGTCTAAGCAAGGAGTGTTAACTACTTGGTAAGGCGTTTGCCAAGCGGTCTTGGCAAACGGCTCACCAAGTGCTCGTGGCCTCCTATGTTTTCGATATATTTGTCAAACAAGTAAGTTCGCCTCTGTTTAATCACATCTCTCATAAAACGTAGTCTTTAAAGCTGAATCCTCCGGGCGTGAGCACGCGGTCGTGACTCTCGCCTGAGTTAGTTAGAGAACCGGTAACTTCCTTTGTCAAGGGTTAGAAGATCCTTAGACTTGCCTCTTTTAAGTTAATTAAGCAATTTCCTAGCTTTTCGCCTTAGCGATTTGCACCGTTTCAAAGTATCACCTAGTTGGCCGTCTTGAACGCCGCATTCTACCTTTTCAACCTACAATCCGTTTAAGCTATCATCGAATTCCCTGTGGTACGATCCCGGTCTTGCCGGTTTATTATGCTACCGACGATTTAGCCCTACGCTTGGGGTTTTCTCAACCTTTTTCTAAGGCGAGGTTTTCGGAGCTAAGCACTTGTCTCCTATGTGTTTTCTAAGTAAAAAAAGTTTTCATCTTCGCTCTCTCTAGATGAACCTTTCCCCCTTTCCTCCCCAACCCAATCCCCCTCAAAGGAAGAATTAGAATATTGTCTTTGAGAGAAGCATTAAGAAATTGATTGATGATCAGCCTCTGAAGCCTCCTTAATTTCCTCCCATTTCCCTCTCCCATTAGCCCTATGGATGCAGAAGCTTCCATTGTGGTGAACACATTTCCATTCTGACAAACCGGCATACACCACTAGAGAACCAAAACCACACGAAGGCAAAAGTGACTCTGGCAGCGACTCTGCCCCAGAACCCAACTCCCCCTCTTCAGTCTCTCTCCTACCTCTCCTCGTCTCCTCTCCGTAGGTCGCGGCCGGCTCCTCCTTCAATGCTGTCGCAGACTGGCACAGCTCCTCCTACGATGTCAACGTCGCCTCTTAATGCGGCCACCGTGGATTGATTTTCGGGGAATGTTGTGGGGATGCAGGGGGCGTACACTACCTTGATGACACTCGAGGAGGACCTTCCACTGCCGTTCTTTTTCTCGGCAGTGGCTCATTCACCTTTGGTAATGCAGGTTGGTGGTGACGTGGGTGGTTGGAGCCCCGGTGAGAATTGGTCGGCGCCAGAGAATTAGGAGGGTGGTGGGTCTGGGATGGTAGTGGGATCTGAAATGACAAAATTAGTGTCTCAATTTTAACTCCTCATATTTGAAATTGAGACTACTAATTCAGAATCATCATCCCATTTAAACTCCTCATATTTTTTCATGCCCTTGCTTTTTTCGTGCATGTTCTTTTTTTGTGCCTTTGTTGTGCATGTGTCACATTGTCCAAAACAACATACACCAACCATACCCACCTAGAGTGATTAACGACACACTTTCTACACTGACTTGGTTGATTAATTTGGTTCGAAAAGAATACATTCACCAACATATAGAGAGAAGGTGTAGAGAAAGATTGAGGATTTGTTTCAGTGGTGCCCTAACCAAACGCCTTAATCTTGCTTCATTGAAATCTAATTCTCTTCCTCTTTTAGGCACAAAATGTATGTGTAGTAGGAGTGCTTAACATAAATAATCTAATTTCTCCTCCTCGTAGCACAAGAGTTTTGAACTTGGAAGTCATTGAAAATCTGTGCATGAACGGTGCCAATACACCAAGTGATAGAACACTTTTTTTTGACTGCAGATGGAATTTTTTCTTATTGCTTAGTACTCTTTTGTTTTGGAAAAGTATGTTTATTTTATGCTTGTCTTAGAAATTTGTAAAATGCCGCATTTTTTATTATCGCTTTAGACCTCTGAAAACTCAAGTCCAACCCTAGTGAAGGAATACAAGAAAACTAGGGATACAAGAATCTCAGGAGAAATTGGAGGAGACGAAGGAGAAGTTGGGTGAGGTTACCGTGGTGAATAGGGAGGAAAGAGGAGGAGAGGATCAAGGAGCTCCACGAGACGACGATCCACCACGATACGATGACCGAGAGGAAGAAAGGCTTGGTATGTTTGGGACGGCAGTTACTGGAGGCAAGAGGGAAGAAATTTCCAAAGATCGAGCGATGGAAGAGGGTTTGGAGGGGTTAACGGAGAAGGCGAAAGAAAGGGCCAAGGAGACGGAGGAGGAGATGAAAGAGTTGGCGCTGAACGCTACTTGCCGGCGGGCCAGGAACTTCAATACCACACCGACCTCGACCACCACCTGGGTCTCTCTCTCTCGTATATACACACACAAATCTCATTACCACGAGCTTTCTTTTGTTTATTTATGTTTCTTCATTGATACATACTGTAAAAGAATGCTCTGAGTTTACGAATCTAGACTATTTTTATAAATGAAAACTATTTTCATTACGAATCTAAACTCTCCTTGAATACAAGTTGCTTATAACCAATAAAATATATCATGTGACATTTCAAGCAATAAAATATCTTATTGGCCATTTTGAGATTAAATACCAATAAGATATTTCCCAAAAAGGAACAAAAAATTCTTGGATTAAGGGATTAGTATAGTTCAGAACAAACACGCATATGTACCTTATTATAATGTATGTATGATGTGGTTCATACAATACCATGGGGTGTACGTGCCATTACAAATTTCATCACTATTAACACAATGAAATCAAGACATTTATGGCATTTTTTACTATTAGTCTCATCAAATAAACAAGCCAAACTCATGAAACAAACGCAAGATAAAATAAAACTGAAACAATTTTAAATTTATGGCGTCAAATATTTCGTGGTTGTATGGCCAGAGATCTAGTAAAACGTTTTCAACTGTAAATATAAAAGTTGCGACTCATAACTCCATTTCCAAAGAAAAGGTAAAAAAAAAATTATTTCTCACTGCACTTTCCTCTCTCCTGGAGTTTTTTTGAAAGGCGAAAAAGATGTCATTAATCTCTGAAATTGTTACAAAGATTAATAAGAACAAAGAGTGATGGCATTATATCACTAACCCGAGACCTATACAAGAGCTACAATGCTCAAGATATATAATCTTATGCCCATTAGAGACCCAAAACCAAATTTGGCAAGAAGCCGGAGAAGAGAAACCAATTGAGACAAAGCGTAGCCCATTGGCCTAAAAGCCCAGCTAAAGAAAAATTAAGCTCAAACACTATGTGGCCTAAAAGCCCAAATAAATGAGACAAGCCTAGCAATAGAAGCTCAAAAAAACCCCTAGCAGTAGCATCTCCGACCACCCACCGCCAAAGCAGCACCGAACCCCGGCCACCAAATGAATGAGTTGCTACACATTATTTAACAAATGAATGAGTCCTCGTTGAGTCGTTTTCTTAGAGTGAGAAATGAAAGTTTTTGGTTGCATTATTTAATCTTTTTATCATGGTTTTGGTAGAATTGGAAACTTCACGTGTTTTTAGCGAAAAATGTTCTTTGGTAAAACACAGTAAGATACAAGTTAAGACAGATATTATTTTCTATCAAATTGATCACAAACATGCGTTACATCAGTCGTAATCCGGATTATGACATCTGAGAGTGATTTTATTAAATGGTGATAATGTCATTTATGTCTAGTGGCTACCTTTACCTATATAAAATCATTGAGATTGGTGGCATCGACCACGAGTAATCCTTAATCACATTATCCTTCAACATGGTCATGCACTCTTGGTTCGCCCTCAATCCTCACTCTCGGGAGTTTTAATTGGTTAGGTTGCGTTTCAAAAACGTTTCACGCTCGCGCACGCACATTATGTGACTTACAAGTATGATCAGGTACTATTGTATGTGTGAAGAGAGCTGCCTCCCCATACATAACTGTGGTGGAGATTCTCATTTCCTGTAGAGAGGTACAAAGAAAAGAACAATAATTGAATTGAGCACAATCTTTCCGTAAAAGCTTCAGGTCCACAAATTGTTTGAAGTGATTTCCAGTACCTAAAAGTAAAAAATGAATGGACAAATATTGAGGAAGGTAGTTTGACTTCTTATGCATGCCTATGGTGATCAAATTAATAATTGGGCAGCTGGGCTATTCTTCGAATAAGTAAATTGCAAGAAGCAATTCAGGATTGCACAATGTTTCGCAGAACTCGGGGATGGTGCTGGCCCTTCCGTGCTTTAGGAGAAGCGGGTAGATGTTTGTGTTAGGGTGCCGGGAGAGGGGGGAGGGTGGGATTTGAACCCCACATGTCATGCATGGGGGCAAAGAATCGTGCCAATTGCATTGGGCTAAAAATGGCCCCGAGTTTGTCCATAATGATCCGGTTCGGGCTATCTTGATCGCCCAATATATAAGTAATCAAATATCAGAGGCGTAGGAAGAACGCGAGAGCTTCTCTAGAGAGAAGCTCTCTTTTTTTCTTTCTTTTCTCTCGGCCGCTCCCCTCTTCGGTTTCCTCTCCCCGTAGTCAGCTTCCCCCATCTCTTATCTTTCATGTTATTCTCTTCTCCTTCTACGCTCTCACCTTCATGGATCTAAGATGTTTGAGACTCTTTTCTTAGGAATGATAGATCTCTCATTCTCCCTTGTTAAGGAAATGAATCCTATATTGCTTGGGAGTGAAATAGGTGATCATTTAATAACATTTAGGACCTCTCTATTCATTGTCAATTGATTTTGAGATGGATATAAAATTTCTATATCTCCATCATTTTTGGACTCAGGCGCCAGATTTATAGAACTAGATCTCGGTCGTGAGCGGTTCGGTGGCGGCGTCTGCAGCGGGTTCAGCCCTTCAGTCTGCGGCAGCATGAGCTCAAGTTGGTGAGGCGGGTCATCTCGAGGGTTGTTCTTTCCATACCTTGCCTCTCCCCTTGGTCTCTACACCTACCTTCACGAGTATGATTGATGGGTCTGGGTTCGGCGTTTGGTTTCATGCGGCTTTTTGTTTTGTTATTTTAGATGGTTGTTTTTTATATTTCCGGACCGATAGTATCATTTGTTGTATTTGTACTATTTGTTTGTTTAATATGAATCTCGAGTTCATTGCTGGTCAGGAAAAAAAAAAAAGAGTAAATCAAATCAACGACCATCTCAATCTTGAACTGAGATTCTCTGTTTCTACCCCAAAACCCTTAATCTTGGAATTCCACGTCTTTTATGAAATTTATACAGTTAGAAGTCTTGGCGTGCTTGCACAATATATTCTGACACAGTTTCAAACGGGAAACAATTAATTTAACTTGTACTAGTAATTTATAAAGGAAAAATTGGTTAATGATAATGCCACAAAAAATTAAACTTTAATCCTAAACAGAATACTGTGCCCTCTGTTCCTTTGTCATCTTCTGTGCACTCCCTCTCTCTCTACCCAGATGCTTTACTCAGTCTCTCTATTTTACTTTAAATCTTTCCTTTGTTGTTTATCATCCGGCAAAACCTTCCCCGCCATAACTTCCCCTATGAAATGAATACTCAAACCATTCATCAATTTGAAGTTTCAATTGTACTAGAAACAATAACTCGAAATTGGGACAATATATATGCAGAATGACAATTTTTGAAGCCTTTGCCCCCAAATCACCCACAAGACTCTCAATTATCACTGAGTCAAAACTGTTTTGACGATTTATCAAAGACGGTGACCCTTACCCCAGATCTGTTGGACTTCCTTCACGGAATGAATCTGATGGTTCTCCATTCAAATGCAGTCCGGCTATCTTTCAAACTGCGTCGTTGGTTTGTATCTTCAGTTTCAGTGTGTTGGATTTGTTATACCAGTTTTATGACAGAGATTGAAAGTGATAGAGAGGAAAGAAAGAAGAATGCGAGGGGTTTGGGTTTTGGAGAGGGAGAGAGAATCGAAGAAAAAGAAAGGAAGGGAAGGACAAAATCGTCAATTGGAAGCAAAAAATTAAAACCTGTCGTGACAGTAGCATTTTCCGTCGTGGCACTATCGCTAAAGGAAAAATTAAATGGAAAGATAAAAAGTCGACACAAGACGATCAACTTTGCAACCAAAAGAATTATCATTACCAATCATTTATTTTGATCCAAGGACGCTTCCAACTATTAATATAGAAACCATCAGGTCTCGCCTCCCAATTGCAGTTGATCATCCCAAATCGCAGTTCACAATAATTATCCATTATTCTCAAGTCGAAAACAGCAAAACTTCTGTCTTTAGAACCCCAGTAAAAATGACAGAAGAAGAGAGTTTTAAAGCCAAGATCGAAAGACCATTTGAGTTCTTGACCATAATAAAGCGTGTGCATGCTTAGATCATCATCTTTAGATTGACAACGAACTCGCAATGGTGACGGGCTATTCGGTACGCGACTGATAATATGAATCCCATAATCTTTTCCTGCATAAACAGGGTGCAATGTCAAGGTTAGTAACATGAGAAGGAAAAACCAGCCCATTGTATCCTAAATAATAATCTCAAAAATGGTTTTGAAATTGGTTATGGTTAACTTCCTTACTTCATTATATAGAGGCTCGAGCAATAACTTTCCTAATCGAATAACATCGAATATTTTGGTTGTATTTTTGTGGTCAAAGATTCTGAAGCTGAAGGGATCCTTGTAATCGTTATGGGTATGATTGATTTTAAGTGTCTTCTTAATTTAGCATATCTTTCCAATTATTTAGTTATCGGGCTCATGCTCATAATAAAATGCGTACCAAAGATAGCACATTGCATAAAACGTAATGCTACAAATTGCAATTTAAGCATGTCTTTCCAATTGTTAGTTGTTTTTGGAATTAAATAAAAATAATATCCACTTCCTAAAAGCGTAATGCACATTGCATTAATGAAAGATTGCACATCCCGTGGGTTTTTGCGAAAAATTATTTTGACAAATTTTTAGATTCTAACTTTTGAAAATCAATTTAGAATATTTGTCAAAAATGAGTCTATGGATTCTGAGAAGCAGAAAAAGGAAACAAATATTCATATCAAAGCTGCATAGGTTTGTGTAGTTTTAGGGATTCTGCAGCACAAATTCTTAAAAAGGGAATGAAATTCTTATAATATTGGTTCTGCAACAATCAAGTTTCTCAACTTCTACTAAAATCTGCAACAAAATCTGAAGCTAATTAAAACATAAAATCTGTATTTACAGCTATCGTAAACACGTCTTCCATAAATTCGTTATCTGGCTTTACACAAAGATATAGTGCGTAGCACGGGCTCATTGCTTATAAATTTAGTGTTTTGTGTAATATATTCATAGCATGCACGAGTTTATTCATGCTATGAATACTTTATTTTATTCTCGAAAAAATAGCTCTGCATTATTAAAAGGACTAGCATGACCCTGTGGTATGCATTGCAATTCAAACAAAACATTGAATTTGCCTTTCAAAAAAAAAAAAACAAAACATTGAATTTTAAAAGATTTCAAAAACCAATTTCTTACCTGATAGATAGGTAACAAAGGAGTAGAATTTTATCAATTATTAAGTTTGGTGATTCTCACGAAAACACCCCTGCGATACTATATAGTATAAATAGCATATTTTACATAAGTTTTTTTTATTATTATCATTATCTATATTCAATACTATAGGTTAACGTAAAGATGCTTTCCTTTGAGAAGAGCTCTCAGCATCACCACACATGTCCCTAATTCTTTAAACTTTCTATTTTCTCAAAATGCACTACAACAAAAAACACCAATGGTGACACCCTTTGACACCATTTGGTGACAAAAAAATGGTGTTGTCACGGAATATATTCAATGGTGACAAAAAATTTGACTGCATGTCACTGAAAACCTTTGAGTAATCAGGTCCTGGGCGCGAAATAATGATGGGATTTGGTGACAGAAAATTTGTCACTGAAGACAAGTTTCAGTGACAAGCATAATGTTGTCACTGAAAGGTCTGAAAATTTGTCACCGATGACGTTTTTCGGTGACAATCGTAAGGTTGTCACTGAAAGGTCCGAATTTTCGCACCTCCCGAGCTGGTAATAACTTGGCGCGCTTATGAAAAGTTAAATTTTTTTTTTTTCACTCAAAACCACGTTAGTTTTTCTTGTCACCAAAAACAAGCAACCATGCTACTTGTATAGATGTTTTTCACATATTATGCATGTATGAATCATTCTGTTTTGCCGTACGATTTTTGAGAAAGCCCTTGCTGATATCTGTTGAAGTTGGTTTTTTACAAAAACATTCCAAAAAATATTTTTTAAAAAATGAACGGTTTGGATTATTTTGTGAGATACTGATATGGGTCCCACAAAAATATATGTGCATCCTGATATGTGAAAAACATTTGTGTGGAATCATTGCTAAAAAACCAGCCCTAATTTTACTCCAACTTTACTCTCTCCGCTTACTCTGCCTCTATCCACTCCCGTCTCTCCACTCCCGCAGCCACACGGCCCATTCCAAAACGAGGACTTTCAGCAGCGACGGCGACCGCGACCCTGACCACAAACCGGCGGACGTTGGTCCGATCAGCCAAGGTATTTTGCTGTCCCTCTCAATATCTCGCCTCGTCATTTTCTCTCTCCATCACAAAATGTCTCTGTCTCGCTCGATCTCTCTCTTACTTTGTATAACATGTTTTTTTATCCTATCTTCACTGAGAAGGCGACACACCTCATCTCCACTCCGTTCCTCACCAGCCCGAACTCGCCAGCGCCACCACCACACTCTGTGAGTTCTGGTATTCCTCCACTCTCCAATCTTCCGATTTCTTGGATTTTTTGTTTTGCATGTGAGTTTTTAATTCAAATTTGTTGATTAAAGTTCGAATCGGAAGCTTCCAAGTCTCGTTGGTTTCCGTAGAGGGATCGAAATCTGGTTTTTGGTTGCTTTTTTAGTGGCAATGTTCTAATAGGCTTTGGTCCTAGGGTTGTTTTTTTTAATCTGCAAACAAAAATGTGATTGGTTGTTGTTTTACCTTGTTGTCAATGGTCATAGCAAGATATTAAAAAAATCTATACCTACACCAATCTTTTGTACTTTCCTCACTTTCGAAATCTTTTTCCCTATATTTTACTACTAAGTGCTGAAAGCTGAAATTTAGAGGGAGTTTAATATTATGATTCCCCCTTTTTAAATAATGTTAGCATTTAGAATTATGACTAATCATTTAGAATTATGATTCCCCCTTTTTAAATAATGTTTTACCTTGTTGTCAATGGTCTAGCTATTTATATCACTAGCATTTAGAATTATGAAATATTGCTATGGAATCTATATGACTAATCATTCACACTACTCGAAAATATAATTGAGAGAGGAACCAAAAGTTGAGTACATAAGGTCGCCAGTGCACTTGTGCAAAATCTGTTTTGCACATTTCTGATTATCTTGCTTCGCATCAATTTGGCATATTTCTTATCATTCTTGTCTTAAAATATAGAAGACATTGAAAATTATGGTGGCAGGATGGTATGTTGAAATGCTCATAAAGGCTCAAATTCAACCACCATTTGAGAAGAAATGGTGCCAAGTTGTTTCCGTTTGAGTTCCTTAAGAAAAATAAAAAAATCTTGTTCCTATGCTTTGCAGCACTCAAAAACTTAATTTTTCTTGTATTACTTCATGTAAAGCAGACAGATCTGCTTGATTTTAGAGTAGTGCTGCTACATTGTTGTATGCGGCGTCCAAAGAAAGGGGAACCACTTCATACACAGTCAGAAATGTACTTTACCATGTCAAAAATCCTATGTTGGTGATATTGTTTATGGCCTTCCATAACCAAAGGCTTTTTGTTCCCTTTTGGTTCGAAGTGGAGCAAATTATGGTTACGGATTATGAACACCTACTTGAGATCCAACTTTGTAGATTTTAGGGGTAAAACCTAGAAGGGTGTGTTGAAACTTCATTTGCTGATTTTGTGTTGACCCTTTTTTTTTGGCCCTGTTACGGCTTAGAACTTCAAAAGTTCCTCATGTTAGAGTTTTCCAACCATTTTTCCCAGTCTTGAGTCTTGGTTCCAGATTCTTGTTTGTCAAGAAGTGTTCTAAGCGTGCTAGAGGAGTTCTAAAATAATTTTCATGCTTCAGTAAATGGTACTTTGTTAATGACTTAAAATTTTCTGCTTTGGTATGTTGTGGTACATTGTAATTTAGACTATTTCTTTGAATGTTGCTTGTTTGTCGTTTGCTTTCTTGTCCACAACTTTAGATTGTGCCTTTTGAGCATTTTGGATGCCTGGGTTCACCAGCTTCTGGCATTTTCTTTTGTCAAATGAGGGAGACATGTGACGTGAACCTTCTTTAAGGAAACAGAAAAAATATTCTTCCTGCATGGTAACTTATACTAGAAACTCTTGAGTCATGGTAGTTTTAGGAGTTAACATGAACTGCCAGTAGCTCTAGCCTCCAAGCAAATAATTTAATAATTAGAAGGCAAAATTGAACTAGTAGAGCAGTAATATAAACAAAAGTGTCAACAAAGAAAGCAGTGATCCATGTTGGGAATAGACTAATCTATCTACACGAAGCAGATGAGTTTCTTCCAGAACTGGTTCTCTTGACTCAAAATTTGTGAGAGAGCAATGATGAAAGACAGTTGCACTGGAATGCCTTGCAATTGTTGTCATCAGCTGTGTTTGGATAAAAAGTTACAGAATAAACTTGGTTTTCTGAATTCATATTTTCCTTTCCCCCATGGATACCTTTAATCCTTGATTCAAGCACAATCTCTATAAAAAAATTCACCATTGCAGGTTCTCAGAATATATAAGTCAGAACGCTGAGTGAGTGAGAACTACTGACATATCTTGATTAGTCATTGAGAAACCGCGAAACCCTGACAATGTCTAGTCTTGGACATTAACATCACTTAAAAGTAAATAAGGCCGTAACTAAACCAAGGTTGTAAAGACACTAAATTCTCCACAAGTTTCCAATACAAATTACCCTCGAAGAAATTGTCTCTTTGGAAATTTAACCTCTATTTAGTCTTTACAATGTAATAGTGTGCGACTTCTGCGTTTACACATCACTTTTGCATTTACCCATTTGTTATTTTCCTTAATAGAATTATACTCGAGAATGGGACCTTTTTGAAGACATTCTTCACAGACAATCATTTAAAAGACATACAAGGGAACAAATGTTTCAGAGGAGAAAAAAGACCATACAACAGTAGAACTAACCAGATCCAGGGATGTAATTTGTGCTTTGTGATTTGGTTCTATTGTTGTGAAGTGAGAAGATATGAAACAATCTACTAGTGCTTAAGTGGGCTCCTTATCTATAACCTGTGAAACAAATGGAGTATTATTTTAATTTGTGATTAAGGCTTGTAAGTTGTAATGTACATGCAATTTCTTAGGAATATCTAAATGAAACTTGGGATTCAGAGTCAATCAAAAGACACACCACTAACCTCTTAAGCCAGAAATTCATGTTGTTAGCTTAGTCTTATCCAGGACATACTTTGAGCAACGGTTGTACTGACATAATCGGAAAGAAGCAATTTGAATGTATCCTATGTACAAATGTTTATTGTACTTTTTAACTAGATCTAGATGTTATTCAAGTAAAAGGAATCTATCTCCACATTCGAACTACCGATAACTTCAATACATATATGAACCTTATGTCTTTACGTAATAAGGGAAGGCAGTGCCTTGCACAAAAAGTTCTTTGTGATATCAGACAATTTAGCTTTAGCACAAATTTCCGTTAAAGCCTTGATTCTAGTAACCTTAGGGACTGTCAAATCTTTCATGAACTGAGCAAATGAAGGACTTCTCTTTGAAGCCTCAACAAGGTCTAGAAGCTCAGATTCTACCTTTTCCGGTGCATTAGCTTTTACTGCTGAAAGGTACAATGCAGAGGCAAAACAATCATAATCAGAACGGTATTTGATCCATACTGTCCAGCTCTTCTGTGGGCATATCATTTGTTTCATACTGTCTAGCTATTTATAATTTGGTTCTGAATCCTTGATTTAGGCATACTGGTCTTTGGGTAACCAGAATGGTATTTGATTTTAGTTCTGTTTCTAGTTCAATTGTTTTGGTTTTTTGGAAGCTATGAGTAGCATTGGTTCTGTGTGCTGTATCTGTATTGCTGTTTTCTGTTTCTGCAGTATTTTGTAACTTGTACACTGCTAGTTTTGAAATTACTATGACTGCTATTGAGCTGCTTTGAATATTTTGCTGCTTTGGATGTGTCTGCTACTACTTTCAATGCTCTGCTGTTTTCGGTAGTGCTGACCAAACAGCTGTGTTAGAGCTTACCACTTTAATGATTGCTGGCCCATATGGTATGGAAGCAAGAAATGATTTTAGATCTGTTCGGAGGAGTATTGAATGGTCAGAGGAGTATTCCTAAGAGTCTATTTGAGGAATGGTCATCTCTCTACTCGTGTGTGTTGACTCCATATTTTCCCTTCTCTAATTGCATGTCTGAGCATAAAGTTTAAGAGCAAGAGAGAGAAACCACTTGCATCTGGTTTTGATAAAATAGAGCAAGTTGCTCGTACAACGAAAGTAGCCTGTGTTAGAGCTTACCACTTTAAAGATTGCTGGCCCATATGGTCTGGAAGCAAGAAATGATTTTAGATCTGTTCGGAGGAGTATTGAATGGTCAGAGGAGTATTCCTGAGAGTCTATCTGAGGAATGGTCATCTCTCTACTCATGTGTGTGTTGACTTCATATTTTCCCTTCTCCAATTGTATGTCTGAGCATAAAGTTTAAGAGCAAGAGAGAGAAACCACTTGCGTTTGGTTTTCCATAGCCTCAAAGGAAAACTAGGGGTGATATTCATATAAGTCTTGGATCCAACAAGCTTATACTCTAATGGATCCAAGTATGTCAATTATATTTATGTAATTTCCACTTGAAGCTTGATTTGTGAAGAACATGATAGTTCTAGATCTTGAATTAAAAGCGTGTTTCAATATGTAACTCCATTAAGAAAATACTTATAGCGTGTAACCTTGTCTATGTCCACTCCTCCAAAGTCCAACCTTTTCAAGTAGGATGAAAATTCAATCCAGATATTTATAAAATTTATCGTGCTTTTTGGAATCAAGCTTCAAAAGTGTGATAAAGCTTGAATTAATGTTGTTCATGTGTCACACACGTGTCTGAAGTGTGTCCGGGGCGTGTCCATGTGTCGGACTTTGTTACATATATAATTACTCTTTTTTTTTTTTTTGCAACTTTGTACAGGTAAGTAAGGAGATGGAGTTGCTTTTTGGAAGCTAACCAAGATGGAGTTGAAGACTTTTGATAGTTATTTTTGGAAGCTAACCAAGATGGAGTTGAAGACTTTTTGGTAGTTATTTTTTAAGCTAACCAAGATGGAGTAAATGGATCACTTGTTTTGAGTTCTTTTTGGAAATGGATGTTTTGTAGTTTTGGTAATGTTAAGTTTGAAGTGGTTATTGTTGGAGGATGAATGTTTTGAAACGCTTTGAAGTTGGATGATGAATGTTGACTTAATGGATATTTGATTTGAATAATATTTTGCTTCTTCGCAATTTAAGTTTTGTTAAGTTGAATTATAAGATCCAAAAAAATCTGAAATTTAATTTGTAAGCAGGTGAAAATAATATATGGAATAAATTGTATTGCTGCTAAAGTCCTCTTTTTGGTGACAAAAGAGATTGTCACTGTTGTATGTTTATTACTACAAAAGGTTTTTGGTGACACACAATCGGTTGTCATGGTTAGTACTTTTAGTGACAACCTTTGTCACAGAATAATTCCTCTTCCGTGACAATATGGTGCTGTCATTGTTACTATCTGTGACATAATCACCTTTGTCACAGAAAATCTTTTTTCCGTGACACCATATTGTTGTCACTGTTACTTTCGGTGACAACTGTGTCACGGAAAATTTGTCTTCCGTGACACCAAATTTTTGTCACTGTTGACAACATTCCGTGACAACTTCACAATTTTGTCACCATTGACTGTCAGTGTCATGGATACAATGACACCTCTTCTTGTGTCACCAAAAACAATAGGTGACAAAATTTGGACATTTGGTGACATTTTTTCATGTCACCGAATGTGTTTTTTGTTGTAGTGATGCTAAAAGAATATCCCGATGTTATCATTCTTTGTAGAAGTAGTGATTTTCCAATTCTAGTTTGATTTTCCGATGAATAATACACTCTTGATTTTCTAGTTTTATTTCGTTCACCCTCACCAAATAAGGGTGAACATTACCCACATTTTGGTTGGTCCTTTCTACCTTGTTGGTCATACCAAATTTAACTAGGGTAAATTTCACTAACCTCCCTTGAGGTTTCTGACAAAAGCAGGAACCTCCCCTGAGGTTCTAATAATTGCACTGACCTCCCTTACTTTACAAACTATTATTCAGATTCCCCCATTCCGTTAAATCCACACTAACACCGTTAGTATTATCTACTAAATGACTAAAATGCCCTCAAATATAATGTAAACTATAAAATCAATTCTTCTTGTTCCATTTTTTTTTCTAATTGGAATTTTTTATGTTAAATTAGAACTAACTAAATATATTTGGTCAGATTACCTTGATTTCTACATATTTTTCATGAACAAAGTCAATGTATCTTCTTCTTCTTTTTAATTTTTATGTTTGTGTGTTAGTTTTTTTCTTTAATTGATTTGTGATTTAATATTTAACAATGTCATTTAATATTTAACAATGTCATACTTGAGTTATACATACTTTGGTCAAGCTTGTATAACGAGTTATGCATTTTGATAATTGATCACGATCTATTTTTTCCTCTCCTACGTGGGTTTTGAAAAATAAAAGAGGCATGTGAATGCCTAATCCCACATACAAAAAAATTATTGTGTATTTTTTAATATGTTTTCCGACTAAATAAATTCCGTATAAAAAATTCTTTAATCTTTTTTTTATTTTTCCTTCTTATTTTCCCTATTAGTTCATTAGTAAAAATTGTGTTTCATCTCTAATGCACTCGGGGGGGGGGGGGGGGGGGGGGGGGGGGTGTTTGGTGTGTGGGGAGCGCAGAAGAAAATTTTGAAGAATGATCAATGTGTAATATTGAGATCATTTCTTAGAAAAATTGACATATAGAGTAATGTTTATTTTTATTAGTATGTGTCCTCTATTTGAAAAATCACACTTTAAAGAGGAAAAAAATGACTATGATAATGTAAAATGCATGATTAATAGTCTAATTTTATGTTGAAGTTATCTTATATAACCAGTATAATGTTACTTTCAATATTTTAAACTTCAATTAAATTACAAAAAAGAAGGAAAAAGACTTGATCGTTTAGATTAGTAATATTCAAGGGCATTTCAGTCAATAAATAACAAAAACTAATGGTGTTAGTGTGGATTTAAAGGAATGTGGGAATCTGAATAATAGTTTGTAAAGTAAGGGAGGCCAGTGCAATTATTAGAACCTCAGGGGAGGTTCCTGCATTTGTCAGAAACCTCAGGGGAGGTCAGTGAAATTTACCCATTTAACTATGGTTAGCATTGAAAGCAAAAAATATGGCAGCGATACACGATCTTGGTTATTTGGGAAATTATCTCTTGAGTGAAAATCGCATGGGATCACTTTCTTGAGAAATTGACCTTGCCCACTTTTTTGCTCTGAAAATAATAAAAATGATGATTTGTACTTTCTCATGTCTCTTTATCTCTCTCGAATCATTACATCTCTCTTCAATTATTACCGAGAGCTGTTAATCGCACCTCCCGTGTCAGGCCCCCTGACACAGGCCCCCATTAATTTCCCATTTCACCCCTGGCTCAACATGCTCTCTCTCTCTCTCTCTCTCTCTCTCTCTCTCTCTCTCTCTTATTTTATTTTTTGTTATAAAATTTTAAATGTAATAACTTTTTTTTCACGTAATTTTTTAATAAATTTTACATATTTGAAATCTACCCAACGAAACCTATTAAATGAGCCTAATATTGATGGTGAAATAATGTAAAACGGAAAAACTATATTTTGTGGGAGTTTAAACTGTCTAAAGAGGTTGAAAAATTAAGTATTCTAAATTTCAATCCATTTGAACAGGTGAAAAGATTTTAATTTTCTAATCATTTTGTCCTAAATGGTCATAATTAAATTTTAACTCTAGGGCTCTCGTTGATTAACCCTAAGAAAGTTGTAGAATCAAATATTTCTTAGGGTTAATCAATGAGAGCCCTAAAGTCAAAATTTAATTATGACTATTTAGGATAAAATGATCAGAAAAATAAAATCTTTCCAACGGTTCAAACGGATTGAAATTTGGAATACTTAATTTTTTAACTATATTTTTTAATATATAAATTGTCTCAAGAGGTTGAAATAATGTATTTTTTTAAAATAAATTTTATATTTTTGAAATCTACTTAACAAAACCTATCAAACAAGTCTAATATTGAATATGAATATGAAACTGACGTCCCGGCGGATCTATATTCATTACTTAGTCAATATTAAACTACCACAAGTTTTGGTTCTTTGCATTTCTTGTATAACCGGTAACCTTTTGATAATCTGTCCTAATTTGATTATTCTATTTTTGGATTCATATTATTTTCAAATTACTTTATCTCTTAAGTTTTATTGTTTTATTCTTCCATTATATCCAAATTTTTTCAACTTCTTATTCGCTTGAGCATGCATGCATCTGATGCATTTGGAATGTTGAACCAATTACCTGAACTTATTTTTTGTTATTTTTCCTTTATTTAATTAATAATTTTTATACTCTGTATTTTTTCCTTTTTTATTTATTTAAAATTATTTTAGTGTTCCGATTTTCAATCCGGTTGAATCGGTGGAAAGATCTTTTGTTTTTTATCATTTTATCTTCAATGGTCATAATGAATTTTTGGCCTTGTAGAATTAAATATCTCTTAGAGCTACTTAACGAGAGCCCTAGAGTCAAAATTTAATTACGACCATTTAGGATAAAATGATTAGGAAACTAAACTTTTTCCACCGGTTCAAATGGATTGAAATTTGAAACATTTAATTTTATAATCAAAATTTTTAATATATAAATTGTCTAAAAAGGTTGAAATCATTTATTTTTTTAAATAAATTATATATTTTTGAAATCTACTAAACGAAATCTATCAAACAAGTCTAATATTGAATATGAAATTGTCGTTCTGGCGGATCTATGTTAATTACTTAGTTAATATTAAACTACCACAAAAATATAATTTTTTCATTTTACATTATTACACCAACAATATTCGGCTCGTTTGATAGGTTTCGTTGAGTAGATTTCAAAAATACAAAATTTATTAAAAACAAATACGTGAAAAAAAGTTATTAGTATTTAAAATTTTACAACAAAAAGAGAAGAGAGAGTGCGGTGAGAGAGGGAGAGGGAGAGGGAGAGAGAGAGAGAGAGAGAGAGAGGTGGGGGTAAAAGGGGGAAGGGAGAGGGGCCTGACACAGAGGGGGCGATTAGTAATCTCTATTATTACCATATTTCTCTCTCTACCTATTACCAAAACTAAACTTAAAATGTCAACCAAACAAAGCCGAACGAGAAAATTACAAGAAATATGATTTTTCCATCCTTTCTCATCATTTCCGTGCAAGTGAATGGGGCCTTTAACAACGAAAAAATCATTGCCGAGTGTTTCAAGCAAAAGGAAATTTGCAATAAATAACAAAAAAATTTCTCACTAAAAAGTTCTGAAATGAAAAAATTGGCCGTGTCTCAATTTTAACCCCTCATATTCGAAATTGAGACCACTAATTTAGAATCGAAAAATAAACTGGCCAGAATGACTATGCTGACTAGAATCACTATGAAGATTGGTTGTGGGAATGTTTTGCGAATGAATTTACGTTTTGAAACAAGTTAACATCATCCATGCCGTTGAGGAGATAAAATCTCTGAGACATACGGTCATAATGGAATCACCAAATCGATTTACCTGTTGCTTCCAGACTTGTTCTGGTAGATACCAAATTTATACAGTATCAGTATGCGTATATTGCTACAGTTCAACATCGTCATCTGGGAATTACATGGATTTTGTTGTTGTTGGAATGGTATTATGACTATTATCGATACCCAAAATTAAAATTAGTCTTTTTTCAAACTCCGTGTGCAAATGAAAAACATCATTTACTATAGTTTTGTTATGTTATTTTAATTTTTTTTTGGAGCCGATGGCTATTAATATTGTAATGCATATTTTTTTATTTTTTTAGCATATATTTCGACATTGCTAGAGTTAAATCCTGGTACCGTCCTTGATTGGAACTCGTTTGCGATTGGATATATGTGCATTTTGTATTGTGGGATTTTTTTTGGTTAGGGATGCAAAAATAACCAACATGGAGGTAGAGATTGTTAAGTTTGATTATGAATTAAATGGATAATCAAATGCTGACGTAGCACATTTTAGTTATTAGTTTTGATTATTCCCATTGCAGATGCTCGGATAATGCCACGAAAAATTAAACTTTAAACCTAAACTGACTACTCTGTTCCTTTGTCATCTTCTGTGCACTCCCTCTCTCTCTACCCAGATGCTTTCAGCCTCTCTATTTTTACTTTAAATCTTTCCTTTGCTGTTTATCATCCGGTAAAACCTTCCCCGCCATAACTTCCCCTATGAAATGAATACTCAAACCATTCATCAATTTGAAGTTTCAATTGTACTAGAAACAATAACTCGAAATTGGGACAATATATATGCAGAAGGACAATTTTGGACCTCCTACACGGAATGAATCTGATGGTTCTCCATTCAAATGCACTCCGGCTATCTTTCAAAATGCGTCGTTACCTAGTTGGTCTGTATCTTCAGTTTCAGTATGTTGAATATGTTTTACCAATTTTATGGAGAGAGAGAGAGAGAGAGAGAGAGAGAGAGAGAGAGAGAGAGAGAGAGAGAGAGAGAGAGAGAGAGAGAGAGAGAGAGTCGTTAATTGGAAGCAGAAAATTCAAACCTATCGTGGCTGTAGCATTTCCATCGTGGCACTATCGCTAACCATAAATTTTAAATGGAAAAATTAAATGGGAAGATAAAAAGTCGACACAAGGCAAAAAATGGTGACACCAAATTGGGGTTCTTCCTTTTCTCTTTTAGAAAAGAATCGGCTCTGTTTGATTTCAATTTAAATTAAGTTAAAAATCAAACAAGACGATCAACTTTGCAACCAAAAGAATTATCATTACCAATCATTTATTTTGATCCAAGGACGCTTCCAACTATTAATATAAAAACCATCAGGTCTCGCCTCCCAATTGCAGTTGATCATCCCAAATCGCAGTTCACAATAATTATCCCTTATTCTCAAGTCGAAAACAGCAAAACTTCTGTCTTTAGAACCCCAGTAAAAATGACAAAAGAAGAGAGTTTTAAAGCCCTGATCGAAAGACCATTTGAGTTCTTGACCATAATAGAGCGTGTGCATGCCTATATCATCATCTTTAGATTGACAACGAACTCGCAATGGTGATGGGCTATTTGGTACGCGACTGATAATATGAATCCCATAATCTTTTCCTGCAGAAACAGGGTGCAATGTCAAGGTTAGTAACATGAGAAGGAAAAACCAGCCCATTGTATCCTAAATAATAATCTCAAAAATGGTTTTGAAATTGGTTATGGTTAACTTCCTTACTTCATTATATAGAGGCTCGAGCAATAACTTTCCTAATCGAATAACATCGAATATTTTGGTTGTATTTTTGTGGTCAAAGATTCTGAAGCTGAAGGGATCGTTGTAATCGTTATGGGTATGATTGATTTTTAAGTGTCTTCTTAATTTAGCATATCTTTCCAATTATTTAGTTATCGGGCTCATGCTCATAATAAAATGCGTACCAAAGATAGCACATTGCATAAAACGTAATGCTACAAATTGCAATTCAAGCATATCTTTCCAATTGTTAGTTATTTTTGGAATTAAATAAAAATAATATCCACTTCCTAAAAGCGTAATGCTACACGTTGCATTAATGAAAGATAGCACATCCCGTGGATTTTTGCGAAAAATTATTTTGACAGATTTTTAGATTCTAACTTTTGAAAATCGATTTAGAATATTTGTCAAAAATGAATCTATGGATTTTGAGAAGCTGAAAAAGGAAACAAATTTTCATATCAAAGCAGGGTTTGTTTGGTTTTAGGGGTTCTGCAGCACAAATTCTTAGAAAGTGAATGAAATTTTCATAATATTGGTTCTGCAACAAACAAGTTTCTCAACTTCTACTAAAATCTGGAATTTAAAATCTGTAGCTAATTAAAACATAAAATCTATATCCACAGCTATCGTAAACACGTCTTCCATAAATTCGTTATCTGGCTTTACACAAAGATATAGTGCGTAGCACGGGCTCATTGCTTATAAATTTAGTGTTTTGTGTAATATATTCATAGCACGGGTTTATTCATGCTATGAATACTTTATTTTATTCTCGAAAAAATAGCTCTGCATTATTAAAAGGACTAGCATGACCGTGTGGTATGCATTGCAATTCAAACAAAACATTGAATTTTAAAAGATTTCAAAAACCTATTTTCTTACCTGATAGATAGGTAAATAGAAATGATTGATCCCTAACAAAGGAGTAGAATTTTATCAATTATTAAGTTTGGGGATTCTCACGAAAACACCCCTGCGATACTATATAGTATAAATAGCATATTTTACTTAAGTTTTTTTTATTATCTATATTCAATACTATAGGTTAACGTAAAGATGCTTTCCTTTGAGAAGAGCTCTCATCATCACCACACATGTCCCCAATTCTTTACACTTTCTATTTTCTCAAAATCCTAAAATTAAGAATATCCCGATGTTATCATTCTTTGTAAAAGGAGTGATTTAATTTCCAATTCTAGTTTGATTTTCCGATGAATAATCCACTCTTGATTTTCTAGTTTTATTTCGTTCACCCTCACCAAATAAGGGTGAATATTACCCACATTTTTGTTGGTCCTTTATAACTTGTTGGTCATACCAAATTTAACTATGGTTAGCATTGAAAGCAAAAAATATGGCAGCGATACACGATCTTGGTTATTTGGGAAATTATCTCTTGCAAAGCAAGGAGTGAAAATCGCGTGGGATCACTTTCTTGAGAAATCGACCTTACCCACTTTTTTGCTCTGAAAATGATAGAAATGATGAAGTTGTTTGTCCTACAATTTTCCCGGTTAATGAACACACAGAAAATTATAAGAAAATTAATTTCCCCATCCTTTCTCGTCATTTCCGTGCAAGTGAACGGGGCCTTTAACAACGAAAAAATCATCGCCGAGTGCTTCAAGCAAAAGGAAATTTGCAATAAATTATAATTTTTTTCTCACTAAAAAGTTCTGAAATGAAAAAATTGGCCATGTCTCAATGTTAACTCCTCATATTCAAAATTGAGACCACTAGTTCAGAATCGAAAAATAAACTGGCCAGAATGACTATATGCTGACTAGAATCACTTATGAAGATTTGTTGTGGGAATGTTTTGCGAATGAATTTGCGTTTTGAAACAACGTCATCTATCATCTACGTAGGAATTTTTACAAAAATCACATCAGTTTGCAAAGTTCGACGTACAATTTCGGTTTGCAGTAACCAATACATGAACTTCGAGGCTCTAGGGGCACTTATGTAACTATCTTGGCCTAGTTAGCATTACACACAAATCGTGTTTCATTTTATTTTTTTTTCGCGCAGTAATTCAAAGAACTTATTCTACTGTTAACCTAAAATAACCCCATTTTCAACAAACTACCAAACCTAATTTCTATAAATCCATCGACATAATGTTAGTTACAACTTACAACACCGTTTTACAAAGTCAAGTAAACTCATTCCCGAAATAAGTTTCACATTAATAAATAAAAGAGAATGGCTAGGGTACACACCCCCAAAAAAGGGTGAAAGGTGTGCATAAATGACCCCAAAGTTTCATAAAAGTCATCGACAAAATTCATACTGCAAAAATTCATAAAAGTGAGCCACAAAATTCATAAAGGTAAGTCACAAAATTTGTAAACCTAGAGCCATCCTTTTTTACCTTCAAAAGTCTTTTTTGCCACAAAAATTCAAAAAAGTAAACATGATATTGGTAAAAGTAAGCCACAAAATTTGTAAAAACAACCACAAAAAATCGTAAAACCTCATTTGTACTTGACCACAAAAAATCTCATTATAGGAACCAAAAAATTCATTAAAAAAACTACCACAAACCTCATATATCAGGCAAAAGAAAATCGTAAAAAGAGCAACAAAAAAAAAACCGTAAAGTGCGCCTGTGCGGTGTACCAAAAAAAAAAAAGGGGTGTTAATTATTCACACTTTATTTTTTTTTCTAATAAAAAAATTCAGATAAACTTTTTAATTATTCATTCACTTTATTGATAAATCAGACATAAGATGAACTACCATTGACATAACGATAATCGTTCAGTTTCAATTGTTTATTTTTATCCAAGCCCCCTTGTGATTGTTAATATAGAAAACCATCAGGTCTTGCCTCCCATTTGCACCACTGCTTGTCATCTTCATATGCACAATAGTTTCTAATTATTCTAAGATCGTAAACAGTAAAACTTCTGTCATTTTCTCAAAAATAAAAACCTTAGCGGGATGAGGCCAAGAGCAATGATAATTAAATGGTCCCTCAAGAAGCCGGCGAGACAAGACCAAACTAAACTGAAAAATGGTCCTACAACTGAGTGCCGGCCTTCTAGTTGTTTGGGCCTGTAGGGATGGACTTTGAGCTTTTGGGCCTTGAGAACAAAAAGTACAGTTTAATGAGTCATTGGGCTTTGGACTGTGGGTTCCAACCTGCAGAGTAGCTTAATTGAAAAGGTTTAAACAAATCCGGCCCACTCACCCGATTGAAATAGGGCTTAATTTTATTTTTTATCCTCTTAACTATTCAAATATATTTATATTTAAACTATCGATTTGTCTTTCACTTGGCCCTCTAACTAACAAAAACCAAACCCACTTTATCCATACCTTTTCTTTTGTAACATTTCGTCAAAATAAAAAGTAAGAATCAAAAATGGCCATTTTGAGATTAAATACCTTTAAGATATTTCCCTATCGGTATTGGATCCTTAAATTCTTGGAATAAGGGATTGCTTGTTTGATTGGAGATGAACGTCACATTACGTATTCCATATCAATTAAAATTCGTATATCTCAGAACAAACAAACATACCTCATTATAATGTATGTACCCTAGCTAGGTCTCTGGCCAACATACTGAAGTCATCCATTTTGATGACACTTTTGCTTCACTGTAATAAATCTTTTTCAATTTTCCAGGTTTGTGTTTGTTGAAGTTGGCGAAATTGGCCTTTGTGGAGGGGGGCCGCTTGAGATCAAGAAAAGGAGAAAAACGAGGTGGACGGTGTTAGGGTTTGGATGCGGAAAATAAGAGGAAATTGGAAGATGGGAATATATATAAAGATTCCGGTGAGGGATCCCTCATTTTTTTAAAATGAGGGACTTCCATTCCCGATTGAATTTCGATGATCCAAGCCGCTCAAAGTGATCAGAGCTTGATTTTAAGGGTCTTCGCGAGAAATCAGCAAAAAAAATGACCGGGAAGGGCTTCATCCGAGCAGTTTTCATTGAACGGTTCAAAAAAAACTGCTCGGATGAAGCCCTTCCCGGTCATTTTTTTTGCTGATTTCTCGCGGGTACCCTTAAAATCACGTTCTGCACACATTGAGCGGCTCGGATTTTCAAATTTTGATCTGGAAATGAAAGTCCCTCATTTTAAAAAAATGAGGGATCCCTCACTTGAAAATTCCTCTATATATATATATATATGTATGTATATATATGTAAATATCTACCCAGCGAATTTGCCACAACTTATTCATCAAACCCTGTACGAAACTTTTTCATCTCAATTAGGGTATACTCTATTGTGAATAAAATATGCAAAACTTTTTGTTCCTTAAAATGGTTGGGGTTAAAAAAAAAGAAAAAAGACCCAAGTCGGAGTGGATGTAAAAATGTGGAATGTAAATACTGTTATGTTCAAAATTCATATATAGTTCAGAACAAACACGCATACCTTAGAGCATCTCCATTGTAATAAGCAAATGAGTGTGAATAAACAAATTTGACAACAATACTCCAAAAATATTTCACATTGTAATGAGCAAAGTTACAAATCTTTTAGCAAATAACCACATTCCACCTATTCCATAACCAAACTTAACAACTTTTATCAATAACCAAAACTCAATAACTTAAAAATACCCCACATTTGAATCGTCTCATCGAGAAGAATAATTTGGTGTGGTCGGGTGCGTGATTGAAACTCGTTTGTGATTAGACAAATGTGCATTGTGTATTGTGGTTGTGGGGTTTTTTTTTAATTAGGGATGCAAAAATAATCAATGTAGAGTTAGAGGTTGTTAAGTTTGATTATGGACTAAATGGATAATCAAATACTGAAATGATACATTTTGATTATTGGTTTTGAACTTTTGATTATTACCATTGCGGATGGTCTTATTATAATGTATGTATGATGTTGTTCATACAATACCATGGGGTGTGTGCCATTACAAATTTCATTACTATTAACTCAATGAAATCAATACATTTATGGCATCTTTTACTAGTCTCATCAAATAAACAAGCCAAAATTATGAAACAAACGCAAGAGGAAATAAAACCGAAACAATTTTAAACCTGTGGCGTCAAATATTTTGCAATTGTATGGCTAGAGATCTACAGTGGGACGTAAAAACATTTCTCTTTGAGTCTTTGAATAAAATGTTTTCAACTGTTAAAATAAAAGTTGCGACACATAATTTGGGAGTTTTTAAATATTCATCCTCAAATCTCATCCCACGTAAGTATTCATCCAGGTCATTTTGAACAGTTATGTTTCCATCCCCGCTTTTAAATAATTCCAGAATTACCCTTTATTATAATATACATTGACTATTATATATAATATATGTATATATATAGGAAGGATTTTTGGGACTAAAAAATAATCTTAAGAGTCCTCTAGCCTAATTTGAGGATAATCACCCGTAACAAATCCCAAAATTTCCGGAAAAATTCATTTCAAAAAAGGAAAAAAAAAAACCATTCAAAACCATTTGCACCATTTCGTGACAAACCATTCAGGCAAAACCATTTGCAGGTTTTGGAGAGAGCCGAGCGGCGAGAGCGCAGCCTCTCCGACCGCCGTGCTCCGTGATGCTGTCGACCGCCGCCGCCTCATGCTTCCGCTTGAGCGTGGAGTTCCAGTGATTCCTGATCGCGTTGTTCGACAGGTGGTTGAGGAACCTTGCGATGGTGGCCCACTTGTTGCCGAATCGGGAGTAGGCTGGTGCTCCACCTCCTCCGCCGTGAACGGAATCAACTCGTTCTCCTAATGCAGCTTCATTGCATAGCTTTTTAATCGATGGTGGGTTCATTACGTTAGTTTTTCTTTTCTGCTTGATCAGGAGGATTGAAATCCTCATGTATTTTATGGATACATGGTGGTAATTAGTATTACCACATACTTCTTGTTCATATTTTTTTGATTTGGTTGCCAGAAACCCAAACCACGATGAGAATCGAAAGTTTTGTTGGTGTAATTTCATGGTGTATTTCGTCCATGGTGTATTTTACTCCAAAACATATTTCATGATGTATTTCTTCGTGGTGTATTTTATCAATCATATCTCATGGGGAATATTATATAGCGGATTTCATGGTGTATTTATCAATCACAGTAATTTCACGGTGTATTTATCAAGCAGATTAATTTCACCGTATATTTTATCATACGGATTTCATGTTGTATATATCAAGGTAGATTTCAAGGTGTATTTCATGTTCATGGTGTATTTATCAAGCAGATGTGTATTTTATCAGTTTTCATGGTGTATTTATCAAGTAGATTATATGGTGTATTTCGTAGGTAGATGATCGGTTTGAATATTATCTATGTTCCGAAATATTTTTTATGGTAATCATGAAAAACATAGTCGATTCCACCATGTTACAAAAAATTCCATGATAATACATGGTAGATAGGGAACAATAAATATGGTTATCGAATTTAAATTGGAGAAAAATAAATCGGTTGGATTTGGTTATTATGAATTTTTAAAATTTTGAAATCCTTTTTAAATTAGGAAATGGTTTAATGACTTGAAACCCACTAAATTAGGAAATGATAGAATCCCACTAATTTAGGAAGTCAATATACACACATACGGATATCTTATTAAAAGGGTAAGATAGGTAATTCACCAGCTCAAAGGATGAAAATATAACTATTCAAAATACCCTGGATGAATACTTACGTTGGATGAGGTTTGAGGATGGATATTTAATTCTCCCAAGAAAAAAGTGACAAAATATTTCTCACATTATTAACAAATGAATGAGTCCTTCTTACTCTTCCACTAAAAAAAGAGAAAAATGAGTGAGTCCTCGTTGAGTCATTTTCTTAGAGTGAGAAATGAAAGTTTTTGGTAGCATTATTTAATCTTTTTTTTTTTTTATCATAGTTTCTGGTAGAATTGGATACTTCACATTTTTTTAGCAAAAAATTGTTCTTTGGTAAAACACAGTAAGATACAAGTTAAGACAGATAATATTTTCTATCAAATTGATCACAAACATGCGTTCCATCAGTCGTAATCCGGATTATGACATCTGAGAGTGATTTTATTAAATGCTGATAATGTAATTTATGTATAGTTGCTACCTGTACCTATATAAAATCATTGAGATTGGTGGGATCGACCACGAGTAATCCTTAGTCACATGATCCTTTAAAATGGCTATGCACTCTCGGTTCGCTCTCAATCCTTGCTCTCAAGAGTTTTTAATTGGTTAATTAGGTTGCGTTTCAAAACCATTTTACGCTCGTGCATACAAATTATATGAACTTACGAGTATGATCAGGTAGTGCTCTCTGTATGTGACGAGAGCTGCCTCCACATGCATAGCTGTGGTGGAGATTCTCATTTCCTGTAGAGAGGTACAAAGAAAAGATCGAATAATTGAATTGAGCACAATCTTTCCGTAAAAGCTTCAGGTCCACAAATTGTTTGAAGTGATTTCCAGTACCTAAAAGTAAAAAATGAATGGACAAATATTGAGGAAGGTAGTTTGACTTCTCATGCATGCCTATGGTGATCAAATAATTGGGCAGCTGGGCTATTCTTCGAGTAAGTAAATTGCAAGAAGTAATTCAGGATTGCACAATGTTTCGCAGAACTCGGGGTTGGTGCTGGCCCTTCCGTGCTTCAGGAGAAGTGGGTAGATGTTTGTGTTAGGGGGCCGGGAGAGGGGGAGGGTGGGACTTGAACCCCACAACTCATGTATGGAGGCAAAGAACCGTGCCAACTACATTGGGCTAAAAATGGCCCGGAGTCGGTCCATAATGATCCGGTTCGGGCTATCTTCAAGCCCAATGGGCTCCCATCAAAATTTGGGCTCGGACCCACTCATGTCTAAAATCTAGGCCCATATCCATTCCACGACTCTAACACATCGGGCTAAGATCTTGGGCTGGAGCTCCAACCTAGGCCATTGGACTTTGAATAGAACTTTCTATTTAGAAAAAAATAGTTATATATTTTACCCAACAATAATCCTAACTTTAGTTACTTCACAATTAAGAGTTGCACAGCTTCTTCTTATTCTTTTTTATCACTCTACTAATCTCACGAAGTGCTTATTGAGTCTAAATCGTTAAAATTTAAGAACCTCCCAAAATGCATGCAATATAATTATGTCAACAAAAGAATTGAGCAAAAATTAATTATTTTTAGTAAACAAACTGTTAATGGTAGATTACTATTTTTTTTTTTTTTTCACGGGTTTGGTTCAGGCTTCCACGGGCTAAAATCTTCGAGCTTAGGATCTAGCTAGTCAAGTAGCCCTACGGGGCCATGGTTTAAAACCTATGGCCGGAGCCCTACCCATAGAGATTGATTGGGCATAGTGCCCAACTAAAATTAGTCCTGGACGGCCTATAGCTTAAGGGCTCGTGCACGCTCTACTTGTGACCTAATGGCTGGACGATGCAATGTACTCATCAAGGCTCAGATTCACCAAATCGAAATAGCAATTTTCTATCAACTTTGACGGCTGGGGGCCCTTCCACTAGCGGGTAGGAAGTCCATATGGTCACGCCCAAGGAGTTGTTACGCTAATTGTCCCATCCCACCCTTCTCGGATATTAAAAAAAAAAAAAACACTCAAGCCCAATTAAAGTAGGGCTTTCGATTTATTATTTTTTATAACCAGATATCTGGACCAGCTTGCGCATATCTCGACTAATTCCGGGGCCTTGAAGGTAAAGACCGGAAGTAACTTCCAGTGGCCTCAAGATTTGGAATAGTTGGCCTCCGTGAAACTCGAACATGTGATCTCGTGGCTTAATTTTATTTTTGTCATCTAAACTATTCAAAATGTACTTACTCCGTTCCTCAACTATCAATCGACTCTACTTGGGCCTCTAACTAACAAAAACCAAACCCACATCATCCCATATTTTCTATTTGTAGTTGGTTGTGGAAAATCTTTGTTTATGTAGCATTCTTGTATTTCTCTTTTGTAAGTTGTAACATTTCGTTAAAATACAAAATAAGAATCAAAATTGCCATTTTGATTTTAATGACCATTAAGATATTTCCCAATACATACCTAGTGCTATTGCGGGCTACACCTCCCGCTTTGTCTACCTGCTAGCGGCTATCGGAAATGACAACAGACTATGAGTGGCAAAGGACCTTCTGTCAAGGGCTAATAAATAGACCCGCGATTCCATAGAAAGACATTATGGGCCCCCCTTCCAACTGACCATGAACGGTTCGCAAAGAAGGTGCTTCCGAACAATTTTGTGGAATGTAGGTAGTGGTTATGATCGATTCGATCGAAAAGAAGGAATAGTGTGTCTTTTTCGTTGGGGATTTCCTGAAAAAAATCGTCTGTGTGACATTTATGGCATTTTTTAATATTAGTCTCATCAAATAAACACGTCAAAATCATGAAACAAACGCAAGAGGGAATAAAACTGAAACAGTTTTAAACTTGTGGCGTCAAATATTTTACGGTTGTATGACCAGAGAGCGGGGCGTAATTAAAAACATTTCTTTTTGGGTCTTTCAATATATAAAACGTTTTCAACTGTAAATATAAAAGTTGCGACTCATAATTCCATTTCCAAAAGAAAAGTTTAAAAAAAAAAATTCTCTCTGCACTTTTTTTTTTTGGGATAAATTTCTCACTGCACAACACCCCCTCCCCCCCCCCCCCCCCCCCCTAGAGTTGCTACACATTTTATTTTTTAACAAATGAATGAGTACTCCTTCTTACTCTTCCACTAAAAGAAGAGGAAAAATGAGTGAGTCCTCGTTGAGTCGTTGTCTTAGAGTGAGAAATGGAAGTTTTTGGTAGCATTATTTAATCTTTTTATCATAGTATTTGGTAGAATTGGATACTTCACATGTTTTTAGCAAGAAATTACTCTTTGGTAAAACTTAGCAAAATACAAGTTAAGACAGATAATATTTTTTATCAAATTGATCACAAGCAAGCGTTCCATCAGTCGTAATCCGGATTATGACATCTGAGAGTGATTTTATTAAATGGCGATAATGTTATTTATGTATAGTGGCTACCTGTAGCTATATAAAATCATTGAGATTGGTGGGATCGACCAACCGACCACAAGTAATCCTTAGTCACACGATCCTTCAAAATGGCGATGCATTCTCGCTCTCGGGAGTTTTAATTTGTAAGATTGTGTTTCAAAAATGTTTCACGCTCCCACTCGCGCAGGCGAGTTACGTGACTTATGAGTATGATCAAGTAGTGTTGTGTATGTGAAGAGATCGAGCTGCCTCCACATACATAATTGTGGTGCGCTTCTTGGAATGGGAAATTCTGCAGTGCAGCTCGCATTGTAGGGGTTATAGGGTGGCCGATCCAACCGTCTATTTTGACGCCGGCGGCTTGGATTTTATCCGAGCTCCTTTTGATCATAACCGTTTATTGTTCAAATTAAAATTCGAACGGTCCATCACCGGAATGAATGGCTGGATTGACTGTTCTACACTGCAAGAACCTCGGTCAGCGATTCTCATTTCCTAAAAAAGAGGTCCAAAGAAAAGAACAATAATTGAGCACAATCTTTCCGTAAAAGCTTCAGGTCCACAAATTGTTTGAAGTGATTTCCAGTACCTAAAAGTTAAAATGAACGGACGAAATATTGAGGAAGGTTGTTGACTTCTTATGCCTATGGTGATCAAATAATTGGGCAGCTGGCCACTCTACAAACAAGGACATTACAAGAAAGTAATGCAGGATTGCTCAATATTTCACAGAACTTGGGGATGGTACTTGCCCTTCCAGATAATTCAAAAGTGTTTTAGATGGTCCAGATTTTAAAAAACTTCTCCAGAAAAGTGTTAAAACTCCTGGAAGAATTTTTTTTAAAATCCAAACCATTGATTGCTGCGACGGACGGTTCGAATGGGGCACAGCACGAAAAGGCCAGCTTGTCGCATTAACATTTTGAATCCATCTGATATGGTCTATTAACAGCTGTTAGATAATACTACTGGTCAATGTGAAACCTTCTACGCCAACGGTGGTTGTTAAGTAAACATCATTAACGTAGAGCACTATTAAGACAATAACTAGGTCAATGAAATTTGGGTTTGTTTTAGTTTTCCGAATTTTTAATTTTTTAATTTTTGAAGGTGAGTTTTTCCAAATTTAGGGAAGTGTAATGTACTCCATTTGTGTTGTACAATAGTAGGAAGCTTCACTATGAAGCCCAAAGTGCCTCTCTGTTGCTAAAAACAAACATACATCTCGAACAAGATGGCGTTTCCTTGACTCTGCCAATTGGGAGGTCGCGGGTTCGATTATCGCATCCATTCGGAGGAGTGGACAAGTGAGACTCATATCCCGCACCAAGATCGAAACAAGGACCCTATCAAGGGATAAATTTCGTCGAAGATCCACAACAAAGCGTTCAAAAACATCTTCTAAGCGCCGTAGCTTGCTCGACTAAAACTCCCAACAATTTTCCGATACACATTAAAAGTCACCAACGTGTGATACAAAAAGTCTACACACATACAATCTGTGCGTATGAAATCAACAAACAAACAGTGACAAAAGTACAACAATATATCATCATCAACATCAGCAGGTCTGGCAAGTAAATTGCTTTTTCCCCCATCTGACACACGCACACCCCGACCCCACCCCCATCTTCCGAAAATACCCCCATAGTGACTCCCTAGAAATACCCAACCTCATTTTCTCTTATTTCTCCTTTATTTCCTTAATAATTTTTATATTTTTTTCTCTTTTATTTATTTAATATTATTTAAGTTAACTTTTTTTTTTTTACTTAAAAGTGGTCCTTATTCAAAATATTTGGGTAAAAGTAAATTTTTTTTTTAGTTTTCGGATTCATCTTGACAGTTTTCGGATTCGTCTTGACGAGACGAATCGGAAAACCAAAAAAATTAGGCACAAAACTAAGAAACGCAAAAAAATTCAAATAAAGACAAACAAAAAAGTGAAAAAAGTTGTTGGTGTAACGGGGTCTAATTAAAATAATATAAAATTCTTAAATATAAATGAAAATTTAAATGTAAAAAATATAATTTATTTGAAAACATAATTTGAGTTAATCAAATTAAAATTAAATAAGTATTTCAATAAAATAGAGAAAGGTATTAAATAAAATAAGATAAGAGCAATTAAATAAAGAAAAGAATTAAAATCAAGAAAGAAATTAAAGAATGGCGTGGGGGTATTGCGGTCAAATGGACAAAAAGGTAGGAAGAGGGGTGTGTGTGTGTCAGGAGGGGGACGAAAAGCAGCTCTACAACTAATAGTAGGTAACCACTAAATAGGCAATAGGTTAATAGGCAAAATAGGTAGCCAAGCAATTTGATTAGGGAGTGATGAGTAGGTTGAACATGAATTCCAATATGATACTTTCTCCGTTCCAAATTGAGAGTCCCTCTTGGGAATTCCAATTATTTAAAAGGACATACAATCATTACACCTACAATATCTATCATTTCCACCACTACCCCTATTTTTTACCTACTTTACAACACTTATATTCACCTATGAGAGACATTTTTGGAAAATCACCAAATTTTTTCTTCTATTTTTAGAAAAGGACCATCATTTTGGAACAACCCAAAAAGAAAAGATGGACCTTCATTTCGGAACGGAGGGAGTAGTAGTTATAGGTGGCCGCCCACCAATTTGTTAGCTCCCCAGTCCCCATGGCCAAGTTAAATAGAGTCCAAAAAAATCCATCACTTTCTTTCTGCTGTTTTCCAGCTTTTTATTATTGTGTAATTGAAGTTAATAGAATAATCACAGCATTAGATTTGTGAAACTTGATTAGTACCGAACTCAAGGTTCCTGCGTTGGATTCACCTAAGATTGCTTAAGTATGCTAATAAGTTGGTATGAGAAAGCTAACGAGTGCTTGTCCTCCATGAGATTGTATGTTCGAATTCCTCATTGTCCCAAAATTCCAAATCTTCGAGCCATGAGGATTTTCTCAGTCGTTAACTTTAGTGCTCTGGAGTTAGTCGAGGTGCACGCAAATTAGCCCGAACACCCCTTTATGAAAAAAAACAAAGAGTACTATATTTATTCTATTTTATGAAAAACCCCAACAGGGTATAGTGTTGCTTACCCTAATTGCCCTCTCTGTAACTTTATTATGGGAACCAGAGGAGTGAAATCTGGGTTTTGTTTTTGGCTCTCTCTCACCTTAGCTCTCTCTCACCTTAGCTCTCTCTCAGGGCTAATCCAAACTCTCACTTTGTGATTCTCACCCCAAGCACATAATGGTGATCCAAACCAGCACGGGTCTCGTATCAAAGAACATCTACCAGAAAAATCAAATTAATAGCACGTCAATAGATACATCAACAAATTGTGTCAATTTGTTTTACAACGTAGACGGCAAATATTGTTTCAAACTTTAAGTGGTTGATTTTTTTTAAATAAAATACAAATTGTTCTTATTCTATTGATGTCTGATCAAATTTTTTTTTTTAATCTGCTTTACTAGGGACTGTGAGTTAAAAGGTTCAAATCAATCACTCTCTTTTCCTCTGCATTCCAGCTTGAACTGATGTCAATTGAAGTGAACTGATAAGGAGATATCATAACCCTATGATGAAGGTACAGTTTAAGGGCTGGCATCAAGAGCTTCCTCCCAAGATCTCATCTTCGAAACCTCTCCATTTTCGTTTTTCTTTTTCTCTTTTTTGATCCACAACCTCTCCATTTTCCAACAACTCTTTTAGGATCAATCCATAAAGAGCTTTTTTCTGCCTTTAATTGGGACCAAGGATGGAACCAGGGAGTTTAGTGGCGTCGGCCACCGTGACAAAAATTTTAGAAATTACAATTATTATATTTGTTAAAAAAAATTATCCCTAACTTATATAGGCTCGTCACCGCTAGATTTTTTCTTTATTTTTGTTATCTACTAGTCCTAAATCTTCTATTTGTTTCAAGAAAGAAGACCCAAAAAAGTATTTCAAAACTAAATTCAATGGGCCGAAGTGAAATAATATAAAGAATGAGGTGTAATTAAGGAAAAAAAGACTCCACACTTTAACCCTAAAACAACTTAATCTAATGAATTAAAGTTTGTCTTTTTTTGTACTCCTTGTGCAAATGACAAATATCATTTATTATAGTTTTTGTTATGTTATTTTAATTTTTTTTAGAGTCAATGACTATTAATACTATTGTAATGCATCTTTTTATTTTTTTAGTACACATTTCGCCACTGCTAGGGTAAAATCTTGGTTCCGTTCCTGATTGGGACTCCTGCAAGTGAACTGTAGAATTGGCACCTCAGGATTTGTCAGGTGCGCATAAGCCGATCTAGACACATGAGTTGTCGAAAAAAAAAAGTCACATCTAGCATTGGCATACATGCATATAGTCCAAGGATCAAGATTGATTTCGTACGGGACACCCTCTACCTCCTCCACAATTCAAGTGCTGCCAATTATACTTTTTCTGTTGCAACCAAAACACTTTCTTAGCCACGCTAATAATAGGTAAAAAAACAACTGGCAAATATTGTCTAGCCCTAATAATCAAAACGAATCAATGACCCAGCTCTTCTTTCATGTCGGAATGCTGAAAACAAAAGATAGTTATTTTTGCACGTTTGTGTCTTTGCTTTGTCTAATCTTCCATGTGAGACTTTATGACGAATGAAATGACAATATTATAAATCCACGCGTATAATACGGCAAAAAATAGTGCGAATATAAAAAAAGGGTGAAATAACAATTACCACAAACTCAACCGATTGGCTTGGTAGTTAAAAACTGGGTAGCTTACGGGTTTGCCTTAAGTGTCATGTTAAAACCTCATAGGTGCTATCAACTCTCAAGAATAATCTCAGGCTTTAAATGGGCCTCCTGCTGGTTTGGGATTTATTGCCTAGGGATTTGTCGAAGTGCGTTTAACTTGGTCTTGACAAACCTGAGTTATCAGAGAATTAATATAATTAACAAAAAATTCTATTCCTTTAGCAAAATTTATAGAGAATAATTCACCAATGTAAAATTAAAATTTTTTAAATTAAAAACTTCTTGATTGCATATTTCGTTTAAGAATTGTACGCCCACACCACAACCTAACCAGTTTGTACAATTTCCAACATATATTCACCATAACTCCGAATTATTAATACCCTGAATTTCACAAATAATAATAATAATAATAATAATTCAAAATTCAAAACAATGGTGACAACAATAGATGCGCAACTGTATGCATAGAGAGCACTGTTAAACAAATCAAACTGGTCGAGCTCGACTCATGTTCAGCTCGTCCTTGATCGGTTGCTCTAATAAAAAAAAGTCAAACTCGAACATATGATTGTGCTTTACTAAGTATCCAAATCGACCAAGAATAACCTATTCCTCGGCTCGATAAGTTTACACTGTTTTGAAAAACCAAGTTACTCAAGCTCGAATCATGTTTGGTTCATTCAAGATCAGCTATGTGGGAATTTTATATCCATCTCAAAACCAATTAGCAATGAGTGGAGAGGTCCCAAATATTATTAAGTGATCACTCAATCCACTCCCAAGCAATGTTGGATTCATTTTCCTTAACAAGCTCTACTAGTAAACAAAACTATGTTTGTACACAATTTCAAAACGCATTAAGTTCTCAAACCAAACGTGAATAATTCACCGTTTGGCTCATTTATCAGTCCTATGTATGTGTACCGACAAAAGTGGCTCAACATGGGCTGCTTTGAATTTGGGGTGATTAATCGTCTCCTGTTCCTGAGTCACATCAAAGCTGGTTTAAAAGATTAATCCTTCATGCACAATTTTCCTTATAGAAATTAAAAAGTATGCATGACCTGCCAAAAGAAAAGCTGATGCAAAGTATGCCTGAGAAATAAAGATTGTATTATGAAAGAAGAAAACAGCTCCATGCGTGGGTACCAGCAGTTATTAGTGGAGGGGCCAATCCAGCTAAATGCCACAAGGAAAGATGATAAAGTAGGAGAACATAAACAAATCAATAGCTATTAGCCTATTATAAATTTATAATCTAGTATTACGGTTAGGAAAACTTCATGTATGTACACAGATTTATATACACGAATATGAGTCCGGTATCGTTTGATGCACACGGGTCTCACATAATGATGAGAAGCCTATGTCCAACGGACTGTTTTGGGTACATTTACTTGATATGTGCACATAAATCTGCGTACATAGCATTGCTCTTACGATGATCATTCGTTTCTAATGAAAAGTCTCTTTCTTAATGAAAACTTCATGACCTGTCTTTAAGTGATTAGCTGATTCACAAACCGAGTTACAATAATTGTTTCTCGAGTCTGTACCATATAGTTTGGGGCACTGAGTGGTCCAAGATCTTTCAAGAATGGGGCCAGAACCCAAATCCTTTACGGCTTTGTATTAACTTTGATCATTACTTATTTATTTGTTACTTTATTCGTATCAACAAACTTTTGTGGTTATGGGTGCTCAATTGGTCATCCCACTATCCCCTAGTGGAGGATTACATTATTATACAATTGGTGGGTGGGTGGATAAAAGGAAAATTATTAAAGGAAATTATTAGTGCACAATGGTCACTTCTTAGATAAGAAATCTAGTCACTAGATCAACGGTTGTCGGCGTTTCTTTAACTCTTAGCTTTCGTAGATCTTGCCACAACCTATTTCGAAAAAATCTATTTCTTAGATAGCTTGATATACATTATTAGACTCATTCCCTAATGGTTTAAGTTTTTGAAACTATTGATAACTTAAAATGGCATTAGAGCTCTGGTTGAAAGAGGTCTTGGGTTCAAATCTCATTGTTTGCATTTTGTTCCCTGTTTGCATTCTTCTTCTCTCATCCGTATTCTGTTTCACACTATCATTGAAATTTTTCATCTCTACGTGCAAGACTGGGTTGCACGTGGGGATGATGAATAGCTTGATATACATTGTTGGGGGCCCATTTTCTAACAACTTAAACTTTTGAGACTATCAATAACTTAACGTAACTCTTTCAATTTTGGAATAGAGATTAAAAGGCTTGTAAGTATTGGTTAGAGCATCCACAGCCTTTACCATATTCCCCACCCATTCAAAATTTGAGTAAAATCACCTAAATTAATCTCGAATCCTGTACTCAAACCCATAGTAAAGATGAGCCTTTGCTCATATCCATTCACAAATCAAGGTAGACCTTTTCATCACTGAAACTCTATCCAACCCAAACATGAAACTTGTCATCTTCTAACAAACTCCACCGGAAGGACTTGTATCAAATGAAGCTTCATAATCCCACAACTGGCAAGTTTTGGTTCATCGTTTATCATATATCTAATCTATCCACTAATTAGTGGGTTAGGGATGAATCCACTCCTAAGTTGTGTGGCCATTTCTAATGACACATACGAATGTAGTTTTATTACTTAGAAAAGTACCCATGAAGATAAAGGACACTTTGGGTCAGCTGGTCTGCAGCGTGTTTTAAAAACCTTGGTCACTAGGGTTCGAGTGTTGCGGGAAGCACGTTCAGTTTTTTACTTACCCAAAAAAAAAAAAAAAAAAGTACCCATGAAGTCATGAGTTTGTGCACTCAAACCTACCCAACTCTTTCAAAGATGTTTCTTAATATTGAAAAGTGAAACTTGAAAACAGCATGATTTTCCTGGCTTCTTGTAGCGAAGGATACTATTGTAACCTTCATTTCACCCAATAATTCAATAATTTAACACAATTTAAAGGGAAAAGAATAACATGGTAATATGGCAAAACAATCATGCATCCAAACAACCGCTATCATTACCTATTTGATTCCTAGTATTTCATGATGAGGCATGCAAGGTATGCATATATTTCTAGATTGGACTTCATTTCCAATGCACATCCAAAACTCGACAAAACAGTATAAGATGCCTCCAAAAACATAGAGAAACTGTTGTTTTCGTTGTACTTTATTTTCGTATTATATAACTGGGTTGATCTTGTTCGTTAAAAAAACATAGAGAAACAGTGAGTAAAAAAATTCGTTTTGCTTCTCTAAGTATGATATTAGTAGAAGTGGGATTCTTGCTTCAAGTAATCACATCAAAATGCATGGATATGTAGAGATTAAATAGATGTCTTCATTGGATTCCAAATGAATGGCAAAGTTCAATGACAAAATGCATGGTAGAAAAGATTCTCTCCCCGTCTACTTAATTTGACTGGAATCAACAAGTGGAATCACTTATCTAGTTTATTATTGTTTGATATTTCAGTGGGTCCGAACCCTTTATTATTGGGACTTTTTAAAAGCTTAGTGTGGTCCACTGTATTCCCCATTAAGTACTTGAAATCTGGACTGTGATACGAAAAACGATTTACTTCCTAAGATCCAAGAGTCTCTCTCTCTCTCTCTCCCTCTCCCTCTCTCTCCGATAAAGGTCCTATGTGAAACTTAAAAGAGGTTTTCCTAAATATACCCTCAAAACAAAAACATTCCAAGAAAACAGAGCCAGACCAATTTTTCAGTGTTTTTGGCCTCGGGGCTTCAGAGGCATTCTAAACATGAAACCTTTTTCGAGGTTCGGGCCACTGTTACTACAGACACTTGTTCTGATTGCAATCACCTACCGTTCATTCGCGGTTGCAGAAAAGAAGACTTACATTGTTCACATGGACAAATCCACCATGCCAACGAGTTTCACCGATCACTTCGAATGGTACGACTCAGCTTTAAAAACTGTTTCAGATTCCGGCAACATGCTTTATGCCTATACCGATGTAATCCACGGCTTCTCCGCGAGGCTCACAGCCGACGAAGCCAAGTTGCTCGAATCCCATCCAGGGGTTCTTTCACTCCTAGAAGAAGTGAAATACGAGCTTCACACTACCCGAACGCCACAGTTCCTTGGACTCGACGCAAGCCAATCACTCTTCCCAGATTCTACCACGGCTAGTGATGTTGTTGTCGGGGTTTTAGACACGGGTGTTTGGCCCGAGTCTAAAAGCTTCGACGACACGGGGCTTGGGCCAGTGCCTAATAGCTGGAACGGTGAGTGCGAAGCTGGTAATAACTTCGACATGTCGCACTGTAACAGGAAACTAATCGGGGCAAGGTTCTTTTCCAAAGGGTATGAAGGAGCTTTTGGGCCGATTGAGAAAACCGAATCCAAATCACCGAGGGATGATGATGGGCATGGTACGCACACGTCGACTACGGCAGCAGGGTCTGCTGTAGCAGAAGCTAGCCTATTTGGCTACGCTACGGGTACAGCGAGAGGGATGGCTAGGCATGCCCGCGTAGCCACGTATAAAATATGCTGGCAAGGCGGTTGTTTCAGCTCTGACATAGTGGCCGCAATGGACGCGGCTGTTAAAGACGGCGTAAATGTACTGTCTATGTCCATTGGTGGCTCGGTTACTGATTACGATAGAGACAGCGTCGCCATCGGAGCATTCGGGGCGATGAAGAAAGGAATCTTAGTATCATGCTCGGCCGGAAACGGAGGGCCGGGTTCCATGACTCTGTCCAACGTTGCGCCGTGGATAACCACCGTGGGTGCTGGAACACTTGACCGTGAATTCCCGGCTTACGCTATGCTTGGCAGTGGGAAAAATTTCTCTGGCGTTTCACTTTACAGTGGAAAGCCGTTGTCTGATTCTTCCTTGGTGCCACTTGTGTATGCCGCTAATGTGAGCAACTCCTCTTATGGAAACCTATGCATGACTGGCAGTTTGATTCCTGCAAAAGTTTCTGGGAAAATTGTGGTCTGTGATAGAGGATTGAATTCTAGGGTGCAAAAAGGAGTGGTGGTAAAAGATGCCGGTGGCATAGGGATGATCTTAACAAATACTGATTCCTATGGAGAAGAATTGGTGGCCGACACACATCTCATACCCGCAGTAGCTGTAGGTCAATTGACGGGTGATGCGATAAAGAAATACATACTTTCAGATACTAAACCAACAGCCACAATCACGTTTGCAGGCACGCAGTTGGGTGTCCAACCATCACCAGTCGTGGCAGCATTCAGTTCTCGAGGTCCGAACCCAATAACGCCAGACATACTCAAACCGGATTTAATAGCCCCCGGCGTTAATATCCTAGCAGGTTGGACTGGTGCAGCTGGACCTACGGGGTTGCAGGAAGACACTCGGCGGGTGAGCTTCAACATCATTTCCGGCACGTCGATGTCGTGCCCCCACGTGAGCGGCCTCGCGGCACTAGTCATGGGAGCCCACCAAGATTGGAGCCCAGCCGCTGTAAAGTCTGCACTGATGACCACAACCTACACCACCTACAAAGACGGCGAAACAATAAAAGATATCGCAACTGGACGACCATCAACGCCGTTTGATTACGGTGCTGGGCACGTGAATCCGGTAGGGGCCCTTGACCCTGGCCTTGTATATGACGCCGGAGTTGATGATTACCTAGGTTTCCTGTGTGCCTTAAACTACACTTCGGCCAGAATTAAGACCGTCTCACAGCAAGATTATACATGCGAATCAGGGAAGAAATACAGCTTGGGAGATTTTAATTACCCGTCTTTTGTTGTTCCTCTACAGACAGCCTCAGGCCAAGGAGGTGGTAGCAGTGCAGCGACCGTGGTGAAGTACACGAGAACATTGACTAATGTTGGCACTCCGGCAACATACAAGGCTTCCGTGTCTTCTAAGACAAGGGCAGTGAAGATAACGGTAGAGCCGGAATCACTAACTTTTAGCAAAACTAATGAGAAGAAGACTTTTACAGTTACATTCAGTGCAAGCTCAATGCCATCAGGCACAAATGAATTTGCTCGTATGGAATGGTCAGATGGAAAGCACACAGTTGGAAGTCCAATAGCTATCAGCTGGACATGATCATAGTAACACCCAAGTGATAAGGCTGTAAATCATTGGAGGTGAAATTCCTCAAGTCGTAAAGGCTAAAGAGTTCCTCTGTTCAAGAAGAATCAGTTTATGTATGACTATTGTGTTTCTTGTTTTAACATTCTTATGAGGGTTTTACCAGATGTCCATGCAGATATGACTTAATGTTGCAGTAAGAAATAGGATGCAGGGGAGGAGTCAAAGTAATTCTGTAAAAGATGTATATGTGATTGGAATGTGGTATAGATAATAAAATATCCATATCCTTTTCCTAGTTCTAATGCTATGTTCTGTTTCTTTATCATTAGTGAAGTTAAAATTTCCATATCCTTTTCCTTTTCCTAGTTCTAATGCTATGTTCTGTTTCTAAGACACAAACTTTGCATGGAGGACTATTGGCCAAACTTAATATGTATTCTAACGCAAATACTTGTTTCACACCCTTCCAAAAAATTCCTATACAGACAAGGTATTAACTATGTGGTTTGTCACAAACTCTCAAGTTCTAGAGAAACTTACAGTAAAAGGTGTTACTAGACGATGTCGACGAGTAAATGCTGCCATGTTTGAACAATGAAGCAAGATGTCAATGGAACTCTCACATATCTTGATGATACACCCCTTAGGTGTCAAAGAAAGTACCTGAACAAATCAAACCAATGATAACCAGGGTTATCACAATGACAGAGTCATTACACTGTATGGCATAAAAAAAATGCTCAAACTAGCTGCCATTATTTTTTAGTAAATGAAAAGAAAATGAAAGATTTTTTTAGCAAAATCCAAACTAGAAATTGTTTACAGATGTAAACAGGAAGCTATTTATCCACCAAGTAGTTGGGGATAAGATAGCTCAGGTCTGTTGAGTTAAGTGGTTGAAGGAGATGCTACTCTTTAGCAAGAAGCCCAAACAAAGGCCATGTACTCTTTAGCAAGAAGCCCAAACAAAGGCCATGTACGCGGCATATGCCAGGGTTTGCATCAACACTACTGTAACACCCTTAGTTCATTACTAATCCAGGCCCACAAAACCGAACACATAATGCATAACCTCTAACAAATTGACACTATTGTTGGAGTTCGTCCCACATTGGTTAATTATCTTCTTCAAAACTAGTATATGAGCCTAGGCGGCCTCTCCACTCATTGTCAATTGGTTTCGAGTTGGATGCTTTAACATGGTATCAGAGCTAGGTTTTTGGAGGCTTTTGGACAAGACTATATGTCGTTGATGGTTGGTTCCCTCTTTGTTGGCCGTTAATAGTTGATTGGTGTCGTATGTGTTGAATCATTTGTTTACCTCACCATGTGCAAGTCAGGGGTTGAATGTGCAGGAAAGTGTTGGAGCTTGTCCCATATTGGTTAAATATAACCTTCAAACCTAGTATATGAACCTAGGCGGCCTCTCTACTTATTACTAATTGGTCTTGAGTTGGATGCTTTAACATGATATCAGACCTAGGATTTTAGAGAATTTGTTCCCCTTGTTTGTGCCATAAGTGCACCGTTGATTGTTGTGATCCGCATGTTATGGATCCTTTGTTTACCTCTCCACGTGCGAGTTGGGGGTCGAACGTGCAGATGAGTTTTGGAGTTTGTCCCACATTGATTAATTAGCTTCTCCAAAATTAGTATATGAATCTAGGTGGCCTCCCCACTCATTGCTAATTAGTTTCGAGTTGGTGCTTTAACAACTACCGAGCAGGATTCATGAAACTGATCCCAAATTAATCTTGACAAAGGTATTGCCAACAACACTGCTATTGACCTATTAAATTTCTTGCTAAATATCCAAGACAACAACAATATCAGTCCCCCTTGGTTCAGTACGATCATGCTCCAACGTACTTGCTCAAAATCAATTCACTAAGAGCATCTTCAGCCCTTATTCTTTCCGTTCTTTTAATTGACTCATAACCAAATTTTGAGTATACTTAGTGGAAAGGGTGGACAAGGCCGAGCGCTTTCAAATGTTGCTCCAGAGTGCCCACTCAAAATTTTACCAAATCAAGGGAAACAAGAAACTACTGTGTCTTATTACTGCGCTCATTCCTTTCCTCCAAAATCCCCTCTTCCACCAACCACTTTAAATATCCCATTTCCAACCCTTCCTAACCTCCATCTTATTACTCCAAAAAAACTCTCTTTCTGTGTGTGTGTGTGTGTGTGTGTGTGTTAAGGAAGAAAGAAACAGAAAGCCAATGAGGACAAGCTGTAATGCCTGCAGAGTCCTCCAGAAAGGATGGAGAGTCCTCCAGAAAGGATGGAGCGACGTATGCAGTCTCAGACCTGCCTTCACTGGATCAAATCCTCCGATTCTCAATCAAATGCCACCATCTTCCTCGCCAAATTCTACGGCCGTGCCAGCCTCCTCAACCTCATCAATTCCGGCCCCAACCACCTATGCCCTGTTACGTATGTATATGTCCATTTATTAAGTTCAAATCATCTGTATCGAAAATGCTATACTCTGTTTCTTTACATTTCAGTCATAGAATCACAAAAAAGATTTAAGGCTTGTTTGCTCTTGATAATTTACAACTCTGCCATTAATGTAGCTTTTACTCACATTTGTGGCTACATTCGGGTTTGTCCATTGGAGTACTTCATATCAAATTGCCCTTACCCAAATTTTTACTCGAATTAGAGTAAAAAAATGAGTAAAAGCTTCATTTGATATGAAACAATCCAATGGAAAAGCTCAAATCTAAGCGTAACACTAGTGTAAGTAGTTCATTAACGGCGTATTTGTAAATTTGTGAAGAAGGAAATGACTTTGTAAAATTTAGTAAAATATTGAATCTTTCTTGAAATGGAGTAAAAGTTTGAGTAATGGAGTAAAAGTTTGAGTAGAACTCAATTTGATATAGAAGTAGGTTTTAAGAGGCATATGCTAGGGTTTGCATCAACTAACTACTGTAATACCCTTAGTTCCTCACTAATCAGGGCTTAGAAAAGTAAGAAAACCCAACACATAATGCATAACCTCCAACAACTTTGAAATTACTAAGCAGGATTCATGAAACTGATCCAAAATAATCTTGACAAAGGTAATGTCAACAATACTGATATTGAGCTATGAAAAATTCCAGCTTTAATATCCATGAAAGCAACAGGATCAGTCAGTTCCGTACAGTCATGCTCAAAATCCTATTCACTAAGGGCATCTCCAGCCCTTCCCCAACCAAATTTTCACTCACCTTGAGTAAAAATACAAGTGAAATCTTCATTCGACATATGAAACAATTCAATGCGCAAACTCAAATCTAGCATAAATTGTGTAAATAGCACAGGCGTAGTTGTAAATCTGTGAAAGGAGAAACGACCTTATAAAATTTGAGTCTTTCTCGGTTGGAGTAAAATTTTGAGCAAAAACTGTAGAGTTTAACTTGAGGACTGAAGTAGGTTTTAGGAGGTTTTATCGAAATTAAGGGCTGAAGAAACTCTTATTTATACTACAGAATCGCCATCAAATTACACAGCTTCTGGAATTCGAATCGGAAGTAAAGATCGGTGGAATGCATCTAACAATGGCGACGCTATCAAATTCGAAGTACAAGAGAGCGAAGGTAGATAGTGCAATAAGGACGATGGGAAAATAACAAACCGTCTGACCTCGACGGCGTCGACGCTTCTCGCCGCCTCGTAGAGTTGCTCTGCGGTAGCCGGTCGTTGGGACCGGGTTACCAAAATGCTAAACCAATAAAAAATCGGGGGATATGCAACTGTGTTTTGTAATCATACTGAGTACACGCCCACCGCCCTCTATTTACGGCTCCTCCAAAAAAAATTTAGTGCTACGTGGTTCCCATGTGGTGCTCCTTTCGAGCATCCGAGCCATCTGTTACATTTTTTAACCTTCAATTCTATTAATAATGCGACACGTGAAGGTTATTACATCCAATGATCAAGAATAAAGGACTCATCTTCATACGAAAAGCACCTAATAACTTTCCTCCTCTTCTTCATCTCCTTCCCCTTCTTTGCCTCGTTTCCTCTCCAAATTCTAACTCATCCCTAATCTAACTCTAATTTGCTAAGTGATTGAGTTCACCGGCGGCAAAAGGATCCGGCAACAAATATCCAGTTCGACGGGCCGATTTGGAAAGGAGGGAGGAGGAATGTAATTATGTGTGCTCAATCTTTTGGCTTTTTAATGAGGTGGGCATAACGTTAAATCCTAACCATTGAATTTAAATTGGATGATCCTTCAATTTTAAGAGGATTGGAGAGGAGCCGAACTCTGTTTTTTAACCATAGGCCTCCTCACTAATTATGACTTTGCTTTAATATATTGCTTAGATATAATTTCAAGGACTTTCAACTCCAAACAAATATGACTTTTACTTAAATTCCTTTAATTCATCTCGTCGGAGGAAAAGTAAGGTCCGTCATATTTGGCGGACACTCATGATACACAGAATGCTCACAAGACAACAATATAGATTACGAGGTTGAATACCTTATTGATTAACAAACACATAAAATGCCACTTAATGGAATGAAAAACACCCGTAAAACGCCTAAACATCAAATAATTAAGGGTAGTGATTTTGCCACACCCTTTTTTAATAATGCCACACCCTGCAAGTGTATTTTTTTACACTTGCAGGATCTGACATTATCAAAAAAAAAAAGTGTGGCAATATCATTTCCCATAATTAAACATCATTCCAACATCATTACACCGGTAGAAAACGGAGTACAACCTCTCGGAGCTCCGAAACGACAACCATCATTCCACGTGGCCTACACATAGCCTCCAACGGCATAGACACATGTCCACCAACTCATCACTAATCTTCCCCCACTTGCCAAAGCTAGCCCCACCACTCGATTGGCAAGTCCTAGCCCCGGGCAACTCCTCCTTCCAACGCCAAATGGTATTTGGTTTTCCCTACCTTCAAGCCGCTCTGGCCCAAAACTTGTGGAGTCCTGCAACACCTCTGGATCCCTATGAATGGCCCATGCATTTACCAATAGCACCGTACCACGGGCCATGTCATGCCCTCCTATATTGCAGTCATCAGATGACTCGTGTGGCATGAGGAGTGGTACTGATGGAAATAATCGAAGGGTCTCGTTGATGATGTTTTGAAGGTAGGGTAGTTTTGAGAGATCCGATTCATCTACCAAATGGTTAGCACCAACGATTGCATCTAATTCAACTCTAGCCTTGTTTAAAATTTTGGAATGGTTGAGCAAAAGCGACATGACCCACTCGATAGTCATCAATATTGTGTCAGTTATCCTGCTACTAGCATTGTACCTAGACACCTTGATGAAGATTATGGTTAAGATTTTTTAGTCGAACAGATCTGTATGGGGCATTAATTATTACTACCATTTTGGATATTTGCAGTAAAAAAATCTTCCATTTAGAATCTATGGGTTCGACTTCCATAATTATAGAAAGGATAAATTTTACTGACCTCCCCTTAGGTTTTTAAAATAACACTGAACTCCCTTGCTTTTGAAATTATTGTTCAGATTCTTCTATTCCGTTAAATTCACACTAATGCCATTAGTTTTTGTTATTGATTGACTGAAATGCCCTTCAATGCAATTTATTGTTAGTTTTTATAGTTGTCTGTTTTTCATTTCTTTTTTGTCTAGTAGAGCTTTAATTTCAACATCAAATTAGACCCAATTTTACAAAGTTTTATCGAAGTTGAATAATTACTTATGCATTCAACATTATCGTAGTCATTCTCTATTTTTTCCTGTTCAAAGTGTAGTTTTCAAACTGTAGGGCACACTTAGTATTCCACCATACTGAAAAAATAACATGATCTTCATATTGATTCTTTAGAGAAATAAAATCAGTGTAATTTACACATTGATCATTCTTGAAGTTTTCTTCTATTTTTTTTCTTCTACTAGTGCATTAGTGATGAAACATTATTATCACTAATGAACTAATAGGAAAAGTAAGAAGGAAAAATACAAAAGATTAAAGAATTTTCATACTGACTTTGTTTTATTGAAAAATATAAAAAATACAAAATACTTTTTTTGTATGGTGGAACAGAAATTTAGGTACGTCTTTCATTTTTCAACATCCACACAGGAGAAAAAAAATAAACCATGATTATCAAATCGTAAAATTCTTAACTCATTATACAAGTTTGACCAAAATATGTATAACTCAAGCCTAATTTTGCTAAATATTAAATTGCAAATTCAAAGAAAACGAAGATACAAACTTTATAAACTAATAAACTTTCTTCTTTTGTTTTGGAATGTGATGAGTTAGGAATACGCAAAACATTAACTTTATAAAGAAAATGAGATACATGAAAGAAAAAGAATTAACTTTATAAAAGTAATGATCATCGAAATATAACATGCATCGGTAATTATTCAAATTTGACCAAATATATTTAGTTAGATCTAATTTAACATTAAAAACTCCAATTAGGAAAAAAAAAAGAACAATAAGACGACTTGATTGTTCAATTTACCTTATACTCGAGGTCATTTTAGTCATTTAGTAGTAAAAACTAATGACATTAGTGTGGATTTAACGGAATAGGGGAATCTGAATAATAGTTTCAAAAGCAAATGAGGTCAGTGCCATTTTAAAAACCTCAGGAGAAGTCTATATTTGTCAAAAACCTCAGGGGAGGTCAGTGAAATTTACTCTTATAGAAACTGTTCCCTCCATCTCATATTATTGTTCATTTTTTGGCACTCGTCTCACTCAAAACACTTGTCTTTATTTCACAATCTATAATATTTTTTATGATTTTGATATTTTTATTTGACAAAATTAATTGAAATCTATCAAATAATATTCATATTAAATATAAAGCAAGAACAACAATTTGAGACGGAGAGAATATTAACACTCCAAACTATTAACTCAAAAAAAAAAAAAAATCCTATTTTGACACTATGCTGTAATCATTCATCTTGTGTGATTAGTCTAACCTCCGAATCTAATTAGGCCACATCAAACTGTACTGTATAGAGCAACATGGGGCCGTAGAAAATATTTTTGAGAGGTTGGAATATTGCCTTACGGCCCGTAGTGCACCATGAACTACAAAACAAAAACAAAAAACAAATTGCTTGGGAGCTTACAGTTTCATGTTCTATTTCACTCCCCGATGGATATTCTTTTCACCATTTGCTCACAGTACTACTTCGCAGAACTGGACAGCTTATGCCTAAGAGAAACAAAATTGAACTCAGTAAGACAGATCCTCTTTTCTTCTCTTCCACGTCGATTCTTCGTGGCAAACCCCAGGCCAATCTGGATAGACGAACGACCGAAACAAGTATCGGGCCACCCTTCCACAGCCTAGGGACCTAGGGTGCCCCAATTCAAATCCAAAAAATTCTTTATTTTCAGGAATTCAATACCGTCAAAGTCTCCAATACCAATGACAAAAACCGTATGAAACCCCACAACTTTAGCATCTTCTGTGCTTATCGGCCCACAAAAGATGTTGCTATTCTTTCATGCTTTAGTCAAAGATGGATATACTTCCATCTCGCCTGCTATGGGATGAAAAGTTAGAATTGTTTGTAATTTCGCGTCGGTTTTCTTCAAGTCCTCAAAACCATACCGATCAAACAACCACCTTGGAATGACCGGATTGATCACTCGTATCTATCCGGTTATCGAGACCTTCGGAGCCTGTATGCATTCACAAAATAAAAGGATATGATACATGACACTCAAAAAACCAACTTCCAAAAGAAAAAACAAGTTTAGTTGGGTAGATTTTATTCGGAGTTTTATAGACATGGATGGCTATCGAGTAGTGGAATCCAGTGGGCATAGCAGGAGGACTAGTTGTGCTATGGAAGCAGGACTTGAAGGTTTCGGTTCTGGCTCTAGAATCTTTCAAAGCTCTACCTACATTGGAGAACACCTAGATTGGTGGCTAAATCTCTGTTCATTCTCAGCAATTTATGTTTTGTGCGCCCAATAATAGCCTTTTTTGAAACAGAGATTGTCATTACAATCCTTTTGGTTGGACACTTCAAACTAACACACTTTTATTGATATTCTCACTTTAAACAAGTACACTACACCTCTCTTTCATACTAGAATGTGTGTCAACTCTCAATTACTCTTACACTCACTCACTCACTCTTGAATGTCTCACTCATGCCCTTTACACTGGGTGCTCTCACCAAACACACTTGCACAAATGAGCTCCTATCCCCTATTTATAGGGAACAAAGGAACTTTCCAAAATAAAACAATCCTACAGATATTCTCAAAGCTAGCTTCTATAGAAACCTAGACTATACTAAGAGCATTCACAATGTAATAATCAAAATTATAAGATTGCTAAAGTTAGCAATGTGTGTTTAAAAAAGTGTTTACATTGTAATAATTAAAATTAGCAACATCCTAATCAATAATCAAATTTGGGTATTTGAATAATCAAACTTATCACCAATCCACATACCACAGGCTCTAGAAATCGCAATCGCAGTTGTCATAGAACAATCATAACGTACGAAGCCAAATACGACGATCCCTTTCTTGCTCTTTTTGATTGGAATGGAAGTATTTCTCACAACGCCATGGTTGGTGAACTACTTCTTCAACCAACCATGGTCAGCTTCATCAGGAATATTGTCCACGAAAAACAGTGAACAAAGGTTTCCCCACACCATTGCATCCATTCCCATTTAATCTCCTACGCTTGTTAACGCCTGGAATCCATCCACCCTCCACCTTCTTGCCTTCCCTCATCGATCGTCTCCGGCCATCTAGAATATCATCTCTTTTATCTCAGATGTTTAACACCCATAGTTGACCCCTTGTCGTTCCATAGCTTCACTCATGATCTCAGATAGCGTACCACATCTTTTCCAGCATCTAAAAAGCTTTAAGTCCCTCAACATATTAAAACGAGTTTAAATCGTAAGAGCTAAAGGTAAATGGAGGAACTTCCCAGGGGCTTGCCCCAGCGAAAAATACTTGGCTTTGCCCCAGAGTGGGCAGGGTCCGAGTCTTACTAGGCTAGAACCTGCCAAACTTGGTGGCCGGGCCGTGGTGGTTGTTCAGTCACCCGCAATGGCAGAGCCATGCTGAGGCCCGGGGGGCCTCGGCTACCCCGAGCCCCCGAGTTTCACAATTTTTTTATTTTTTATAAAAAGATTTTGAATATTATTGATAAATATTCGTGTATAACTACTTATAATTTTACTAATAATTTTGATTTGATTTGATAAAAAACTGGTTATTTTACATTTTCATTTCTCAATTTCTTTTATAAATAAAAAAATAAGCACGTAAATGTTGAAGTAGCCTAAAGAAAAAAATAAAAATGATTGATATATTTCAACTGCATCAAGCTAGAATCATTTTAATATACGTATGTAATGTATTGGAAAGCAAAAACTCTATGATATAATAAGTATGCGTTCCAAGAAAAAATATATATCCATTAAGCTGGACCCTCCCGGTTAAAAATTATGGCTCCGCCACTGGTCATCTAGAGGTTTGCGCTCTACAGTGGGGTCCAATTAGTGGCCGGTAGTTCCTCCATTACCCCAAAAAAAAAAGTAAATGGAGGCAAAAATGACTTTTGCTTTGCTATTCTACTGTGTATTACTCCCTCCGTCTCTTTAATAGAGTCCGGTATTCCATTTTGGGTTGTCCCTTAATAAGTGTCCATTTTGTAAAGTTAGTGGGTAAAAGTTGGTGCATTGTCTATTTTGTCCCTAAAAGTAGATTCCATTTTGAAAAGTTAGTGAGTAAAAGTGTAATGATGATGGGTAAGTAGGGAAAGTGGAGAAAAAAGTTGATGTGAAAGGTATAATGATGATGTCTTTATAATAAGTTGGAATTACGAAGCAGGACACTTAAAAAGGGTTAGAAAGAGTTTCAATTAAGTATTTTATGGCATTCAATATCGCACCCACAAGTCTGTTTTTAAAGTGGTGGCATGGTGTAACCAAATCCCCCAACAATCACTCCCTCACAATGACGCTCCCGCGACTCGGACCCATGACTTCCTGGCTCAGATACCACTTATCAAACCACTTTCCACCATCTCTCCTAAAACCAATTGGTGTTAGAAAAGGTTTCAATTAAGTCTTTTATGGCATTCAACATCACACTCACAAGTCTGTTTTTAGAACAGTCAGCGGGAGTCGTATTGTGTAATCAAATCCATGAGGACACTTCGGGCCCAACAGAATGCTCGTAACAAATCTCTTTGTACTCCAATTGCTGGCACTATTTATGTTACAGGATAACAGAGAGGAAATATCAAGATAGCAGTGCTGCCATGATTCCTACATTGCCCAACAGAGCAAAAGATCAAACACCACTTCCTAGCACCAAGATTTTTATTTTTATTTTTCCTTGTTTTTCTTCCTTTCTCTTTTGCAGTATTATTTCCCTTGTTAGATTGAATGAAAGTCTCGTAGTTAAAGTTATTTTATTGAACTTTCAATAACTGATGAGGAAACCAGGCATGAATGGCACTTGATCAATTTATATGCAAGTACTAACGATGCTATCCGCAAAAAGCAATGGGAGGAACTGTTGGATTATAGATGAAAGACTGAATAGATTGCTTGTCTGCTTTGTATAGGCAGAACATTTATGTACCTCGATTATAACATGCACCTTCATATGCAAATTCATTTGTGCATGCTTCAAAGGAGTGAGACAGTATGAGTAAAAAACCTCTACAATTTTCATTTCGCGTCTGTTTTGTTCATAGTCTCTCTCTCTCTCTCTCTCTCTCTCTCTCTCTCTCTCTCTCTCTGTATATTTATATATAGATATATATATATATATATCTGAATTTGCTATGCCAGATTGTAATAGAGCTTAATGAAATTCTAGATGGACATCATATTGGATTTTTTTTCCTTTCTCTGGCACGAATGTTGGATCTGGCACGCGCGGCTGTTGAACGTTTCTCTTGTTTGATTCATGCGAATCTGCAATTTCTTGCTAGTGTTGTCGGCAATCAGGGCCGGCCCAAGGGATTGGGAGGCCCTAGGCGAAATCTTGAGATGGGCCCTATGTATTTTTGAATTAAACAGCAATAATCCAAATCTTTATTATATAAGTATTTTTGGTCCATGTTGAGTGCGTTAAATGCATGTGTTCTGGTGGCTCCAGCGGCTGCCTTGAAACCTCCCTAGCCTATGTTCGAATCACAGCAGCTACAAAGACAAAGCTTGAGCTTCTTTTTGGTCCAAAAACAATTAAAAATAAGAAAGTTCCATGCAAGAACTTAAACTCAGGTCTCTAGTAAAGAATAATAGCATCTTACCACCGAACCAACAAAGGCACTTGTTCAAAACTACGAGCAAATAATATATATACTTACTTAAAAAAGGGTGCCCTATTTTAGGCCCAAAATTTGGAGGCCCAAGGCGGTGGCCTCTTAGGCCTTGCCCTCAGGCCGGCCCTCGGCATTGTTCTCCTGTTGCCACTACTTTATCACCGTGCTGCGAACCTTTTTTTCCTCTTATATCTATGTTGAGCAAGAGCGGACAATAATTTCGGTTCTGTTCTTTGATGTTCAAAAGACTAGACTATGTCTAGAAAAGACAGTGTGATTATGTGTATATGCAGGTATTAGATTTGTTCTTGTGAGTGAGCAAGTTTTTGTTTTTTGGGGCGCGCTCTCATCTTCCAAGATTCGGACATACATTGCCTTCTCGTGGTTTTCTTCTTCGATCTCCTCTCTATCGGACTCATCGTTCTTCTTCTTCTCTAACAGTTTCTGATCATGATGTGGCTGAAACAATTTAACAAATGGCAAGACGTTGAGGAAGCTGTTTACGTAAGGGAGGTGAAGGAAATGTCGTCTTGTGTTGGAATCGTATGCTTAATTCACTCTTCGACGACTATTGGTTTTAGGTCATGGACGGCTGCAACTCATCATCAGCTCCTTATCGCGATATAAATGTCAGACTACGATGTTGAAGTTAGCTAGTTTTTGGTTACTTTTTGGTTGAAACCTAGTCAAAATACTTTTGCTGAAAAAAACAGAAATCGAACATCCCAAATGTCTGCGAACAAATAGATGCACTTTTGCCTGGTTGATACAGAATTTGCACAAGACTATAAGAGATTTCCCCCTTTGGTATGAAGTAGAAGTTTGCAAGGGGAAATGAAAATTTTCCTTTTTCCCCTCTAATAAGTGTAGGCTGTTGATTTTGTCACTCCCTTTTTTGTTAATGTCACTCCTCTGCAAGTGTATTTTTCTTGCAAGTATATTTTTGGTGCAAAAATACACTTGCAAGAAAGTGGCGTTAACAAAAGAGGGAGTGACATAATTATTTCCCTAAGTGTTAGTTTTGTATTTGGAATGTCAGATTTTAGGGTTAATTTTAGAAATAGTCCCTCTAGTTTGCATGCAATTTCAATTTCGTCTCTCTAGTATTAATTGTGTCATTTTTAACATTATAGTTTATATTTTGTCTCATTTTGGTCCCTCTCACTGACGGTGTTATTAGAACTAACGAAATTCTGGGGCAAAATTGACATTTCACTCATAGACGGACGAAATTTAGACAAAATCCAAACTAGAGGGACTGTTTTAAAAATTTTACATTTTATTTTTGATTTTGCAAAGACAAACTCATACCTAATATCTCTCACCTTAATTATTTTTCTTTGATTGAATAATCAAAATATATTTGGGGAAATAAAAAACATTATTTTAGAATATAATATAGATAATATTATGAAATTTGAAAAGAATCCCTCAGTTAAATAACTTTGCATTGGGTTTTTTCTTTCAATGGATTTATCTTGATTTTTACAATTTCATTATGTCCTTTTTTACGCTATTAGAAAAAAGAAAAATGTTTCATCACAACTTTTGCCTTATTCACCAAAAAAAAATTTTATTTTTGCTATTAGAAAGAAAGAAAAATGTTTCATATAGATATTAACAAAGTGTTTCATAACAACTTATTTTTTGTAATCGCATAAAAAAGAACATATATAATGGGATTGTAAAATTTGTGATAAATCCATTGAAAAAAAAAATCGATGCAAAGATATTTAACTAAGGGATGCTTATCGAATTTCATAATATTATCTGTAATAGATTTGAAAATAGATTTTTTAATTTTCTCAATACATCTTAATTATTCAATCAGAGAAAGATATTAGGTGTGAGCTTGTCTTTGCAAAATAAAAAAATGTAAATTTTCTAAAATAGTCCATCTTGTTTGTATTTCATCTCAATTTCATCCCTCTAAGAGCGAAATGTCAATTTTACCCTCAAGTTCTGTTAGTTTTAATAACACCGTCAGTAAGAGGGACCAAATTGAGACAAAATAAAAACTATAGGGATGAAATTGAGATTGCACGGAAACTAAAGGGACAATTTGTAAAATTAACCCTAGATTTTATTGAGCAATTTTCTCAGAAAAGGGAAAATGACTGATTAATTACCTCATCCGGCTTCTCTGCAGTCAATTGCAGAGAAGATTGTACGGTTCAATCTGAACCATTCATTTTGAAAATCAATGATTCAACCTTATTGAATGTACCATCGATAAAAGTCTTTTTAGTACCGGTGAAAGATTGAAAATAAATTTGGACCATTAAAATCACCATGCGACGGTTGCGATTACTTGAACTGTATCTTTGCAATCCAAAACTGGACCACAGACAAACCAGATCCCATTTCATTCATCTTACTAAATCTTTTCTTCCCCTGGAGGATTCACACAGACAATAAACGCGAAATAGCAGATTATTAAACAGATCACATGATCAGATACTAATTGAAGACCATAGCTACCATTCTAAAATATGAGATCTCAAAATCGAGATCCGATCTGGGTTGCTCCGGTCAGGTACCGGTACCCGAAGAAGGATCCGGCGACAAGCAGGGGCACAAAGAACTCGACAAAAGCCTTGTATTTAGGCACCGGATCGTCCTTTATCACAAAAGCTTTCATCTCTTTAGCCTTGTTGGATTCCTTAGAAGCAGCTACTTCGGACTCGCCGCCTTCACTGGGGCTGTAACCTTGGAGGACCCCTACCTGGTACTTGAGGAGCATTTCCTTTGCAGCCTTGCTGTGGCCAATATCATCAAACTCCTTCGTTGCGTCTTTCCCGGCCGACTCGATCAACACCTCCTCTCCTCCTGGGTGTTCTTCCAGAAACTTGGTCACGTCCACCACCTGCAATTTTTACTCAAATTTAAATGAAGTTTTTCTAGTGCAAGTGTAGTTTAGAACAGGAGAGAATGAAAACACAACCGAGGTGTAGTGAAGTTATAGCAAAAAGGTGCGGGATGAAAGTCCATCCCTCTTAAAGCGCGGTCGTGAGTTAAAAACCCGCTCAAGATAGTAATTCTCGTGAATTAGATGCTGGGTGTGCGGGAATACTTATCGGGGCTAGGGGCTGGGCGCTATGGTGACGCCCGATAGGGACCATGAAGGTGGTCGCCCCTTCCTAACCGTGTGTTTTTTTATTGCGGAACAAAAAATACCCAGGAGTAAAAATGGATGGACCGACACGCCCGAGTGGATCTGATCAATCCATTTTGAATTCTGGGCAGTGTTGTAGTAGAATATTTTCTAGGATTGTAACATGGCTGAATTGGAATTAAAGATGAAACAGGAGCAAATCCCCAAGGCGAATCAATTACGTACTCTGCCATTGATGACGAACCAGCAATCCTTCTTGGACTTGTGTTGGGCAACCTGGGAAAGGGTGAAAACTCTTCCTTTCTCCATTTTTGGTTAGTTGTGCGTGTGTCTGTCCGGAGAGAGAGAGAGAGAGAGAGAGAGAGAGAGAGAGAGAGTGGAAATTAGTCCATGCAAAGAGTATTTACCGTCCTAATATATAGAGCTAATAGATACTCTATAGGTGGGAAAGAAAAGACAGATGGGAAATTGAGTGATCCAATGCCCATAAAAGTAGGAGTAAGATCCAGTCATCTTTAAAATGGGCAAACTTCACTTACACCCCTGTGGTTTGGTCGATATGCAGATAGATCCTAAATTTTACTCTTTTGGAGCACATAACTCCTCTGTGATTGTGTATTATGCACATTTTTAGTAAAAGTTAATGGAAAATTTGATCCGAACTGTTTATGTTCTACAAGTTGTCGAGTACTATATTCATACCAAAATTCAAGTCGATTGGACAATGAGAACTTCATGGTGAAATATAATTTATTAGGAAGGTTTAATTTTTCATTTTCAATTTTTTTCATTTTAATGTTCTTTAAGAGTTGTCTATGTCTGATCGGCTTGATTTTTTTACAAAGATATTCTACTTTTTAATTAATACATTATAAACAGCTCGAATTAAATTTTTATTATATTGGTTAGATTCAAAGAACATGATGATTGAATGAAGATGATTAAGACATTTATGTCCAATTTCTTAAACGTGTGAAATTAGACAGAATTAGGTGCGGATGCAATCTACCACAAAGTACAATGTGGGTTATGGGCAACAAATTGAATACAAGGGATGATTTTGCACATAGACCAAACTACATGGGGTGCAAGTAAAGTTTTCCCATTTAAATTATGTAGTTATGATATGTTATGAGGTAAAGTAAAACCCATTACATCTCATCTAAGTTGTTCGTTATTTAAGTTTTAATCAATGGATTTGATCGAACATTTCTCTTTTATCAAATATTATTTGACCATATACTTACAGATGTTCGATTTACCTAATTTTTTTTTGTATAAATAAAACATATTAATTTCTACAAAATAACGGCTTGAATTGAAATACAAGCGTGATTAATTTGATTTCGCATAGTTAATTTCTTTAACTTTTGTCAGATATTTCCTAATCTTTATCGATGTCCAATTAATCTAATTTTATTCATGGATGAAATCACATTAATTTATACAAAATAAACAGTTTGAATTTATCATCACTTCTCCTATAAATCTGGCTTCTGTGTTTGGTTGAGAGTTTAGTTTAGTTTAGTTTTGATAGTGGTTGGAGAGAGAAATAGAGTAATAATTAAAGATATGAGTAATGATTGGAAAGAGATAGAGAGAGATGAGAAAATAATAATTGAAAAAATAGGATAATGATTGGAAAAAGAAATAGAGTAATGATTGAAAATTAAACTGAAACTAAACGGTGAACCGAACAAAGCCTTTACGGTTTGAGTTTGGATTAGAGAAAGCATTTTCTGAGACGGTACCTTATCGAGGATCAAAAGTTTTCATAGACTGAACGCGGTTGAAATTAGACCAGGCTGTTTCCGTGCGAATCCAGATAGCAAAGCTGGATCCTTTTACTATCTCTTTATGGCATCTCCATTGACTGTGCGGTTGAGGAGGAGGAAATTTAGGCAGTAGCTCTCGCATGGCACGCGCTTCCCACCACACAAATTTGAGTTCGGTTTGAAGGTTAGGTTGGACGATTTACGTATCAAATTTGAAGCTTATTTGTCAATGCCATTTTCGTCTAATAACTCAGGTGTTTGGGCCACTTTACACTCAATTCGACTAATTCTACAAGACCGATACCACTGCCTACTAGCCAAAGGAGGTTGACCACTAAGCCAACCCCTTGAGAATGTCAATTTTTTTTTCCCTTTTATGCTGAGGTAATTCAGTTAGCCACCTACTGGTGTTCAAACAACTTCATATATTTATACAAGGCAATGTAAAGATCGTTTTCTAAAATTTGAACGGTTGGATCATTACTGTCATATCTCAATCTCTTTCATTTTTACATCACAAGAGAGTTGGTCGAAATTTTATTCTTTTTAACAAGAAAAAAATTCCACAACAAAATTTAATTATAGAAATATAAACATAACTTTTGCTCACACTTTCGAGTGCCATACTCATTAACAAAAGTGGACTCCTATCAAACAGTCCCACTTTCAAATTTTAGTTCTGGCTCTACCAATGCTTATTTTATTGGCTAACTAAACCGCTCGGGATTCAGCTATATGAAAAACCATATGTAAAATACACATGAATAAAAAATAAAAATAAAAAACCGCACCCTTCTAGTTTCTTCCATCTTCCACCTCTAACCTAACTCAAAATCACACCCAACCAATCAACAACCTCTTTTGCCATTCCCTCTACCAGTAGCCGCCACTCTCATGCTCACCAAACAACTAAACAAAGGAAAAACAGCATGGAATTTCACCTCATATCAGCTGTTGTAAAGACAGAAACAGTCTCTATCTCAAGGAAGAAGACAATCCAACAAGACCCAAATTAGTCCAAAAAATGCAGAATCCCCAAACCCTCGGCTTAGTACTATGAACGTAAATTCAATTAGGCGTCTAGCGACGGATCAGAGGTGATAGTATAGTATTTGTATGTTGTTTTTGTTATTAACTTGTTATCACGTGCCAAAACATATTTGTGTCTGGATTTGTGCACGAACTTTTGTGTCCGTAACATGGGTGGAATCCATATCAAGCAGGGGTGAAAAGAAAATAATTGTCTTATAGGTATATTCTTTGAGTCTAAGTTTCTATTAGTGTCTAAATGGGCTAAAATCCATAAAAATACGAATTCCGAGACAAGTCATGTTCGTCACATTATTTTTTGGTGAAATTTTTTTAAATTATAGACAAACTTTTTTTTTTTTTTTTTTTTAAGAAAACCACCTTAAAATTATAGAGTGCAATCGCAGATCTCATGTGATTGTGTGATAGTGGAGGAAACACATTGTGGGATTCAGAAATTCTGCAATACTGGAAGAGTTTGTTTTAAATCTGAACTTTTGATTGTTGAGATGAACGACTAACGTGATGCACTACAATTCCGTAGAACAACCCTACACAATCCCCGGGTCCCACATTGTGACGGTGTCCTTGGGGTAGGCAATGCATTGAATATATAACCTATACAAGAAGTTGAATAATTGCCTTATCTCTTCTTCTTCTTTTTTTTTTTTTTAATATGTCATTGGATTAAACAAAACTGTTCAATACAAGTCTTTAAGCAAAATGGAATCCTAGTCGGGCGGAATACAACCCGTGTGAAACAAAATTTTCCTATCTAAACATCGGGACGCAATCCAGTGGGCCGCCATATTGTTTTCTCAAGCACACCATCTGGACGTCCATTTCCTTGTTCGCGTCCACTCCTGAATATCGGTGACAAAGGCTCCTATTTCCCATGGGCACTGCATTTTCGGGTCCTTCACACAGTTGATAAGAACTTGACAGTCAGACTCAAATATAACCTCCTGATCCTCCCACTCTTTTGCCACACTGCAGGCAATCCTTAAAGCCCAAGCTTCAATAGCCAAAGCCGAGGATATCATTACTCTACCACATCGCCACACCTGAGCCCGTCCACCACTATCTCTAGCAATAATGTCAAAGGCAGCTAAGCTACGAGAGGACTTAAATGCTCCATCACAATTGAATTTAACTACGGAGGTAGGGGGTGGTGAGTACCTATCCGTCCGAGGAGGCCTGAGGGAAGACCTTTTTACTCGATCACAGACTGCTTGAAGGTAATCAACACTTGCTGCCCGGGCTTGCTGAATCACCTCCTCTGGCTTAGGTACTATCCTGTTGAAAACCCACTTATTTCTTGCCTTCCAAATTGCCCAGCATAGTTGAAAAATAGTCTCCAGACTCTCCGCCTCCATGGAACTTGTCTCCTTGGATAGGCAACCACACAAAAGATCCTCTAGCCACTTATCCACAGCCACGATCAATTTGGAAAAAATCCAGTAAGACTTCCCACTCCCAAACCAAACTGCTCTGGTCCATGGGCAATGAAAGAGCATATGTTCCACCGTTTCTACAGCATTCTCACATAATGGGCAAATTGGGTTAGGGGAGCATTTCCTACGGCACAAGTTCTCCTTACATGCTAACCAATTACGAGCAGCTCTCCACATGAACGTACATACCTTAGGAGTTGTGCTGGACTCCCACAGCCTCATCCACATAGATTTTGAAGGAATGAATTAGCTTGAAGCACTATTAGATCCAGCCCTGGCCAAACTTTTCCTTCTTTGAAAGTATCCCGATTTGACAGTGTATTTCTCGGATTTTGTATGATGCCAAACAAGCTTATCAGAAGCATTTGAAAGACTCACTGGGATTGTGCACACCGTCTTGACTTGCTCTTCTGGTATACGACCTCTTAGTTTCTCATGATCCCACTCCTTAGAGATTGGTTTCAAAAAATCCACTACTCTTGCATTCTCCATTTGGACATTCTGGATCGGAGTCACCTTCCCACCTTTGATTCTTGGAACCCATTGGTCTTCCCAGAAATTAATAGATTCACCATTCCCCACATTCCTCTGTATCCCGTCTCTGATAAAATTCTTACCCTCCAGGAGGCTAAACCAAATCCACAAAGGTCTCGACCCTTTGATTGCATTTCTTTATGCTTCAGTTTTTTACACCAATCTCAATCCGCAAGTTCACGTGCATGGCCGAAAAAATTTTCAGTGCAACCATTATTTATATCGCTTTCTCATTGATATGGGTTTCGTGTATGTCTAGATCTCACAGCAGGTGAGAGAGACGTTACAAATAATTATTGCATTGAAAATTCTCTGTGTGACCACTGCTTCCTCACAAATACAGAATCCAATAACCAAAAATAAAAGAAATGAATGTAAATACTAAATAGTCACTTTGTTTGAGGAACTTCTTTATGTTCTGATCCTGTATAGTGAGTTTAAATAATTATGTTCCCATCTTGTAATTGATTGAATGGCCAATTATGTCCTTACATATTAGTAAATTACTTTTCTTTTTGCATTTTGTGTCTGGATTTCTTTTCCTTATTTATTATGGAAAAACACACTCTCTCTCTCTCTCTCTCTCTCTCTCTAATTGATTGAATGGCCAATTATGTCCTTACTTATTAGTAAATTACTCTTCTTTTTGCATTTTATGTCTGGATTTCTTTTCCTTATTTATTATGGAAACACACACACAAACACACACACACACACACTCTCTCTCTCTCTCTCTCTCTCTCTCTCTCTCTCTCTCTCTCTCTCTCATCAAATTGGATATAAGGTTTAAACCATCAGTTTTCATGGACATGAAATGGTTTAAATATATCGACCATGTTTTTTCATGATTTATTTCTGCAAAAACAATCAAAATCAACCCCGAATCCTGAGAATGTTATGTATAATGACTACCTGTATTTACACATTGTTCTATTCCAATGATGTGACAATGAACATATGAACATCTGCTAATTTTGTCTCAGAAGACAAGAAGGAAGCCAATCCCCATTAAAAATGCAGCTCTCTGTTCTCAAATGGATCAGAGTTTTTCTTCTCATAGCATTTGCACGCTAAACTCATAGAATTCAATTTTCAAGGTTATCTTCCAATATTCAACATAAACCTTTTCAGATCAATTTCAGGTACAAACATTAGCAAAAAAAGTACCATGTTTGAGACATAGATTTTAATAATTGAACATTTAAATTTATTGGCCACCATGAACTTTCTTTGAGATTCTGGATGAATTTGTGGACTCTTTGCTATCAGTTTGACTCAGATTGGTAAACTCAACGCCTTGGAACATAACCCTAGAAGAGCGATATTGACTACCGAAAGCTGTCCCAAATCCCCATCCAAGGCCAAGCCCAACTCCACAGCCTCCGCCTACAAATCCAGAAGCATGATGAAATTGTCCAGTCCATAAAAAGACCAATGGAAGAAAGAATATTACGAGTGCCTATATGGGAATGGTAAGAAAGACTCTTTTTTAGTACAGCGATTTGTGAGTGATTTGTTGTGTGCGCAAAATTGCTGAATAAAGCCATTTGTTGTTTACCTGCACCAAGACCCAAGAAATTTAAAGGCATTCCTGCACCAAATATAACACCAATGATTAGCAAAGAAACTGGTTGCGAAATACAATGTGGGCATTAGAACTAGCAAAGAAGCCCAAACAGGGGAATCTCATAAATAGCTGAAAAATTAAATTGGTTCTAAAACTTGGAAGGAGAGTGCCACCAATTTGAACTATTTCATTTCTTCATATCAAGGTGTCAGAGCTTCTTGCAAGTTCTTCGACTGAACCCAAGGATGAATGTAAAAGACCTCGTTCCCATCACAATCCAATTTAATAGATATAGGACCATCATATAGGAAGGGCAAATAGCATCATGAGTCCGCCAATTGCTACGTAAGGAAAAGAACACTCCAGTATCATCTATTAATGAGCGCACATGCATCTTCCTGCCAATTTAAGCACTTTACAATTGATCAAATTATGAAAAGTCTATTTGAGCACTTAAATGGCCCCCGACATAGTTACAACACTAAGAAATATTCGCGCTATGCTGCCAGATTCCTTGTTAAGGTAAGCTCCCAAAGAACTTTTAGAACCAACTTAAAAAACCTCCGAATACCAGACAAAAACAAGATGAACAATTTATCATCCAACCCTTTGTTCCCCATGTTGCTTGATGAGCCTCGCAGTCATTACCACAATAACACTCCATGATAAAGCATACTCAAGTCTTTGAGCTTTTCCAAGATTATCAACAACCCTTTCCTCCGTAGTAATCAGCTATTAAAACTTCATGCATTTACCATTGGGAAAAACCAAATTTATTAGGCTCTAGACACACCAATATCTCAATATCATGAATGAATCCAAAACTAGACTATGCATTGGCAAAAACCACAAGTGTATTCTCATTATGGATGATGCTACTTGAGGGTAGTTCGGGATACCAACGAGATCCTGAAGGCTCGGAGTGCCAAAGGGGCAGATCTGAGAGAAAGAAAGAGTTTTTGAATGTGGCAATAGAGAGACCAAGAGCAATTGGTGTGTCATCTGTTGGATGAAGGCTAGGGTCCTTTATATAGGAGAGAGATGTCCTGAAGTCCAGCTGGGCTAAGGACACGTGAAGGTTACTCAATGGCTGGTCGTCTGAAAGTTGCAGGTCTTTGAGGCCAGAGGTCAGACCTCTGAAGTCATATCGATAGTAATATGTGATATAAAGTGTCTGAAGTTTGTAGGGGTAGGTAATAGTCATGTGAGGTCTAGGCCATAAGCCCGAGGGTCAGTGATTGACGTAAGGTGGTACGTATGATACGAATACCAAGGAATTGTCCTTCAATCAACATGTGTCCCTCTCTCTCTAAGACTGGTCCAGTCACCAATCTTAGAGAGAGATGGAGACTTGTTGACTGAAGGAAAATTCCTCGGTCTTCCCATCATACCTACCACCTGACCTCTGAATCACTGACCTGAGACCTCAAGCTATGCCTAGACCCCACACAACTAGTACCTATCTTTGCAAGCTTCAAACGCTTTATATTACACATCACTATCAATTTGACCCTAGAGGTCTGACCTATGGCCTTAGAGGCCTGCGACATTCAAACGAACAGACGACCAACCATTGAAGACCCTCCACATGTCCTCAATCCAACTGGACGTCAAGGCATCTTTCTCTTATATAAAGGACCCTAACCTTCATCCAACAGATGAGACACCCATTGCTCTTTTGGTCTCTCTACTGCCACTCTCCGTCTCTCTCTCGAATCTGCCTTGGGCTCTCTCCTCCTCCGCCTTCAGCACCCCGAGCTTTCAAGATCTCGTTGGTATCCTAGACTACCCTAAGTACTCAATCTACCTTACACAGAAAGCCATCCCATTATGTACAAGGACCTACATAGTGTTCCTTCAATAGTATATAAGTATCCCCAGATCACATAGAAACTAGGGGATGAACATAATCAAACACCCACTATTAATTGCTGCAAATTCCACTATTTCAGATTAGTTACAAGGATTTGATTTCTCTAATTAGCTCTATTCAAACACTGTCTTTACTTTAATTCAACCCAAGCCAGTCCACTATTCCGTCCTTAATCTGTCTTTCCTGTCCTCTTTCCCACCTTAAATCCATATCAGATTGCTCTCCCTAATGTAAAAACCGTGTCAGATGACTTTCCTTATCCTAACTTCCATTAATAATTTGTAACTTCCATGTATGCATTCATTTTTTGTTCTACAATCCAGTACCCCAATGCATCCTTATTGACGCCCTTTTTCAGCTGTACTCGTTCTCTAAAAAGAATTTGTTTGTTAGTTTAATTTAGTGCCGTAGCACAAAGGCACCTTTAAAGCAACCCTATACAAATTTTCACTTCAACTCAACACAAGCTCGTCATTCACACAAGCATTTGAGCCACTTATATGTTAGATTCCACTCTAGATTGATCGGCCGAATTCTCCTCTAACTCTGATACCTAAATGGACTATTAATGGCCACTTAATCCTATCTTGATCATCTTAGTGGAGTTTTTTGGTTAATTCTTTCATATTGTATGAGAAAACAATGAAAGTAAATATTAGGCTCCTAGATTCAGCACTGGAACCAATTAACAACAGCCCGCTCTAAAAGTTAGTTACTGGGAGGCATAACACTAAGATATCTTATTTCTTCTAGAACGCTATTTAACTAGTACATTCTGGGGCAAACTCTAGGTAAATTTGTACCTACAAATAGATGCCCAGTTGAGACTCTCAGATGTGAAGGCGTTAGCCAAGGTTTTCCCATCTAAGAGATTGGCATAACCCAAGTTCGTTGTTTCCAATTCAAGTAGTAACCAATGCTTTGATCTAGCCCTCCCATATTCTCCAATTGGCAACAAACCCTTTGGATCACTGAAAGAATCGGCAATCCTTGCTTCCATTACTCTCGGAAGAGGTGCTTAGACACCACAATACAATCATGCAGAACTTATATTTACAAGCCTCCTATAGTCCTATTTCCAGATGCAGAACCCCAGGATACCGAAACTGATGGTTTCATAACATAGATCGAAGAGGTAGTCACTTGACAATCGCAACAAATCTTAATATTTCCATTTCCCACCCACTGTGCAATGAATGTTGGTTGCCTGCCAACATAAAAAAGGACCCAACAGAGATCCCAACATGATAATGCCATACGTAAATTAGAAGATTCATGTTTCTTTCGAGCATGTTGTATGCTATTGTCGGGTATACCCAAAAACATTCTCTAAACATTAAATTTTATGTTGAGGAGCCATTGATTAACCAAATTTTGGAAAAGGATAATCACATAACTTCATAAGATCCTACAATTGGGCCAACAAGCTGCAGAATCATTCAAATGAAAATGCAAATACCCTGATCAAGAGTGAATCTTCAGTATTAACACGACATTTCGTAAGCATCATTTGGAAAACCAAGCAATCAGAAAACTGAATCATGACCACCATTCTCATATCTCAAACATGACAAAACGTGGTGATTCCAACTTCCCATCAGGATCAGAAAGTTCCTTATTTTTTGCTCAGAAATTTCTTTCTAACACATCATGTGATTAAAAAAAACTTGCGCAAATGTCATCTCACATCAAAAAGACCCAAAAAAAAAAAAAAAAACCCACCAAAACCCTGGCCAACTCCAACACATCCAATTAATTTCTAATCAAGAAAAAGAAAGATGCAGAAGGAGATTACGAAACAGACCTCCAAAGCCCCACCCGACGCCGAATCCGCAACCGATTCCGAAACCTAGACGCATTCCACAAACACGATACGGAATTATCGCATATGTAATATACGTAGATATACATTATTATTCGATGATTCGTTACCCATACCGAATCCGACGCCTGTTCCATCGAAGTTTGTAAGCACCATAGCCTCGGCTACCAAGCAAGCTCCTATGATCCTGCACTTATATACAGGGACACAAAATTAGGTCAAGTTTTGATTGTATAAGAAGCTACTGAACACACACACACACACACACAAAGAGGAATTGGAAGGAGTTTGCTTTTGGACTTACAGAGAAAGAGAAGCAAAAAAGTCAGAAATATGCGGCAATTGCAAGGAGAAATAGAGACATCGGATAAACCTCCGGATTGAGAAAACCAGTTTTTTTGTTTGTTTTTTTTGGAGGGGTGGGGAGAAAACTAGGAGGAGTGAGCACTTTGGAATTTGAGGGAAGTGGTCGAAAGTGATAAGAGATAAAAATGGGGAAAAGGATAAAATAAGAGGAAAATTGAGACCTGCTACTCCCCCCCCCTGACACACCCCCCCTCCCCGGCCCCACCTCCATTTCCGGATCTACCCCCGCCTCTCTCTCTCTCTCTCTCTCTCTCTCTCCCTTTTCTATCTTTTTTTTTTTTAACAGTTTGCTTCTTTTTTTTTTTTCCGGTTTGGTTTTTTTTTTTTCATTTTATTTCATTTTCTTTCTTTCCGGTTTGAATTTTTCTTTTCTCTTTAATAAAAGGTTCAAGTCTAATTCTAAGCTTTGTAAAGTAATTGAGAGAAAAAAAAATGTTTCAATTGATCATGTTTATCCGACTGTCTTATTTTTCTTTTTTTGTCCTTTATAGATTAAAAAAATATAGTTACGAAAATAAGTGTTTCAATTTTTAATCCGTTTGAACCAGTACAAAGATGTTATTTTTCTGATCATTTCATCCTCAATGGTTGTAATAAATTTTTGGCTTCAAGGCCTTTCAATGAACACCCTAAGAGAGTCTTGAAACTAAATAATGAGTTTTAGGGTGTTTGTTGAAAGACCTTAAACCAAAAAAATTCATTATGACCATTTAAAATAAAATAATAAAAAAAACGATCTTTGCTCTGATTTAACTGAATTGCAAATTAAAGCACTTTAATTTTTGAATTATATTTTTAAATATACAAAGGGTGTATTTATAGGAATTAAATAAATAAGATATAAGTAATTAAATAAAAAAATAAATTAAAAAGTAGGGGGACCCAAGGACTCTGCTGCCCCCATTGGCACTGTATTCCCTACGAAGCCTCTAAAACGTTTCCGTTTTAGTTTAAAAAAATATAGAAACCAGCCATTTGCAATCCTATGGAGTAAAAACGTGATTGAAGCAACATACTACTGAATCAATTAAGAGGATCTATGCTAAATAATGGTTAACAAATATATCAAAATTGTACTATAGTTAAAAAAAAGTAATCCTAAATATAACATTTGTATTCTAGATTAGTATGTCATTTGGAAAATACATTTCGTAATTAGTTCCTAAATGTTAATTGAAATCTTAATGAATTTTTTGTTTTACGGTCTTTCAACGAGTACTCTAAAACTCATTATTTAGTTTCAGGACTCTCTTAGGGTGTTCATTGAAAGGCTTTGGAGCCAAAAATTTATTACGACCATTTAGGATGAAATGATCAAAAAAATAATATCTTTGCACTGGTTCAAACGGATTGAAAATTGAAACACTTTTTTGCATAACTATATTTTTTAATCTATAAAGGACAAAAAAAAGAAAAATAAAACAGTCGGATAAATATGATCAATTAAAACACTTTTTTTTTCTCTTAATTACTTTACAAAGTCTAGAATTAGATTTGAACCTATTATTAAAGAGAAAAAAAATCAAATTGGAAAGAAAGAAAAGGAAATAAAATGAAAAAAAAAGCCTTAAACCGGAAAGAAAAGGAAAAAAAGAAAAAATAAACTGTAAAGAAAGAAAAGGAAGAGAGAGAGAGAGAGAGAGAGAGAGAGAGAGAGAGAGAGGGGTGGGGCGGGGGTATTCCCGGAAATGGAGGTGGGACCGGGGAGGGGGGGTGTGTCGGGGGGGGGGGGGGGGGGGGGGGGGGGGGGGGGGATTAGCAATTTGCAGGAAAATTATACAATATATAAGTACAATTCTATATACTTCTATTTTCTTTATTTTTTCTCTCTAAACTAAACAATGGGGAGAAATTTTTAAAATTTCTCATTCCTTTCTCTTCCTTTCCACAAGTTCCCAAAAAAAGTGAGTGTATTTCACTAACTAAAATAAGTACTTATTTTTTTATTAAATGTGATGTATTATATGAGAATGACATGTCTCGTAAAACGAAAAATAAGTATTCAAAAAATAATAACATTAGCGGAATGAAATACGAAAGTAGCCCCTTGTGTTTAGCGGATTTATTGACAAGCACCAATATTCTTCCCCTTTTCATTCTGTGCAAATTTTCCATTTTAGTTCTTTTACCCTAATAAAAAAGGGCGCTGCTATTTGCAGCCCTTTATTTTCTGCCATAACCCGTTAAAAATTTTCAATTATACTCGATAGTTAGTTACCGAAATTGAGATACACTTTCAGCATCTAGTTACCGAAATATGATATTTTTTTCAACAACTATTTACCGAAAATGCATGTTTGGCAGTTATTTACCGAAAGTTGAACATATTTTCGACATGTAGTTACCGAAATATAATCTTATTTTCAACAGCTATTTACCGAAATGTTATTTTTGATTTTCAACAACCACTTACCGAAATATAGTGGGTTATGGGAGAAAATAAAGGACTGCGAATAGCCGCGCCCGTAAAAAAATAAGTCAGGTGTTTGTTTGACAAAATTAAAAATTAAGTGCTGAGAATCCATAATTGTTGATTTTTTTAGTTAAAACGCTTGATAAAAAATTTAATAGCTGAATTAATTTTTTTAATACATAGATGGATGAAATTGTGATTATGTTGTTTTAAGTAGTTCTCTTTTAGTTTTATTTAATGCTCGTCATGTGCTTTTGGTGCCGATGCCGATGGAGAAGTGATTGCATGTGGTAGCGTGGTAGAGAAATGGTGGTCATGGTGGCGGCAGGTGGTGTGGTGGTGGTTGCAATAGAGGTAAACACAAGCCAAGATGTAATGACCCGAATCTCGGGCCAATATTTTTTTTCGTCTAGGAAACCCTAGCCCTACTTCATAATCCTAAAAATCTAGAATATGATTACATTGGATTGGGATAAGATTAGATTGGATTTTGTTAGATTTGATTGGATAAGATTTTATAAGATTTTGTTAGATATTATTAGATTTTGTTAGATTATGTTTAGATATGATAAGATTTTATTAGATATGATAAGATTTTATTGGATTTTATTAGATAGGATTTTGTTTAGATATTATAAGATTTGATTTAGATATTATTAGATTTTATAAGATATGATTAGATATTATAAGATTGGATAAGATTTGATTTGATTCTTTTATGTAATCTTGATTCTTCTACCTACTAGTATAAATAGGTCTTCCCTCCTTTCACCTCCACACACCACACACCTCACCAAGTAGGTAGAAAAAGGAAGAAAAGAGAGAGAGAGAGAGAGAGAGAGCGCTTGAGAGTTTATTTTATAAATAGCTAGTTGTGTATTTAGTCGGAAGATGGAAGGATTGGTGGGCTAGTGGTGGATTTAGTTGGAAGATGGAAAGTGTTCTAAGGCGTTAGTTCGTACACAAAACAGCCGGTCATATTTGAGGTAATCCGGGTAGTATATGATATGCTTCCCACTTCCGGAAACCTTTCTTCACTCTCATCTTTGTACTCCTTTTGATTATCTCGTGATCTTTGTTCAATCTTGTGGATATCATTGGAAAGTGGAATAATTTGTATCGAATATGATATTGTTGGATGAGTATTATGGAATTGTTTAGTACAGGGATCGAGTGAACTCATGCACCAATAGCCTATCCAATAGCCAGAATGGGTCGAGGTTGACTCGGTGAGGAAGGTATTGGGGGGATGTCACCGGTCATGTACTGAGAATGACATGGTATGAGGTCCTTTGTGATTGTTGCTTCAACTTGATGGTCGATTATCGTTTATTGATTCCACTTATGAGCTTTGTTATTCTGTTGTATCGTATACTTCCCGGATAATTTCTTTTTCAGGTGTGGAGCCGGATTAGTGGAAATTGAATCGGTGCACATAAGGATTAGTTTGGAGAGGTCTTGGAAGAGTTGATAATGTTGGAGCATCTAGAAGACTATTTAGAAGGCGGCTTAAGTTTATTTTGGAGATGTAATTTGTTTATGAAGAAAATAGGGCCCTAGAAGTGTTAGAAATACAATGTATTTTGGAATTTATTTTTAGAAGATAGCGGGGCGTTACACAAGATCAATCACTTCGATTGTTGTTTAGGAAATGGAAGCCAAGCTTGAGCATGCGGGTTGGGTGTTTATCGAAAGGCTCGTGAATAGGGGTTCAAACCATAAATATATAAAATACTAGGTTAACTAAAAAATAGCATAAAAATATAAGGTCTAACCGTCATTTCTATAGAACTTTTACCTAGTACTTTTCTCTCGTGTATACGATTGGAACTTCACATGATTAACTCAAGCTCCAAAGTTTGGGTCGATTTGCAAGTTTCAAAAGCCAAGTCAATCCTATCAATGATCACAAATGTCCACACGTGAATTGAGCTTAAACAATTAATTCAAAAAAATTCTTAAGTTTGAGCCGAGCCTAACCAGGTGTAAAAAAAGTCCGAGTCAAGCCTAAACGATACCATGTTCGACTTATTTGGATCGATTAGCAACAAAAAAATGTCACGTTTTCACTTAAATGGGTGAAAAAATCATGCATTAACAAAAGTACAGAACTACTGCCCCATTTTATTTTGTTTGGGCAGTTTAGGGATCAAAGTGAGAAATCACTAACACGGAGCAAACACTGTAATATACTCCTTGTTTTTTTGGTTAGTTTCGTCCAAAAAATCGACTACACCGTGCTTCTTGCGCCAAGGACAACGCTGACCGGAACCATCGGCCAAACCACCGGAACCCGGGCGAACGCTGGCTGGAACCCCACTGTTTCATCCACAATCTGTAAGTAACCATTTGAAGTCATTCTCAGTCAAATCAATCGAACAAAGCTATTGATTTCCTTAGTTTGCTTGTTCACCAATCTTCAAAAAACACATTGAGAAAAATGTCGAAACCCTCAACAAGATCCATCGATTACCTCCAGCATCAAATCCCACCAAAACCCTCACCACCCACAAACCCAACTACCTCTAGTGGCATATCTCAGCTTCTCTCTCATCACCCAAATCCCACTCCTCTCTCTCCATGGCTCTCATCACCCACAAACACCAAGAATTTTCCAAAACCCAGCAAACTAATTGAGCCCACAAACCAATTTGCTTTACAGGTACTTCAGTTTCAAGGGTTCTGAATTGGGTAGTAAAGTAAATGGGAGTTTGGCTAAGAAAGTTGTTAAGAACCCTACATTGGGATTGAGCCAACAACCCAATTTGCCGTTAAATAGGAGTTTTCTAGGGTTTAGGTACTTTAGCTTGAAGGGTTCTGATTTGGGTAGGAAAATGAATGGGAATATGGCTAAGAATGTGGTTAAGAACCCTGCAAAGGCTAGGGCCGTTGTTGCTGGAAACCAAAAAACCGGACCGGGCCAAAAACTGGACCAAACCGGCCAGTTTCGCCCGATAAATTTACTCCTGGTTCGGTCCCGGTTTCTCTTATTGCCATGGATGCAATGTCCCCTTGATTTTGATGAGCAGTTGAGCACAGCCAGATCGTCCTGCATCATCCATCATCCCTTTACTTGTTTCATTGTTGAGGCTTCGGGAACTCGGGAAGTTCAATTTGGAGTTTGGCATTTTCTTGCTTTAATTATGATGATTTTGTAGCCAACCCCAAGTGATTGAGACATAAGGCTCGGTTTGGTTTGGTTTTAATTATGATGATTTTGTGTGAACCAGCTCCATGTCACTTTCGATTCATTGCAGCTTTAGGGTTTCTGACCTCCAGAGAAAAGTACTCTCCTATGGATCCACAACATGCTCTTGATCCACAGCTGCAGTCTCCCTCTCCGCCAAGGGAGGACATGATTGCTTGTGTGATGGCTTTGGAGGCTGCTTTGCTGCCATGCTTGCCCGCAAGAGAGCTCCAAGCAATAGACCGTTCTCCCCACCCATCTCATCAAAGTAAGTGACTACGTGTGTTCTCTTGTACACATCATGAATTAAAACCTACAAAGCTATTTGTAATTAGAAAATTCTGAGTCGTCCAACAATGATATATGGTTTTATGGGACATAAACATCTTGTGTGCATCTCATATAGGAATGTTATTCTGATGTGGCTAATGGTCTACCTTTTCTTTTCTTGATTAGTTCTTGTTCCATTAAGGAAATGGCAACCACGAAGTGTGCCATGGGACATGAAACATGACCTACTTTCTGTGGAAGTTTTTGTCTGTTAGCTGAGTTCTTTCTATCTGATTTTGTGGCCATCTTCCTTGCAAGGAATTGGTGTGTACGTATGTGTTGGTTTGGTCCATGTTCGATTAGGGAATAGCAGCCAAGTTTCGGCATGTGTGACATGAAACAGCTGTTTATTTCTTGAAAAGTCTCCTTCAGTGTGTTGAACCCATTCAACCGATGTCCCTGGTGTGCCTTTACTGTTCTTGAAAGCTTTCTAAGAGGACAAAAGAAGTTATGAAACCTTTGGTTGGAAGTTGGAACTAGGAATTGGTGAGGGGAAAATCTCATTTTCCTTTCCACCTTCTTTTCCAACTCCTTGCCCAATTCGTGAACCGAACAAAGATCTAATGTGTCAGTGTAGAGACGTGGTTTGAAAAAGATACTATATGAGTTCCAATGGAAAACTGTTTAATCTATTGTTCATCATGGGCAAGATTGAACAGAGTTGTTGGTGGGTCTTACTGATTCATATGGTCTCAAATATATCCAATGGTCCAATAAGACTTTTTCTTTCTTCTTTTGTTTTGTTTTTTACGTGCAGGGAAGTTTTTGACACATTATCCTCTAGATTCCATAAGCCTATGAGTTTCTTTACAGTACATCCGTACATTCATTGATGTAATTTTTGTTTGTCCATATGCCATGTTATATTGTGCAGAGATGGCCTTGAATATGAATGTACTCTCTTTCAGAGTTTCAAGGGCGGAGCTAGGATTTTTATCTAGTGAGGTCAAAAGTTAGATCAGTATGTAAGTTAGTTTTTTTTTTTTTTTTTTTTAATTTGTAATCTAAAGAAATAACTAAATTAAGAGGTTAATTATAAGATAAAAATATACTGATAAATATAATTTTCAGTTACAATTGGTCCCAAAAACTTATTATATTTTGGAAGCAATGCATGATTGCCTCATTCGTAATACTATCAGCTCCAAAAAGGAAAAGAATGCTTGGAGTTTGTGTGCATTTGAAGTAAATTGGGGGCAATTTAAAGTTTTTTGTTGGGGTCAAGTGACCCCACTTGTACTAAGTACCTCTGCCCTTGATTTCTTGGTACGATTCCTTCTAAAGGCGGTCCCTCATCGATTAGAAATGGCCGTCCTTGAATCTATGGAGATCTATTTAGCACCCTCTCAAAGAATGTCCCATTGTCCACAAGGCTTTTTTTCCCCTTATGTTTTTTGAACTTTTATACTCCAGAGAAGTTTTTGACATCTCATCGTCTAGAAAATTCGGTCCTAAAGTGGGAGAGGGATTTGTACATGGTTGATAGAATATATAGGTTTATGTGAAATAGCTAAGTAGCTAACCATGGTTTGATTGCTTCAGTTGATGTTGAGAGACATGCCAGAGACTTTATGGAGGCTGCCAAAAAACTTCAACTCTATTTTGTTGGTCTGGAACGCGATGATCAGCCCACAAAGGCAGAAACCCTTCGAAAGGTAATGCACATAATAATAGGGTTCTTAAAATCAACAAAAATTTATTTACTTCCGCATCCCTTAGTTTTTTTTTTCTGAAATCTTGATCAATTGTTTTTGTTTCCACTTGTGTCCAATGAACAGGAAATTGCTGTGACGGAAGAAGAATTGAAGATCAAGTCTGAACTTATCAAGAAGCAAGAAAGACTGATCCAAGGGTGGAGAAAGGCGTTGAAAGACCAGCTAGACAAACACAATACCGAGTTAGAGAGGGTGTGATTATATCGGTTTACCAATAACACATTATTTGATCGGAATTTCTGAGATTCATTATGTACTTCTGGGTCTATTTAAAGCACCAGTTTCAGTCTATGAAGACTTCAGAGATGATCTATTCTGCTTGTAGAGGTCATGAACTGGTGCGATGACGGGTTTTATCTACTTTAGTTTTGCCTTTGCTGCATGAGTTCAAGTTCTGTAGGATTAGCCTCCAGTTTGGGAATGAGGGTAAAACAGTTAGCCTAGTGCCTACTACCTCCCGCGAGCTTGACTTAACAGTTTGTTGGCCCATTTGGTTCACATTGTTTTTTTTCTCATCCAAGGAGCACCAGAAAATAAGCAAAACCATTCGTTTATTTCTTACTTCTCATCCCACGGGAAATACGTTTTTCTTTAATAAGCTTTAATGACTTCATCTGATATCAGAAGAGCTTCTTTTTCGAGGAAAAGCCAGATGCAGATACATAGAAAGTAAAAAAACGATTACACGGCCCAAAAGATAGAAAGTAGAAAAATAATTACACGGCCCAAAAGTGACCTTACTGAAATACTACAAACACAAGAAACACAACTAAAATATCACAAATTAAGCAAACGAGCTTGTTGCCTTAAGCAATAAGCAATGTGAGCAAAATGAGGAGTCTTGAGTCACTGGTTGTAGCATTTTATTTGCTAGTGATGGAGAAAAAAGAAACTAATCAATCCCTTCATTCTTATTACAGGTGAAATCAAATACCTTGTATCTCAAGGGACAATTTTGTTCTCTCTCATTTTCTCAATCCAAGAAACAAACGACTTCTTCGAATCCCTAAACCCCATGAACCCATGCTTTCTGTTCTTGTTCATGCTGCTCAGCATATCCTCCGAGCAGAACACGATATCGGCAAACCACCACGGCGCCACCTCCTCCAACTTAGTGCCCAGAAGCCCGTTCTCTCTCACAATCGTGTCCCAGACCGGTCCCTTGTCCTTCATCATCTCCTCCAAACTCCTCTGTTCCTGCCCCTCCTTGTACCCCACGAGTTCCACCCCAAATTCCTGCGCCAGCAATTCCCACATTTGCTTCCACTTGAAAACGTCCCCGTTCGTGCAATTAAACGCGTCGTTCTTCGCGCCTGGATCCACTGCCGCCCATATCTGGTGCTCCGCTATCAACTCTGCATCTGCCGCGTCTGCGTAGCAATCCCAAGAACCCTTTGTTGCCGGATACGTCAGCGGTTTCTTCTCGTGCTTGCAAATGGCCGCGTACACGCACAGCGCGCCGATCACATTCATGAGACTATACGGAGAAAACCCGAATACTAGAGACGGGCGATGAACCGACCATGTCAAGTTTTCTTTCTTTTCGGCTTCTCGGGAGAGGATGTCTTCGAGGTTATAGTAGAAGTTCTTGGTATTCAACCTCGGCACATCTTCCAAGAACGGGGATTCATGTTTCTGGATTTTACCGTAGGATTCGAACAGTCCGAAGTAGTGCTTGATGCCGGTCTGGAGGCAAATGTGACGGAGATTGGGAGCGTACGGGATCACCGATTTGAGGACGTTGTGGAACATGGTTCCGTTGACGTCGCAGTCTTCGGATCCCATCCAGCTCACGTAAAAGATGTGAGTGACGTCCGCGAGAGGGGACAGCTTGGTAATCGCGTCTTCCTCATTGGAGATGTCGCACTGGATGTAGTGAAGAGGGTGGTTGGCGGTCCAGGCAGGCCTAGGACGTCGCGCAACACCGTAGACCTTCCATGGACCACCCGGGGTTCCGGATAACGGAAGTACTTGGGCTAGACTGTTGCCGACAATGCCAGTCACGCCAACTACAAGAGCGACGCTCTTTGGCGATTCCTCTTGTTCGTATTCCTTCTGCAAATCAAGAACACCAGAATTCGTATTAATCTAACTAGGTTGATCTTGTTCGTCAAAAAAAAAACACCAGAATCTTAAATTTCAAAGTAGTGGAAACAAATTTGATAATTAAATAAATTGTGGATATGTCAGTTATGTGGTAGTAATGTATATATATACCTTTGCCATACCAACAGATCTATCCAGCCACCAGCTCATTTTGTTAGATTGGTGGGGGAGCAGAGGAGGAGGAAAATGGGAATACAAAGGAGTAAAGGAGGGGATGGAGTGCACAAGGCAATTGCAGCTGATCTAAGAGTCCTGTTGTATATGCCGGTACTATATATTTAGACAGAATGCAACAGCAAACAAGCACTGAAGCCCACTGTAATTAACAATCCTTTTGCTATCTCTCCCGTCCCAAAATAAATGTTCTGTCCGCAAAACGAGAACTTAAAAAAATAATACAATTTTTCCAAGAAAAATTTTCAACAACTTACTTGATATCTATGAGTTCTTTTAATTTATGAAAAAAGTTTGAATTTTTTCTTGTAGAAAACATATTATTTTTAAATCCTCGTTTTCGGATCGGACATTTATTTTTTTGGGACGGAGGTAGTAAGCTATGGAAGAATAAACACGAGCAATTAGGATATTTGTGCGGAATGAGTTATATTTATTCATTGGTGTTGGGGAATTACATTTTATCACTTGGTGCCTCAAAGCCTTTTTTCTTTCCTTTTTTGTTTCCCCCTAACCACTACGCATGAATATGTAGTTGTAGTCTGTAGAGGCTAAGTCACATAATTTTCGTGTGTGTGCTCGGTATTGTGAGCGTTAAAATGTCTTCGAAAACCAATATCTCAAACTATTAAAATTGGCAAGAGCGAGAATTGAAAACGCGGGGACGCACAACCAAAATTGAGAGCGCGATGAGAGTGCATTCTCAAGAATTATTACTATGGCTAAGGGTATAGGGTATTGGGAAACACGTGACACCCGCGTCCACTCAACTTTTCCATTACCATAAGTACACTTTGGTCCAGAAATTCAATTTCTGACTTTCCCATTAGAAAAAATTACGTGAGAAATCTATAATTCCTCGTACTATTTTTTCTCTTTAATAAAACCGCATGCATATCGCATGCACAAATTTTTTTTTATAAGTCATTCACATACAATTTTAATATCATATGCAGACGAAACCTAAAAAAGGATATAGATAATGTTTGTTCTTTAAGTTTCAGGGTCGCTGAACGGGTACCACGTGACGGTATGTGTTGGTGATCTCCAGCTGTCAAAATATGTTTTGAAGGGTTTAGATTTATTCTCTCCCTCCCCTTATTCGACCACTCTCTCTCTTCTTTTTCTCTCTTTCAAATCCGAACCGTCCAAAACACGTTTAATTGGACAGGGATCGTCAAGGGAATGCCACGTATGCATGTCACCCGAAAACTTCTCCCTGATGTGATATCACTTCACTAGTTTAATGCTTTGATTGTCACTAGTGATGAATAATAAACCAAACTAGTGTGGATCGCATGCACTATTTTTATTTTAAATCACATCTCTTTGTGAATCTCAACCATCTATTATTGTTATCAAATGGAGCCTGAGAAGAATAACAGCCAGCAATTACTATTAGTCACAGCAGAAGTTTTACGCATGGGTTCGGATCTTTTCCGGCTCTTGTATTTGGATAAGACGAAACTGTCTAAATCTCCGAATATTGAGCGGAGCACAAATTAAACCAAATCAGGCGTAACAAAATCATCATCATTTCCTTTATGCATTATCTGTATGATTTGTGACACGAAGCATAACATGATTCCTTTTCTTTTCCGGTTCAACAGTCAAGGATGTCTGGACCAGCTTACACACACATCAATTATTTCCCTCCCCGGTCAATCTTAGTGGTGGAGTTTTTTTCCTGAGCTATTGGTATATCACTAAGGCTTGTGTGTGTTCCTTCTTGGAACTCTGTTGCAAGGGGTTTTCCCACTTTGTCATTGGTGGTTTGTTATATTTCAAAAAAAATTAAAAAATTAAAAAAACTTGTTAGCTTGTTTACCCCATATTTTACAGTTGAACTTGATGCTTTAAGGCCCAACTTGGCGAATGTTATGGGCCGAGCCTAGAATGTGCATGGCCCTGTAGTGCACAACGCAAGTACGATGGTCTGAAAACAGTTTTGTCCAAGTCATTTTATGGCTTTTTTTTTTTTTTACATGATATTATGACTTTTTAAATATTCAAAAAGTAAAAAAAAAAAAAAATAACGATAATGTTGCAGCGATCGATCTGGTGCTTTTGACATACTAATTTAAACTTTAGACTATCAAATTAAAGATCATCTCATTTCTTGATGTATGCATGCTGGCCAAGGTGATGTGACAAATTTGACATATTCAAAGTTTCCGTCAAATTTGACACCAAAGAAGACTTTACTACTTTTTAACAGTAACTTTGACCCGGCGGTATTGTTACTTTACTTCCATGAATTTTGCTAAAATTTTGACTTCGGCAGTTTAAATGATGGATTTGCTCTATGGAAGGACCAAAAATGGAGATACACATATACCCACTAGCTCCAAGCTCATCAACCCATTACAATCATTCTCGTCATTCTTTCTCCATGAACTAATATAAGCTCAAATCTCACCTTCAGTCTGAAAATTCACTGCGTGCATGACAGAGACAGAGCTCTTGTTCGTTCTGGAAAATATCTAGATTTCTATCAGCCCATATTGTGAATAATAGCAGCCACATAAAAATTACTAATCAGGAATGGAATTCCCACTTCTAAGTTGGACAGTCCAAGCTGCCATCTCGCTAGTGAAAACTGAGAAAACCTGGTTTAATTATCTTTCTTCCTTACAAAAATAGAACAAAATCGAAGATGCAAAAGGGCCAGGATAACTGGATTAGTGAAAAAGAGGTGAACACACACTCAATTTACATGGTACGCCCGCTCCACAGGAAATATACGCTATTTCGATCGCCCGAAATAATGTAGAAATTACTTAGATTTCTACTCGCTATTCTCCCTCTCTGGGACTCTCTCTAAGCTCTCTGTTATTCCTCTCCATCCACGCATACATAGGAGCAAAACAAGAAAAACAAAAGGGGGATCCATCCAAGGCTATCGCGTCCGGACGAAATCAAAAATTTCCAGCGCTCTCTCATCAACGGGGAAAATCCAACAAATGTAACCTTCATCAAGATTGTGATTTGGTCTTCAGACAACTCCGATTCTCTCTTTCTAATATTCAGAGATGAGCTCTGATGCAGCAGAGCCTTTTTTGACGAAATTAGTTATAAGAAGAGATCATAAATTTGCTTATGTTAAAGGTTGCATCAAGCTCACATGTCAAATTCAGCTTACTTGGTTAATTATTACAAACTTATTTTACCAACTAAACAACCGACTCGAGGTTTTTGAGTTCTACCTTGAGTTGCCATTGCTTGTGATCATCATGTTGCGCCCATATAGGTCAATACCGAGATATACGTGGTTTCTCAAATTCGGGTACTCCACAAGGGCGACAGCTAATTATATTGGCCGGAGAACTCAAAACTCTCGCAATATTGCCTCCCAAATCTCTCAGTGTTTACTCTTTCAATCCGATACAAATACCATAACCAAAAGCTCTGATTTATAGGCCAAGCTCAACCCTTTTCTAATCCCACACAAGACATAGGATCAAAAGGCTGGGAGCCCAAACGGCTGTGTCAACCGGAAATGCAGTTGGCTGTCCACCCATGTGTCTCATAGAGATGTAAGCGAGGAGTGCGAGGATGGAGCCACACAAGGCATCCAAAGTCAACACATGAGCCCTCTGTAAGATAAACCAATCACATACTAGTATGCGTAGCGGAAATTAGAATTGAACTAACCTTTAGCCGTTGTTGTTCAAGTTGAACACTGAATATACGCGTATTAGATTTAGTTGTCTTCTAACCTATGCATGAATTGACATTGCCTAGATTTGATGGAGATCATAGATTTATAAAATGCTAGGTTAGAGACCTTTAATCCTCCTCAAGAAATCTTATAGTTTCCCTCCATCATGGAAACTTAAACTTACAAATAACGGGGATAGTGGAAAGCCAAGAGCTTTGAAACCACAACTACAAACATAATATAACTGGGCAATCCCTTAATCACCCATGTGACTAAGTGGGCCTTAAAAATATTTCTTACACCCTCTCTCAATTAGGGTTGTCCCTTGTCATGTTAAACCTTTTATCAAGACCGGCCCAGCGTATAGGAAAAATTTCTCCGAAAATATCCCAAAAGAGAAATGGATGATTCAAATTCACTTTGATGTTTGGGTCATACACATTAAAGTGAATCACAATCATTAGTTTCATTTTCGGGGGAAACTTTTCTTGGATCCTAACATTTTCGCTATCAATTTGTTTCGAAGTCATGAGGTCATATATACTCATTGGTTCTTTAACCATCTATCAACCCAATTCATCGGGAATCACATTGTTCTTAACTTCTTATTCATGTTACAAAGCACTCCAGACGTAAAATTCCACATTAACGAAAGAACGAACCAAAAAGTGCACAAAAAGATAGGAAAAGGCCAAGTTCCAATTCCATGAACAACAATCCCATGGATCACTTCTCATCCTCTCCTCGTCAGAAATTGACAAACACATCCCTGCCAATAACACCCGGAAATTCGAAACACATTCATCTGATCAATCAGATCATTTCAAGGTTCGGTTTGATTTGATTTGGTTTTATTTGGTAATCAGATCATTTCAAGGAATGATTTTGTAACCTTTCATTTTATCAATCCAAGAAACAAGCGAGGTCCCAGTATTCCTGAACCCCAAGAACCCATGCTCCTTACTCTTGTTCATGCTATCCAGCATACACTCTCCTCCCAAAATCACATCCACAAACCACCACACCGCCACCTCCTCCAGCTTCGTCGGCGCCAGCCCCTCCGCCTTCACAATCTCCCCCCACACCCTCTCCTTACCCTTCATCCTCTCCACCATGCTCACCCTCTCCTCGCTCTCATCAAACTCCACGTACTCCACCCCGAACTGCTTTTCCATTACCATAAGTACACTTTGGTCCAGAAATTCAATTTCTGACTTTCCCATTAGAAAAAATTACGTGAGAAATCTATAATTCCTCGTACTATTTTTTCTCTTTAATAAAACCGCATGCATATCGCATGCACAAATTTTTTTTTATAAGTCATTCACATACAATTTTAATATCATATGCAGACGAAACCTAAAAAAGGATATAGATAATGTTTGTTCTTTAAGTTTCAGGGTCGCTGAACGGGTACCACGTGACGGTACATGTTGGCGATTCCTAGCCATCAAAATATGTTTTGAACGGTTTAGATTTATTCTCTCCCTCCCCTTACTTGACCACTCTCTCTCTTCTTTTTCTCTCTTTAAAATCCGAACCGTCCAAAACACATTTAATTGGACAGGGATCGTCAAGGGAATGCCACGTATGCATGTCACCCGAAAACTTCTCCCTGATGTGATATCACTTCACTAGTTTAATGCTTTTGATTGTCACTAGTGATGAATAATAAACCAAACTAGTGTGGATCGCATGCACTATTTTTATATTGAATCACATCTTCTTTCGAATCCCAACAATTTATTATTATTATCAAATGAGGCCTGAGAAGAATAACGGCCAGAAATTACTATGAGTCACGACAGAAGTTTTACGCATGGGTTTGAATCTTTTCCGGCTCTTGTATTTGGATAAGATGAAACGGTCTAAATCTCTGAATATTGAGCGGAGCACAAATTAAACCGAATTAGACATAACAAAATCATCATCATTTCCTTTATGCATTATCTGTATGATCAGTGACACGAAGCATAACATGATTCCTTTTCTTTTCCGGTTCAACAGTCAAGGATGTCTGGACCAGCTTACACACACATTAATTATTTCCCTCCCCGGTCAATCTTAGTGGTGGTGTTTTTTTCCTGAGCTATTGGTACATCGCTAAGGCTTGTGTGTGTTCCCTCTTGGAACTCTGTTGCAAGGGGTTTTCCCACTTTGTCATTGGTGGTTTGTTATATTTCAAAAAAAATTAAAAAATTAAAAAAACTTGTCAGCTTGTTTACCCCATATTTTACAGTTGAACTTGATGCTTTAAGGCCCAACTTGGCGAATGTTATGGGCCGAGCCTAGAATGTGCATGGCCCTGTAGTGCACAACGCAAGTACGATGGTCTGAAAACAGTTTTGTCCAAGATATTTTATGGCTCTTTTTTTTTACATGATATTATGACTTTTTAAATATTCAAAAAGTAAAAAAAAAATAAAAATAACGATAATGTTGCAGCGATCGATCTGGTGCTTTTGACATACTAATTTAAACTTTAGACTATCAAATTAAAGATCATCTCATTTTTTGATGTATGCATGCTGGCCAAGGTGATGTGACAAATTTGACATATTCAAAGTTTCCGTCAAATTTGACACCAAAGACGACATTACTACTTTTTAAAAGTAACTTTGACCTGACGGTATTGTTACTTTACTCCCACGAATTTTGCTAAAATTTTGACTTTGGCGGTTTAAATGATGGATTTGCTCTATGGAATGACCAAAAATGGAGATACATATATACCCACTAGCTCCAAGCTCATCAACCCATTACAATCATTCTCGTCATTCTTTCTCCATGAACTAATATAAGCTCAAATCTCACCTTCAGTCTGTATTCACTGCGTGCATGACAGAGACAGAGCTCTTGTTCTGGAAAATTTCTAGATTTCTATCAGCCCATATTGTGAATAATAGCAGCCACCTAAAAATTACTAGTCAGGAATGGATCCCCGGTTCTAACTGAATTTCCACTTCTAAGTTGGACAGTCCAAGCTGCCATCTCCTTAGAGCATCTGCAATGGGAATAATCAAAATTAATAGCCAAAATGTGCCACGTCAGCATTTAATTATCCATTTAGTACAGAATCAAACTTAACGACCTCTACCTCCACATTGGTTATTTTTACATCCCTAACCAAAAAAAACCTCACAATACACAATGCACCTATGTCCAATCGCAAACGAGTTCCAATCACGCACCCGATCACACCAAATTATTCGTCTCGATGAGATGATTCCAATGTGGGGGTGTTTTTTGAGTTATTGAGTTTTAAGTCTGGTTATTGGGTTTGATTATTGAGTTTTGGTTATTGGTAAAATTTGTTAAATTTGGTTATGCAATGGGCGGAATTTGATTATTTACTAAAAGACTTGTAATTTTGCTTATTACAATGTGAGGTATTTTTTGAGCATTGTTGTTAAATTTGCTTATTACAATGGAGATGCTCTTAGTGAAAACTGAGAAAATCTGGTTTAATATCTTTCTTCCTTACAAAAATAGAACAAAATCGAAGATGCAAAAGGGAGGTGAACGCATACACTCAATTTACATGGTTCGCCCGGAACGCCCGCTCCACCGAAAATATACGCTAGTTCGATCGCTGGAAATAATGGAGAAATTACTAGATTTCTACTCACTATTCTCCCTCTCTGGGACTCTCTCTGTGCTCTCTGTTATTTCTCTCCATCCCCGCATACATAGGAGCAAAACAAGAAAAACAAAAGGGGGAGCCATCCTAGGCTATCGCGTCCGGATGAAATCAAAAATTCCTAGCGCCCTCTCATCAACGGGGAAAATCCAACAAATGTAACCTTCATCAAGATTGTAATTTGGTCTTCAGACAAGTCCGATTCTCTCTTTCTAATATTCAGAGATGAGCTCTGATGCAGCACATCCTTTTTTTGCGAAATTAGTTGCAAAAAGAGAACGAACTTGCTTATGTTAAAAGTTGCATCAAGCTCACATGTCAAATTAAGCTTACTTGTTTAATTATTATAAACTTATTTTACCAACTAAACAACTGACTCGAGGTTTTTGAGTTCTGGCTTGAGTTACCATTGCCCGTGATCATCATGTTGCGCCCGTATAGGACAATACCGAGATAGATATGGTTCTCCAAATTCGGGTACTCCACGGGGGACAGCTGATTATATTGGTTGGAGAACTCAAAACTCTCGCAATATTGCCTCACAAATCTCTCAGTGTTTGCTCTTTCAATCTGACACAAATACCATAACCAAAAGCTCTGATTTATAGGCCAAGCACAACCCTGTTCTAATCCCACGCCAGACATAGGATCAAAGGCTGGGAACTCAAATGGCTCTGTCAATCGGAAATGCAGTTGGCCGTCCACCCATGTGTCTCAGAGAGATGTGAGCGAAGAGTGAGAGGATGGAGCCACACAAGGCCTCCAAAGTCAACACATGAGCCCTCTGTAAGATAAACCAATCACATACCAGTATGCTAGCAGAAATTAGAATCGAACTAACCTTAAATCATTGTTGTTCAAGTTGAACACCAAATACATACGTATTAGATCTAGCTGTCTTTTAATCTATGCACGACTTGAGATTGCCAAGATTTGATGGAAATCATAAGCTTATAAAATACTAGGTTAGAGACCCTTAATCTTCTTAAAAAAACCTTATAGTTTCCCTTCACCATGGAAACTTAAATTTACAAATAATGGGGATAGTGAAAAGCCAAGAGCTTTGAAACCACAACTACAAACATAATGTAAGTGGGCAATCCCTTAATCATCCATGTAACGAAGTGGGCCTTAAAAATATTTCTTACACCCTCTCGGCTGTCCCTTGTCATGTTAAACCCTTTATCAAGACCAGCCCAGGGTGTAGGAAAAGTTTCTCGGAAAATGTCCCAAAAGAGAAATGAATGGTTCAAATTCACTTTGATGTTTGGGTCATACACATCAAAGTGAATCTCAATCATTAATTTCACTTTCGGAGTCATTTTCGGGGGAAACTTTTCCTGAATCCTAACATTTTCGCTATCAATTTGTTTCGAAGATGTCTTATATACTTATTGGTTCTTTAACCATCTATCAATCCAATTCAACGGGAATCATATTGTTCTTAACTTCTTATTCATGTTACAAATTAAGCACTCCAGAGGTAATATCCCACATTAACGAAAGAACGAACCAAAAACTGCACAAAAAGATAGGAAGAGGCCAAGTTCCAATTCCATGAACAACAATCCCATGGATCACTTCTCATCCTCTCCTCATCAGAAATTGACAAACACATCCCTGCCAATAACACCCGGAATTTCGAAACACACCTTCATAATGCATTTCATCTGATCAATCAGATCATTTCAAGGTTCGGTTTGGTTTGGTTTTATTTGGTAATCAGATCATTTCAAGGAATGATTTTGTAACCTTTCATTTTATCAATCCAAGAAACAAGCGAAGTCCCAGTATTCCTGAACCCCAAGAACCCATGCTCCTTACTCTTGTTCATACTATCCAGCATACACTCTCCTCCCAAAATCACATCCACAAACCACCACACCGCCACCTCCTCCAGCTTCGTCGGCGCCAGTCCCTCCGCCTTCACAATCTCCTCCCACACAATCTTCTTACCCTTCATCCTCTCCACCATGCTCACCCTCTCCTCCCTCTCGTCAAACTCCACATACTCCACCCCGAACTGCTCCGCCAAGATCCTCCACAAGTGCTTCCACTTGAACACGTCCCCGTTGCTGCAGTTGAACGCCTCGTTCTTCGCGTTCGGGTCCACCGCCGCCCATATCTGGTGCTCTGCTATCAGGTCCGCGTCGGATGCGACCGAGTAGCAGTTCCACGCGGCTGGAGTTCCCGGGAACTTCAGCGGCGTGTTTTCGTACTTGCAAATCGCGGCGTAAACACACACGGTTCCTATTAAGTTCATCATGCTGTGCGGGGAGAACCCGAATATCACGGCGGGCCGGTGGACGGACCACGTTAGTGTCTGTTCCCTGCGGCCTGCAGCGGTTTCAAGGAGGATGTCTTCCAGCGTGTGGTAAAAATTGGGGGCGTCGAGCCTCGGCATGTCCTCGGTGAACGGGGGATCATGGGGCTTGACCTTGCCGAACGTTTCGAACGGGCCGATGTAGTGCTTGTGGCCGGTCTGGAGGCAGACGTGGCGGAGACTGGGGGCGTTGGGAACGACGGCGGAGAGGACGTGGCGGAGCATGGCGCCGTTGGCGTGGCAGCACTCGGACTCGGTGGGGCGGTTGGCCCAGGTGACCCAGAAGATGTGGGTGACGTCCGTCAGGGGGGAGAGCTTGGAGAGCGTCTCGATTTCGTCGGAGACGTCGCATTGGATGTATTGGACGGGGTGGTCGGCGCTCCAGGAGGGCTGGGGGCGGCGGGAGACGCCGTAGACTTTCCATGGGCCGCCGGGGGTGTCGGAGAGCGGGAGGATTTCGGCTAGGCTGTTCCCGACGATGCCAGTGACCCCGACGATCAAGGCTACGCTCTCGTAGGTTTTGGGTAGATCATCTTCGTCGAATTTTTTCTGCACGCCAAATGAAGAAAAAATCTAGTTAAGATTATAGTTATGGAAATTGGTGTGATCCGAGAATGTAGTCAATTTAATCGAATCACGACTTTTTTCATGTGTGTGTTCTTGCCTTTGCAGCGCCTATAGCTCCGGCCCACCACCAGCTCATGTTTGGATTTGATTAGTAGGAGATGGCGGAACAACAAAAATGCTGTGAGAGAGAGAGAGAGAGAGAGAGAGAGAGAGGTGGAAAACAAATTTGGTCCTCTGTTTTCTGTCGAGTGTATACAACTGTGTCTTATGTAAGAATAAATAAGGATAATTAACCAAACGAGCCCTGAGAATAGGAAATCGAGTTTTGCATTGGGGTTGGATCGCGTTAGTATAAGTGAAACAATAATACTATCGTGATCCACATTTGATTAGTCGATATGTGCATATAAGTTGGTTCAAACACTTGGTTATTTAAAAAAAAAAAAAAAAAAATTGGTATCCTAGACATGGCACTATATCATTGTTGCAAATTTAACTACCTTTGCAGCACCAACAGCTCTAGCACTCCACCAGTTCATTGCGTGGGTAGATTGTGGGAGGTTTTAGATAAGAGACGAAGAAAGATAACACAAAAGGGTGGAAGATAACTCCGGCAAAAGGGGTATTGTGCTCAAAGAAATTTAGCAAAGCTGGTATACTCTATATATAATATTACTTAACATTTTGCATTGGCTCGTCCTTGGACTTATAGCAGGTCCAATGATTGAGGGAGTGAAATTTTTTCTACAACAGCGTGCGATGCCAAGTTACATGTACCACGACTAATCATGAGGGACCAATCTCACCATCCGCGATTGTTACTTTACTTTCACATAGCATGAAGCGGCTCTCTTCCAATCCGAGGAGCAAAATGTTTTTTTTTTCTTTTTCTTGTTAGAGTTTTCCGGTTGATCAATAGCAAAGTGAATTCATGTGATAGAAAAGAGGAACGAATATTAATTATATCGAAAGTATGTTGTGTGTATTTGATTGAAGGTCTTATGTTCAACTCTCTCTAAAAAAAAACTTGATTCATGTTGTTTTTTGCGTGACCGAAGATTGGTCCAAAGTTACCCTACTAAAATAAACAAGAAGCTAATTATTATTGGCACTATATTTGTTGGAAATTATCTCACGTCGGTTAATTTTCACCTCGAAAACTAGTATATGAGCCATTGTCAATTGATTTTGAGGTGGATCCTTTAACAATATTGTTTATGACATGTCAGTCATGTCCATTTGTTTGATGGATATGATGACCATAGAATTGAAGTACATGTACAATCTTAAGGTGATCATCGATCCAGAATTCACTAAAAATATGTACACCACCCTATTAATTAAACATGCTTCCTATATATAATCTTACAAGGTTTTAATTTGCGGTATACAAGTCCATAGGAAGTGAGTTAATAAACCAACCATTATATATCCGATGAGATTATGTCACTTAAGCCAAGAGGCCTTCTGGCCAACGCCAATGGTATCAAGAGTGCACTGGCTGCGAGGAGATAGGAGGTCAGAAGTTTTAACTCTTTAAATTAAAGTGCTGATCAAACTAATTCTTTCAATGGTGACTTTGGCCGACAAATCACTACAACAAAAATTGTATAAGGGGACGAATTTTTTCATCAGCAAAGAGGCAAAATTCATCGCCAAAGGAATCGGCGATGAAAAAATTCGTCGCCACCATTCGTCGACTTTAGTTTCACACAAAAGGTCCCTAACGACGAATTTTGTTTTTCCGTCGGCTTTTTGGCTTTTGGCGATGAATTTTTTCGTCGGCAATATTTTTTTTGACGACAAAAAAAAATTTCGTCGTAACTAGTGTTTTTTCCGAAAAACAAGAACACCCCGTTCAACTATAGCACCATTTTCAGCCACTATCGTGTTTCGAATCCTCTACCTCTTGCATGCGCGGCCTGAACCTAACCACCACACTAGCACCCAACTTGTTAACAAATGCATAATATTTTTTATATATACTATTTACAACTCGTTTTTTTTCCTAACCACCGCCACCACCACCACCACACCCCCAATACAACCACCACCACTTCACCACCACCAAATTAAGGTGAGACCCCAACCACTGCACCACCACCATCACTCCTCATCCACCACCACCTTTCCTATAACAACACCCCACTACCACCACTCCTCCTCCACCACCACCACCACAATCACTACTCCACCACACCACCACCACCACAATCAATAACCTACAAATCCCATTATTAATTATGTTTTTTTTTTTATGGTATGGGCTCGGCCTTGCCAGTGTACCACCCAAACTAGCCACTCCACCCCTCTTGAGCGTGAGAGTAAGGCTCCATTTGGATGAAAAAGACACTAAATGACTTATTTTGTCATTATTCAAAAACGAATTGCATTTGTTAATTTTGCGTCAAATTTTTGTAACTTTTTGATTCGTCTCGATGAGAGGAATTGAAAAGGTATAAAATTTTAATCAAAACTTTTATTTTTTTTTAAAAGACAACAATAAGTCAAAACTGCGAGTTTTTATCATAATTTTTTACTTTTCCGATTTCTCTCATAAAAAAATTAATAAGTCAAAAATTTAACGCAAAACCAACAAATGTGATTTTTTTTTGAATAAAGACGAAAAAATAAGTCACTTTCTTTTTCATCCAAATGTAGCCAATTCTTGGGCTCCCTAGTGACTAGTCGCCATCATTTTTTTCATTTATCTTTTTATGATTAGGTATTTGAGTTAGAGTTAATTACGCACATTTCAATTAGTTTTAAAAAATAAAATTTAATGTCCACTATCGACGACGAAATTTGAAATTCGTCGCCCAAGGGTACTTATTGGCGACGAAATTTAAAATTCGTCTCCTATGGGGTACTAATTGGCGACGAAATTTAAAAATTCCTCTCCCATGGGTACTTATTGGCGACGAATTTTTTTCCTCGCAAAAAATATCACTTTTTACGACGAAAATCCAATTTCCTCTCCAAAAGGTGTCATTTGGCGACGAATTTAAATTTCGTCAACAGTTTTTGTAGCAATACACCATTTTTGTTGCAGTGAATAAAGAGAGAGAGAGGGAGAGAGAGAGAGAGAGAGAGAGCAAAGATTACGTCACTTCGCTGATAGTTCCGCCAGACAAACAAGCCCTCGATGATTCGATGAATAAAGAATGTCTGCATTTTTTTTTGTTTCCTCCCTGCGTGCATGCGGTGGTTATGATATCTGCATGGATCGCATGCACATCTTTTAAATTGGCAAATTGGCTGAGGCTTTTGGCAAGTTCTTGGTATAGCAAAACACGTAAGCGTGCAATCATTCATGAAGTGTCGCAAGACAGACATCATGCTTGCTTGCAGAAGTATTCTTAATCAAATGCCTCCGTACCAATTTAAGAACATATTTTTTATTGACTCGTGAGTCTCGCAACTTCATAAACCCATACACAAAAGAAAAGCCTGACCAAAAAAAAAATGGAAATTAATTTTGACACTTCTATTTTAGCCACTGTCATTTTACTTTGTGTCCTCATCAGGGATGGAACTAGAATTTTGTACACGCGGGAGCCGAAGTATGAACAATAAAATTTTGAAATGTTAAGGTTTGAGAAACTAAGGATTCAAATGTCTAAATAACATCAAATACAAACACAATATCTAACAAACAAAAAACAACTAAAAGGTTGCTTCTAGTTTGAAGAAAATGGTCTTTGGATGTGGCTCACGTGTTTGAAGAAAGAGATAAACTTATTCACAGCTCCACACAATCTCGGCTGTTCATTTTAGCAATCAATGCATGGTTGAGATATGTTTTTGATTTTGACCGGTAACATCTAATTATTATTAGTCAAAATTGATTTTCAATCCGGACTATCCAACACACTTTTGGATGCGCGCGATTAGACGCCGTAAACTTTATTTACGGGTTGCTCCGTAAAGAAGTTTTGTTGAAGAAAATGGTTGTTTCTAGTTTCTTTCTTCACCAAAGCAACATGTGTACTATAGTAAAAAAATAAAATTCTGCGAAACACAAGGGCCATGGCCCCATTTGCCCTCCTTTACCTCCGTCTCTGGCCCTGATTATGTGAGATTACAAAACAAAACATGGAGTACCACTGTCTAAAACTGAAAAGCCAAAATCACATCCTATATATATATATATAAATCTTCAGGTAATGACCTTAGGCTGTGTTCCACAACCCAAATAAGAACTTTTTATTTGTTGAATAAGAAGGCTTGTTCCCCAAAAAATGAGAAGGAGGTGTTTATTTTTCAGAATTTATATAGGTACCAATGGGCGCCGGAGAGGGAAATCGTACCGGCGGCCTCGCCGGGCCGTCTCCGGCCACCGAACGGCCGATCCGAGCCATCATATATACACGGAAAATGGGTGTTCGGATCAAGCATCCTACACACCTCAGATGCTGTTGATTCCCGCGTTAGCCCCTTTGGGTTTTTTTTTTATAGAATTTCTGGACGGCTCGGATCGGCCGTCTGGTGGCCGGAGATGGCCCGGCGCGGCTGCTGGTACGATTTTCCTTCGCCGGCACCCATTATCATAGCAACAGTCTTATTTTTTATATAAGGCAACTTCAAGCTCAAAAGTAATGTGTTCACAGAAATAATTTTCCTACCACTATGGATCTTATTTGATGGATCTCATTGAGATCTTTAATACGGTGCAAAAAAAAATTAATTTTTTTTCTTTTACATTATTTTTGAGTTTGAAAATGTGAAAGGAACTTTTTATTTGGGTTTTGTGGAATGGCCCTTCTTATTTTTGAATGAGAAGTGGCAAAATAAGTACTTATTTTTTAAGAAGGTTTCCGGAATGGGGCCTTGAAATGAAAAACAAATTAATAAAATGAAAAACAAATTAATGAAAAATTTATAAACATTTTAAGATAAAAATGAGAGAGGGAGAGCGAGAATTGGAGCCCGTTCCAGTTTTGTAAAAAAAGAACTTTTAGAAAATGAATGTAATTTTAAGCTCAAAAATTATGTATTTATACAAATAATTTTTTTACCAATATGGATTTTGCTTGATAAATCTCATTGAGATCTTTTAAAAGGTGCCAAAAAATTGAAATATTAATTTTCATTTTCGTTATATTTGAGTTTGAAATTATTTTCTTTTTGGAAAAGAAAGTTTAGAAAAAAAAAGCAAAACGTAGCCTTAATCCCACGCGTGTATGATATGGGATTTAACAGGTCAAAGGGTATTCTTGGGCAAAAATTTTGGACAGTGAGACCTGGACTCTTCTTGAATTAGATTGTCAGAACCTATCGGGGTGTAGTCCACCTAGAAAGGATCGGCCGGAAAATTCCCCCTAAATAAAATTGAGGGTCCAAGCGTAAGCCTTCCTCGCCTTATCTCAGGACAAGTCCGGGGTCTGGAGCACACCTGCAAAAGCGTGGGGGCATACACACTGCAGTATATGTTGTGTGTTAAATGACTAACCGATTGTAAGTTGTCGAACATGATCAAAAAAGAAAGGGAAAATAACCGATTGTAATTTGTTGGTGATCCAAACTTTCCAAAATCAGATGATCCGAGCCGTTCAAAAATGAAATTTTGGAACGAGCACGTACACTCATCGGACTGATCTTATTTCTCACGTAGCCCACTCGGTTTTTTTTTTTTAAATTATTGAGCGGCTCGGATAATTCGTGCGGGGCCTAGAGTGGACCCCACACACGGTCGGTGGCTGGTCACCGACCCTCCCGGTCCACACCATTTCAACCAATGAGAGAGAGGGTAATGCTCACCCTCTTTTAAGGAGAGTAAACAAAATTGCACTAAGAAACATATGTTGTTTTGGTCTCTAGTTTCAGCTGAATTGTTTTTATCTTGGTCTGAGTTTGTGGGTCTAAGACGAAAACGGGTGAAATAGGGTGTTCGGATAAATAAGCCAAAGTGGCTTATTTTTTGTCCTTTTTCAAATTTTTTTCGTATCACTTGGCTTATTGTCAATTTTTTGGGGATTATTGCATCCTCATGATAAGAGGAATCTAAAAAGTAAATTTTTTTGACTGAAATCCAATTTTTTTTGAATAAAGACAAAACAAGTGGCTTATTGGCTTATTTTTGTTTTTTTGTGGGTTTATTTGGCTTATTTTTTGAGAGAAAGCCAGTTGCTTATTAAGAAGAACATGGTTAAATTTGGAGATATATGTCAAGGGAAGCAGTGTAACATACTTCTCTTGTACACAAATACTGTACTTCAAATTCAAAAACTTGAATAAAAGTACATTTTCAACTAACATTATGGCAAAGACTAAACAAAAAGGATTCTAATACAAACGTTTCATACAAAACGATGTGAAGCAGTGTATCCTTTTTATTTCGAATAACAAATGACACACTACCTTGGTTTATTATAAATATCATACGCAAAAAGAAACAAACGATAGTCGCATCGTTTTCAAATAAAACTTCCTTTTTATTCTTCTGCACGAGAGCCGGCTATTAGGGTACAATTTTGTAAGCCTTCCATTTGTCTATCCAAGATACGAAGGATTTCTTGGTGTTCCTAAACCCCAAGAACCCGTGCTCTTTGCTCTTATTCATGCTATCGACCACCATCACCGCATCCCCGAATTCAAACGTAAAGTCGGCAAACCACCACACACCAACCTCCTCCAACTTGGTTGGCACCAACCCGTTCTCTCTCACGATTTGATCCCACACCGGGCCTTTGTCTTTCATCGATTTGCTCAGGCTCACCCGTTCCTCTCTCTCATCAAACTCCTCGTACTCCACCTCGAATTGCTCTGCCAAAATCCTCCACAAGTGCTTCCACTTGAACACATCCCCGTCACTTACATTAAATGCTTCGTTCTTCCCGTACGGATCCACCGCGGCCCAAATTTGTTGCTCCGCGATCAGGTCCGCGTCAGACGCGACATTTAACAAGTTCCAACACACCTTACTCCCGGGGAATTTCAAGGGCTTGTTCTCATACTTGCAAATCGCGGCGTAAACGCAAAGGATACCAACTATGTTCATCCTACTTGAAGGAGAGAACCCGAATATCATTCCAGGTCGGTGAACGGACCAAGTCAACCCGTTTTTCTTGGCGGACTCTTCAAAAAGGATATCCTCAAGAGGGTAATAGAAATTCTGGTAGTCCAACCGGGGCAAGTCCTCCTCAAAAGGCGGTTCATGGGACTGTATCTTCCCAATCGCTTCAAAGGGTCCCAGGTAGTGTTTGAGACCCGTTTGGAGACAGATGTGGTGGAGATCAGCGGCATTAGGGATCACCGCCGTTAGGACATTGCGGAGCATGGCGCCGTTGACCTCGCAGTTCTCAACCTCATTGGATCGGTCGGCCCACGTCACGTAGAAGATGTGGGTGACGTCGGTCAAGGGGGAGAGTTTGGAGACGACGTCTTTTTCGTCGAGGACGTCGCACTGGATGTACTCGACGGGGTGGTCGGCATTCCAGGCGGGGCGGGGCCTGCGGGCGACGCCGTAGACTTTCCACGGGCCGCCGGGGGTGTCGGAGAGCGGGAGGATTTCGGCCAGGCTGTTTCCGACAATGCCGGTGACGCCGATGATTAGTGCGACGCTCTGGAATGCTTTGGGGTGTTCATCATCTCCGTACTGTTTCTGCAAAATTTAAGTGGAAAAACAATGTTAGTTTTTGGATAAATAAGACTGCTTTCTTGTACACTTATAAAATTGAAACTTATTTCGATAATTTTTATATTTCGTAATTTTTAAAAAAAATTCGTGATAATTTTTGGAATTAATTGTTAAGACAATTATTTGATACTTTTTTTGCTTTTTGACATAATTTGTACTTATTAATTTTTACACTTCTCTCATTGAAAAAGAAAATTAATCTAAAAAATATGACGTGAATCTAAAAAAAAAATTCTAAAAGATAAGTGAAAAACACAAAAAGAAGAAATGATTAAGACGTGCCCGTGAAGCACCAATAGCTCCAGCCCACCACCGGCTCATTTTTGAGAGAGAGAGAGAGATGGGAGATTAAGGTGATATTGAAGAGTCTTATATAGTACTAGGGATTGTCCGTGCCAAAAGACACGAAACAACGCGTTTTGAACACATAAAGTTTTTTTATCACAACTTTTTTTTTGATCTCTTGTTGCTATTTTCAATTTCCTAATCTAGAAACTCAACACCCTCTACAACCGTCAGATCGAATTTTCAAGAGATTATATCTATCTATTCGAGAATATACTTCCTAATATAAATCTCGTAACCTTATGACTGGTAAATTCTTTCAATTGATTACTTTTAAGTTTTTTCCTTAAAAGGCTTGATTATCTTTTTGAGTTTAAATCAAATCAATTATTGATTTCCCTCTAAAGTTGATTTTCGTACATTTAATTCATTATTTTTTAGCTACATGTGGAAATCAACCTGAAGGGAAACAATTTAAAACCACATATTGAATTGAATATTAGAAAATCAACTTTAGAGGGAAATCAATTATTGAATTGATTTAGATTCAAAAAGATAATCAAGCCTTTTAAAGAAAAAATTTAAAAGTAATCAATTTAAAGAATTTACCAGTTATAAGGTTAGGAGGTTTATATTAGAAAGTATACTCTTGAACGAACAGATTTAAACTATTCAAAATTTGATTCAACCGCTGTAGATGGTGTAGGGATTGCATGTGCCTAAAGACACGAAACAACGCGTTTTGAACACATAAAGTTTTTTATCACAATTTTTTTTTTGATCTCTTGTTGCTATTTTCAATTTCCTAATCTAGAAACTCAACACCCTCTACAACCGTCAGATCGAATTTTCAAGAGATTATATCTATCTGTTCGAGAATATACTTCCTAATATAAATCTCGTAACCTTATGACTGGTAAATTCTTTCAATTGATTGCTTTTAAGTTTTTTCCTTAAAAGGCTTGATTATCTTTTTGAGTTTAAATCAAATCAATTATTGATGGAACCTCTAAAGTTGATTTTCGTACATTAAATTCATTATTTTTTAGCTACATGTGGAAATCAACCTGAAGGAAAACAATTTAAAAGCACATATTGAATTGAATATTAGAAAATCAACTTTGGAGGGAAATCAATTATTGAATTGATTTAGATTCAAAAAGATAATCAAGCCTTTTAAAGAAAAAATTTAAAAGCAATCAATTTAAAGAATTTACCAGTTATAAGGTTAGGAGGTTTATATTAGGAAGTATACTCTTGAACGGACAGATTTAAACTATTCAAAATTTGATTCAACCGTTGTAGATGGTGTAGGGATTGCCCGTGCCTAAAGACACGAAACAAGGCGTTTTGAACACATAAAGTTTTTTTATCACAATTTTTTTTTTATCTCTCGTTGCTATTTTCAATTTCCTAATCTAGAAACTCAACACCCTCTACAACCGGCAGATCGAATTTTCAAGAGATTATATCTATCTGTTCGAGAATATACTTCATAATATAAATCTCCTAACCTTATGACTGGTAAATTCTTTCAATTGATTGCTTTTAAGTTTTTTCCTTAAAAGGCTTGATTATCTTTTTGAGTTTAAATCAAATCAATTATTGATTTCCCTCTAAAGTTGATTTTCGTACATTTAATTCATTATTTTTTAGCTACATGTGGAAATCAACCTAAAATGAAACAATTAAAAGCACATATTGAATTGAATATAAGGAAATCAACTTTAGAGGGAAATCAATTATTGAATTGATTTAGATTCAAAAAGATAATCAAGCCTTTTAAGGGAAAAATTTAAAAGCAATCAATTTAAAGAATATACTAGACATAAGGTTAGGAGGTTTATATTAGGAAGTATACTCTCGAACGGACGGATATAAACTATTCAAAATTTGATTCAACAGTTGTAGATGGTGTTGGGTTTATATGAGTAGACAACACCATATTCCAGTGTAGACAACATCTTTTGATAACATTTTTGTAATATATTTGTGAGAGTATGGATATTTTCTTAAGAGAGTTGAAGAGCACACATCAGCCATTGGATCAAATCAATGTCAACCCTCGGATCAACTTGTCATGTGTGGAGGCCCACACCATTGTGTTTGGTGTTGGGTTTATATGAGCAGACAGCACCATATTCCGGTGTAGACAACACCCTTGGATGACATTTTTGTAATATATTTGTGAGAGTGTGGGTGTTTTGTTAATAGAGTTGAAGAGCACACATCAGCTTTTAGATCCAATTAATCTCAACCCTTGGATCAACTTGTTTTATGTGGAGATCCACACAATTGTGTTTTATTAGATAGATAGCTGAAGCTGAAATGACGCAGTTGCTTACCAAAAAGGATTGGAGCGACTAGGCTGGGTGCCTGGGTGTAGGTTCTGGATTTGTGCCGAAAATTCCAAGGTAATTCGGTTTTGACAGTCTTAAAATAGCATCTTCCGGAATTCTAAAGAGTTCCTGTTTAAATAGAGAAAAAAAGTTTACTCCAAAAGGAAATGGGATGATCTCTATTTTCAAGGGACTGAATGTCGAGTCCGTTTCCATTAAATTTTATCCGTTTATTTTCGAAAATCGTAAAGACACCGACAGCGTGTCATGACGAGAAACTTCTGTTTCTCATTTGACATGTTTTCGTGCACAAACAACTGTTATTAAGCTAAAATCCAAATAATTCGAACCAACAAGCATTCGTGTAGTACGAAACTTCTAGCAGGCAAAAAATCAAAGCTCTACTTCCGCTCATCATTTCCAAATCGCAAAAAACTTCATTTCAAACAATAAAACTGCACGTAGACATCTATAAAGACTCTGTAGAATAAAAAAGACTCGCGAGTGCAATGCCCTTGTCCAGAGGCAGCTCAAGATTCCTTTGCATGAGAGTTTTACAGGAAAACAACTACGGGAATATAATCCTGAATGCATTACATTTTGATTTTAGTCTCCCGGAACGATATTCTAGAAAGCTAATCTGAGACTTAAGAAGTCACAGTTTACACCACATTTGTGGATGGAAAGCAAATTGGAGAAAACAAACCTCCATTGGCTTTGGCTCCACATCCCACGAACACCCAGGCTGTGGCTCTGTAACGAAACTCTTGATTGAAAGTATAAAAGATCTAACCAGGTTCAAAAGAGAACGTAAGCGCAATTACACTGTATATACACATTTGAAGAAACTTGGCGTCCAACTTCAAAATTCTCAATCATCCGAGTTCCTAAACTCATCTTCACCTTGTCAGTAGTTTTACATCAAGCAGCTAGCGCCCTTTTTCCTAAATATCCATCTTCAAGACAATATTATTGCCATTACTGCCAATGACATTCTCTTATGTTTTCTCCAGTGCCACAACTTTTGCTCGATAAGCTGTCGTAGCTTTCACAGCAGTCCTCACCCTTTCTCCCTGAGGTAACTCGCATGCTTCACTAATAGAACTGAATCTCAGTTCAGCAGGAGGAATGAAACAATCTAAAGACAATCCAGGAACATTAAAGGCCACTTCCTCAATCGTCCATGCCTCTGTTGGGAAAAAATATTGCGACATGATCGGAAATCCAAAGTACAATTCCATTAACGACAAACAGATTACAGATTATGTAAGCATGGACATAAACGAAAAATACAGAAACTTGTTGCACCGAACCGAGCCCTGAATCAGTCTCCTTAAAACAGATTCACCGCCTCACCGTTGGGTGTTGGAGGTTGACCGGCGTCTGTCTCCCAGGATAGAACGGTTAGACCACGGCTAACGGAACACCACCGGAAAGCCGCCTTGGCGAACTGAATGCTGCGCCTGCCTCTCTCTCACACAAGAATGAACTCAGAGTATATTTTGGAGTGTGTTTTGAACTTGTGATCAATCCAAAACGGGACTGCCCTATTTATACACCTCTGGAAGGATTTGTAACATCCAGGAAATGAATAGGGCCTTCAATTCACGGCCTTGAATAGGGTAATTGAAACCATGAAACTGCCACAATGAATTGGGAATTGAAATCTGCCATAAACCACCTGTTTATGGGGCAATTACTTGCTGAAACTGCTGGAAATGAAAATGAATTCGTCCAGGTACAATGAACCCGGATTGGGGATCCTTCGGTTGCCTCGGTGAGCCTTTGTGTGCCCCAATTTCCATTCACTATCTTGAAAATTTCCAACAGTCCCCCACATGAATGAAATTGGCAGAGATCTGACACAGAGTACAAAGCTGACCCGGAGAGAGAGCACAACGGATAATCCCTGTATGGGATAGGTAGCTTTTGGCCTTGAACCTTCCCTTGTGAAAGCCCATCGGGTTTACTAGCTGTCCAGTGACCGTGTTGTCTTGAACTGTCCTGCCGTTGATGTAAACCGAGTCAATGAACTTCACATAGGAACTTCTCCTAACGCAGTTCAGTTCTCACTGTTGGGTTCATTTTGGCCATGACACCCCCGCCTGGTTCTGCAAGTATTTTCTCGAGAGTTTTGCCTTTCCAAATTCTCAAAGAAGCGGCCCCACTTCATACTCACATAGGTGACCTTCTTATTAAAGGAGTATCCTGCTATACCCCGCCTGGTATTCCAGCGCATAAGAGTCATTAAGAGCCATGCTCAACCTTTTCCCATTGCAGGCATCACTGTTTCAGACCATAGGAATGGGTAGGAGAGCTTGTCTCCTCAGTGATCGTTCTCTGTCACTCGCAATTAGGTTGTCCCTTTGAACCTAGATCTTGGGATCTCCAGTCAGCTAGGTTGGGTTTTCCTTCACGGTAACGTGAGCGTAGTAGGCTTAAGCCCCATTCCCACCGATGCCGACTTAACTAGCTCTCTATTTAATCCTTTGGTTAGTGGATCCACTATGTTGTCCTTTGACTTGACATAGTCAAGAGTGACAATCCCACTAGAGAGTAGTTGTCTAATGGAATTGTGTCTTCGACGAATATGTCTAGACTTACCATTGTACATATTACTCCGTGCCCTTCCAATCGCAGCTTGACTGTCACAATGTACACAGATCGCTAGCACGGGTTTTGGCCACCTTGGAATATCTTCTACAAAATGGCGTAACCATTCTGCCTCTTCAGTTGCTTTATCAAGAGCTATAAACTCTGACTCCATCGTAGAGCGTGCGATGCATGTCTGTTTCGAAGATTTCCAAGACACTGCTGCACCACCCAGAGTAAAGACATATCCACTCGTGGATTTAGAGTCTTTTATGTCTGATATCCAGTTTGCATCGGAGTACCCTTCTAGTACCGCCGGATATCTGGTATAATGCAGTCCCAAATCACGAGTATACCTCAGATAGCGAAGTACTCGGACTATAGCCTTCCAGTGACTACGCCCTGGATTACTCGTGTACCTGCTCAATCTGCTAACAGAATAAGCTATGTCAGGCCTCGTACAACTCATCAAGTACATCAAACTCCCAATTATCCGAGAATACTCTAGTTGAGCAACTCCTTCCCCCACATTCTTGGATAAATGGAGATGTACATCCACAGGAGTGTTCGCCATCTCCTTATCAGACTTGTTGAATCTCTCAAGTATTTTATCAATGTAATGAGATTGAGACAAAGCAAGTCCGTCAGATGTCCGAGTGATCTTGACACCCAGTATCACATCTGCTAGGCCCATATCCTTCATGTCGAACTTCGAATTCAACATCTCTTTGGTGGTCTTGATAACTTTATCATTGCTGCCAACAATAAGCATGTCATCAACGTAGAGACACAAAATAATGTAGCCTTCATTTGTGTCTTTGACATATACACACTTGTCACATTCGTTGATTTTGAAACCACTTGACAACATGGCACTGTCAAATTTCTCATGCCATTGTTTCGGTGCTTGCTGTAGACCATACAGAGATCTAACCAGCTTACAGACTTTCCCCTCTTGCCCTGGTGCTGAAAAACCCTCAGGTTGTTCCATGTAGATCTCTTCATCTAAATCACCATTCAGGAAAGCTGTCTTGACATCCATCTGATGTATCTCAAGATTTCGCAATGCAGCAATTGCAATGATCATCTGGATGGACGTTATCCTGGAAACAGGTGAGTAAGTATCAAAGTAATCTAGGCATTCTTTCTGTCTATAGCCTTTGATAACAAGTCTAGCTTTGTACTTATCTATTGACCCATCTGCCTTCATTTTCCTCTTGAAAATCCATTTGTAGCCCAAAGGCTTACTGCCTGGAGGAAGATCCACCAGCTCCCATGTATGGTTCTGCAGAATGGAATCAATCTCACTCTTGATAGCCTCCTTCCACAAAGGACCCTCAGGTGAGGTTACAGCTTCCTTAAAAGTCCGAGGCTCACTTTCTAACAGATACGCTTGAAAGTCTGGACCAAAAGACGTAGAAGTTCTAGCTCTTTTGCTACGTCTTGGCTCGAAAGCAACTTCTTCACCTTGGTCATGACTACTTTGACCAGTAGTCCTCAAAGTTTGCTTAGCCGAACTTGACTCTCCAATGGATCTATAAGGAAAAATGTGCTCGAAAAACGTCACATTCCTAGATTCCAAGAGAGTATTCTTGTGAATATCGGGTATGGCAGATTCATACACCAGAAACCGATATGCACTACTGCCTTCTGCATACCCGATGAACACACAGTCAACGGTTTTGGGACCAATCTTCTCCTTCTTAGGTTTTGGAATGGCCACCTTCGCGAGACACCCCCACATTCGTAAGTAATTGTAGGTAGGCTTTCTACCTTTAAACAATTCATATGGGGTTTTGTCAACTTTCTTGCGAGGGATCTTATTAAGGATATAATTAGCGTTGAGAACCGCATCCCCCCACATATTCTGAGGCAGCCCAGAACTGATTAACATAGCGTTCATCATATCCTTCAAAGTACGATTTTTGCGCTCAGCAATCCCATTTGACTGTGGCGAATAAGGCGCAGTGGTCTGGTATACAACCCCGTGTTGTGCACAGAATTCACCATAAGGTGATTCATACTCACCACCTCGATCACTTCTCAAAGCCTTGATTTTCTTGCTAAGCTGTGTCTCGACTTCGTTCTTGAAAAGAATGAATTTTTGCAAGGCTTCATCTTTGCTCTTTAGCAAGTATACATAGCAAAACTTGGTGCTATCATCGATAAACGTGATGAAGTACTTATTGCCTGCCCGTGTTTGAACGTATTTCAAATCACACACATCCGTATGGATTAGATCCAACAGTTCAGTATTTCTTTCTATTGCTTTGAAAGATGATCTTGTCATTTTAGCCTCCACACAAGTTTCACACCTGTGTTTCTTATCAATTTGGAAAGCTGGAATATGGTCCAGGTTAATCATTCTACGCAAAGAATCATAATTAACATGACCTAGTCTACCATGCCACAAAGAGGAAGACTCAAGCACATACGCAACTGGGGTTTTTATTTTATTCTCATAGGGAATTTTAGTCATTACATTCATTTTGAACAGACCATCGGTCATATAACCTTTCCCTACATACATTCCAGCCTTAGTCAGAGTAACCCTGTCAGCCTCGAAAACCAGACGGAAGCCGTGCTTGCTTAGCAGAGAACCAGACTCCAAATTCTTGCGAATATCTGGCACGAACAGCACATTATTCAGAGTCAACTCTTTTCCTGAAGTCATTTTCAGGACCACTTTCCCCTGCCCCGCAACATCCGAGGTAGCTGAATTCCCCATAAACAACTTCTCACCATTAGCAGCTGGCTCGAAAGTAGTGAACAACTGCCTGTCACAACAGATATGGCGTGTAGCCCCAGTGTCTATCCACCACTCCTGCGGATTCGAACCCACCATGTTCACTTCAGAGACCATAGCTGAGAGATTAATATCAGACACTCCTGCTTCCACCTGAGATAAGTGTGCCTGAACGCGAGGGTTTGGTGGCTTCTTGCACTCCGAAGACCTATGCCCGAACTTGTTACAGTTAAAGCATTTACCCTGAAACTTCTCTCTCTGATTCTTGGCAACACCACCTCTCGGTCCCAGATTGACACTTCTATCTCTCTGTTTACCAGCTTGCTTGTCAGACCGCTTGTCCGTACGCTTGTCATGTTGGTTCCTCTTCATGCCTGAAGACTGACCATGCTCCACCACATTTGCCTTGGCCATATAAGAGGACTTGATACTCTTGTCCATACCCCGATTCTCCTCTTCAATACGGAGCTTGATGAAAAGAGCCTCCAAGGTCATCTCCTTATTTTTGAACATGAGATAGCTCTTGAATTCTTTCCATGTTGGGGGCAGCTTATGGATGACAGCAGCCACCTGGAATGCTTCACTCAGAACCATCCCCTTAGTCCTGATCTCATTGAGTAGGAGTTGCAACTCTTGGACTTGGACCGCCACTGACTTGGAGTCCACCATCATGTAATCAAGGAATCGGCCCACAACGAACTTTTTGGACCCGGCACCCTCGATCTTGTACTTCCTGTCCAAGGAATCCCACAATTCCTTAGCTGACTGAGCTTCGCCATACACAGAATATAGCAAATCGTCCAAGGCATTCAAGATGTAGTTCTTGCACATGTAGTCATTCTCTTTCCATTTAGCCACATCAATCCGCTTCTGAGTGTCGGGATCATTTTCATCAATAACAGGTGCTTCCTCAACTAGCCACTTTGCCAAGTTCAAAGTGGTGAGATAGAACAGCATCTTTTGTTGCCATCTCTTGAAATCCACCCCAACAAACTTGCTCGGCCTCTCTACGTGAGACATTGGAACAGTTGGAATCCCAGGAGTAGGAGCATGAGTTGGAATAGCACCATTGCCACTGCCATTGCCACTGACATTGCCAGCCTCTTTCTCTTTGCCAGTGACAGTTGTTTTCTCTTGCACAGTTGTCATGTTTTCCTGAAATTAGGAACAACCACATATAAGAGAACGAATCTTAACATCAAAATGACAAGCTATACATTTATAGATTAACAATCTATCAAATACGCAAGGTCTAACATCCCCCACAAATACCACGTACCCCAGGGGTCCCAGGGGGCGCGCCCCCTGGTGGGGGTCTCAGGGGGCCGTGCCCCCTGACGGGGGTCCTGGGGGCAGCGCCCCCGGGCGGGAGTCTGAGGGCAGCGCCCTCAGCGGGGATCGACGGTCAGGTCGTGGGGGTCCAGGGGGTCGCGCCCCCTGGCGGGGGCTCGGGGGCAGCGCCCCCGAAAGGTAAACGGTATACACAATCTGTTAATGTGCAGGACTGTGACTGTCCAACTTCCCCATACTCGAATAGACCAACTTGTGCACTGGCCATACCAAGGCAGTGTGCTATGACTGAGTGGAACACCCTTCCACTAAGATGTTCAATCCAGACATGACACAAAAGCCTTGACACGCCTTCCACTGGCTGTCCACACGGCCAGACACACAAATTGCTTCCATCAAGCATATCACAAGCACAACAGATTACAGCCAAGCAGTGTCACGGCAGAAACCGAGTAGACTGCTCCAAAGGCCCTTCCATCCATCAATCTTAGGCGTAATCGCGCACGACTAACCAAGGCCGTAGCCAACCAGTTTACCAACAGATCCTGATCAAGTCGCGCACGACTGATCTGGCCGAAGCCTTTCTGTTCCACCGTGATTCAGTCAACCATGACTGATCTGGCCGAAGCCAAACAGGTTATGCAAGTTTCTTATCCCGCTGGGCACACACCAAGTAATCCACTATGAAACAGATTACGCCTATGGTCTGGATAGATCGATCACATCCTGTCATGAAACTAATCTGCACAAGATTGTTAGAACCAACAGAATATGTATTCTGGAATTCCGATTGCCAAAACTTGAATCTGTTTTAAGCTTGTTGGGAAAAAATATTGCGACATGATCGGAAATCCAGAGTACAATTCCATTAACGACAAACAGATTACAGATTATGTAAGCATGGACATAAACGAAAAATACAGAAACTTGTTGCACCGAACCGAGCCCTGAATCAGTCTCCTTAAAACAGATTCACCGCCTCACCGTTGGGTGTTAGAGGTTGACCGGCGTCTGTCTCCCAGGATAGAACGGTTAGACCACGGCTAACGGAACACCACCGGAAAGCCGCCTTGGCGAACTGAATGCTGCGCCTGCCTCTCTCTCACACAAGAATGAACTCAGAGTATATTTTGGAGTGTGTTTTGAACTTGTGATCAATCCAAAACGGGACTGCCCTATTTATACACCTCTGGAAGGATTTGTAACATCCAGGAAATGAATAGGGCCTTCAATTCACGGCCTTGAATAGGGTAATTGAAACCATGAAACTGCCACAATGAATTGGGGATTGAAATCTGCCATAAACCACCTGTTTATGGGGCAATTACTTGCTGAAACTGCTGGAAATGAAAATGAATTCGTCCAGGTACAATGAACCCGGATTGGGGATCCTTCGGTTGCCTCGGTGAGCCTTTGTGTGCCCCAATTTCCATTCACTATCCTGAAAATTTCCAACAGCCTCTTCCATTCTAGTTTTAGTATGGCTCATCGCTGTCTCTCCAAACCTGAAAAGAGTCACCACCGATCGTCCAGAGTGAGCAATCATGATTCCTTCAACGGATCTGTAATCATCAAGGAAAGAATTGATTGTGGTCTCCCAATATACAGCATCTCCTCCATTGGTTTGGATGCGAGTCAAATGGGAGTCTTCCAAGTGCACAAGGAGACCGGTTTTCTGGCTAAAGTAGCCGAACAAGACGTGCCTAATGATCTCTGCCGGCCCTTCACTCCTGGCCTTCAATGTGTGCGGATCAGCACAAAGCTTGAGGATGAAGCAATGCTCACCATTGATCTTCTTTTCCCCAATGCATCTTGCATAAGTAAACATGCTTGCTGTGGTCCTCGGGTCAAGACCCTGTAAGAAGATCATTGGTCAGATCACGAACTTAGCCAATCTGATTTTTCTTCCATTTTAATTTCTTGATCGAATTGTTTGGTTAACTCGATGATGCATCTTCTGTCCATATGTAAATGATCTCAATTTTTCCAAAGAATTGCCCCAATCTAATTTACATGGTTTTAAAGTTTCTCAAAGAATTTTCAAAATTTGTTGCCACCAACACTAAATACATGGAATTCTAACGTATATTTGTTGTTTTTCTTCCATTTTACTCTAGGGTTTCACCTTATACCCAGTTACAAATAACATTTATCTTGATTGTATGAATCGAAATTTTTTTCCTGTTTTTAAATAAAGTTTGCCCTCACTTGGGGAAAATCTGGCTGTACCCCTTAACTTTTCTCTATCCTGATTCCCTTGAATTTGAGAAATTGGCAAAAGATTCACCTGCAGTGCACGGCGCAAGGGTCTAACAGGCCCTTTTGCAGCATGAGGACCCAACCACGGCGTGTGCCTCCACACGAGCTTCCCGTTACATCCTGCGTGAATCTTGCTGCCGCCAAGAGCTAGCTCGACATACCACATATCTGGATTCATTTGCCAAAGCACAAACCCGCCAGACTCAGCGGCTTTGGAGGAATTCCGGTTCTTTATGACTTTCGTGGCAGTCTCGATATCGTAAGCTATTGTCTTCACCTTACCCATAGCATAAGCGTTTTGAACAGAGTTTTGGAGCTTTTGTCCTCCGCAAGCTGCTGTGTACTGCTGCAGTATGTGCTGAGCAGATGAAGTTTCCTATGATCACCATATCAAGCAACATGGTCTTAGTATAAGAGAAACTTCAGTAAACAATAATGACAAACTACTCATGCGAACATGCAAGTGCACTTTGACTCTTTCTTCATTTTGTTTATAAATTTATCTTCAAAAAAAGCATCAACTTGGCAGGGGTATCAAATATGCTAATCCTCCAGTCGCTAAATGCAGTCGTAGTTGAATAATGCAACGAATATGTTGGTATAAACGGATATCAAGGCCCGATTGTTTGGTTGAGAGTGCATTGAGACAACATGCACAAATATAAGGGACCATTCTGCTCTTTGATCTATATAATGCAAGAAAGCTTCCTAAGTACACAGCTAAATGCATTCCATTGATCTGATCTTGATAGTCCCCCCAATCCCTTGATTTCAATAAAGCAGCTAGCAAGTGGTGCATATGTGTGTGATAGCACATGTTTTCCATCAATATTTTGTGGACAAACAAGAAATCAAAGGGGAGAGCTCAAACCCTTCATACCCAAATTTATCTGTTTGCATTTTCAACAATTGGATCGTGTCAGTGGATTCCCAATGGCCAAAATACAGCAAAAGCACCAGTACAGACAAATTCGGATAACAAGGATTTGAGAGGCAAAGGATATGCGTGTTATCATATATACCTCCCTTGCGTACTATTCATACAACTATTAAATGTAAAAATTATAATAAGATAAGCCAAAAAAAACTCCAATTAACCAAAACACAAGTATCAGGCAGGGAAGAGAAAAGATATGGGAAAAAAAGGCAGGGAAGAAAACTTGCTACTTCATGACATTCTAAAAATTTACTTAAAACTTGCGGGAAGGGATAACAGCCCCTTTGGATTGAGGGATGTCATGGTAAAGTAAAGGGTTATAATTTCTCACCAATTTTCACAGTTTCTGCGAGAAACGGTGAGAAACAAAATAGACCTCGTATTCCATACTTTCCTCATCATTTCTCACCTATTTATTCAAACAAAGTGGTGAGATTCTTCTCCTTTCCTTTATTTTCTCTTCTCACCAAAACCCTCAACCCAAAAAAGGGCCGTTAAAAATTACTGCTAAGGTCCCGTTTGGCTAAGGTTCTTAATACACATTGTTTAGGCATCTCGACGTTGAGCAAACAAGATTGTACCCATAACACTAGGGCAAAGAAACCGAGAGAGGATGAGGGTAGGTCAATTTTTTCCGAGTAGCAGCGCTAGGAGAATTTTTGTCACTTCGAAGATCTCTCTGAGCAATTTTTTTCCCATTGCAATGAAGTTTTCTTTGCCGATAAAAGAGGGAGGGAAAACAACAAATAAACAAAATTAATCAAATGAACTAACAAAAGAGAATACTAACAATGGGGATGTCCTTAATGCTCAGGCGAGGCAAAGGGTCACTGTTGCTAACGTGCACCGGAGCCAGCGGCGCACCCAAGACACCAAGCAGCAACCTCAGATCCGACCCAGGGCTGACGCGGCGGCGGCGGAGGACGAGGAGGAGACGTGGGAGGGGGCCCTACACAACTGTCCCTTCATCCAATGGCCCCACCTCTCCATCCTCGAATCTCCGCCGTCCGTTCCCTCCGGATCCGGGCCCTCCATCAACGGCGACCGAGCCTCCGGCGGCGGCCTCGTGCTCCCCGATCTCGAAACCGACGGCTCCGGAGGCGCTGCGTGGTGCGCGGCTCCCCTGCGCCGTCGCAGAAGGCCCGACCCGGGCGAAACGCTCCTCGACTTAGTTGTTAAATTTGGAGATATGTCAAGGAAGCAGCAGTGTAACATACTTATCTTGTACACAAATACTTCAAATACAAAAACTTGAATAAAAGCACATTTTCAACTAACAATATGGCAAGACTAAACAGAAAGGATTCTAATACAAACGCGTTTCATACAAAGCGATGTGACGCGGTGTATCCTTTTTATTTCAAATTACAAATGACACACTACCTCGGTTTGTTATAAATATCATACACAAAAACAAACGATAGTCGCATCATTTTCAAATATAAATTTCTTTTTCTTCTTCCGCGAGAGAACCGGCTATTAGGGTACAATTTTGTAAGCCTTCCATTTGTCTATCCAAGATACGAAGGATTTCTTGGTGTTCCTAAACCCCAAGAACCCATGCTCTTTGCTCTTATTCATGCTATCGACCACATCCCCGAATCCAAGCGTAAAGTCGGCAAACCACCACACACCAACCTCCTCCAACTTGGTTGGCACCAACCCGTTCTCTCTCACGATTTGATCCCACACCGGCCCCTTGTCCTTCATCATTTCGCCCAGCCTCACCCGCTCCTCTCTCTCATCAAACTCCTCGTACTCCACCTCGAATTGCTCCGCCAAAATCCTCCACAAGTGCTTCCACTTGAATGCGTCTCCGTCACTTATATTAAATGCTTCATTCTTCCCGTATGGATCCACTGCGGCCCAAATTTGTTGCTCCGCGATCAGGTCCGCGTCAGACGCGACATTTAACAAGTTCCAACCCGCCTTACTGCCGGGGAATTTCAAGGGCTTGTTCTCGTACTTGCAAATCGCGGCGTAAACGCAAAGGGTGCCGACAATGTTCATCCTGCTTGAAGGAGAGAACCCGAATATCGTTCCGGGTCGGTGAACGGACCAAGTCAACCCGTCTTTCTTGGCGGACTCTTCAAAAAGGATATCCTCAAGAGTGTAATAGAAATTCTTGTAGTCCAACCGGGGCAAGTCCTCCTCGAAAGGTGGTTCATGGGCCTGTATCTTCCAAATCGCTTCAAAGGGCCCCACGTAGTGTTTGAGACCCGTTTGGAGACAGATGTGGCGGAGATCAGCGGCGTTAGGGATCACCGTCGTTAGGACGTTGCGGAGCATGGCGCCGTTGACCTCGCAGTTCTCAACCTCATTGGATCGGTCGGCCCACGTCACGTAGAAGATGTGGGTGACGTCGGTCAAGGGGGAGAGTTTGGAGACGACGTCTTTTTCGTCGAGGACGTCGCACTGGATGTACTCGACGGGGTGGTCGGCGTTCCAAGCGGGGCGGGGCCGGCGGGCGACGCCGTAGACTTTCCACGGGCCGCCGGGGGTGTCGGAGAGCGGGAGGATTTCGGCAAGGCTGTTTCCGACGATGCCGGTGACGCCGATGATTAGTGCGACGCTTTGGAATGCTTTGGGGCGTTCATCGTCTCCGTACTGTTTCTGCAAAATTTAGGTGGAAAAACGATGTTAGTTTTTGGATACTATAGACCGTGTTTTGTATACTTATAAAACTGAAACTTATTTTAATAATTTTTATATTTCGCAATTTTCTGTTTAGTTTTTTATCGTAATTTTTGGAATTAATTGTTAAGACAATTGTTTGATATTTTTTTTCTTTTTATTAAATTTTTTTTTTTGCTTTTTCTCATATTTTGTACTTTTTAATTTTTAGACTTTTCTCGTCAAGACGGATGATTAATTCAAAAAATATGATGCGAATCTAACAAAAATTCTAAAAAGATTAACAAAACACAAAAAACGAAAAAAGATTAAGATGTACCCGTGCAGCGCCGATAGCTCCTGCCCACCACCAGCTCATTTTAGGGAGAGAGAGAGAGAGAGAGAGATGGGAGATTAAGGTGAAATGAAGAGTCTTATATAGTAGTATAGCTGAAGCAGAGAGAGAAAGTGTTGTGATTTGTGATGAACATTGACTCGGTTGGGTCTTGGGACTAGTAAATGAGAAGAGTCCGAATTGGTAGGGGAAATGACGCAGTTGCATAGCAAAAAGGATTGGAGCTATTCGACTGGGTGAAGGTTCTGGATTTCTGCCGAAAATTCAAAGGTAATTCGGTTTTGACAGTCTTAAAATAGCATGTTCCGGAATTCAAAAGAGTTCCTGTTTAAAAAGAAAAAAAGTTTACTCCAAAAGGAAATGGGATGATCTCTATTTTCCAAGGGACTAAAATGTCTGAGTCCGTTACCATTTAAATTTATGGGTGGATTTTCGAAAATTCTTAAGACACGAACTGATGTGTCATGACGAGAAACTTCTGTTTCTCATTTGACATGTTTTCGTGCACAACCTAATGTTAGTATTAAGCTAAAATCCAAATAATTCGTACCAAGAAGCATTCGTGTAGTACGAAACTTTTAGCAGGCGAAAAATCAAAGCTCTACTTCCGCTTATCATTTCCAAATTGCAAAAAACTTCATTTCAAACAATAAAACTGCACGTAGACATCGATAAAGATTCTGTCGAATAAAAAAGATTCGCAAGTGCAATACGGGGGGTGTGTTTACATCCGAAAATATGTCACCCAATGAGAAAATTGCACATGGCACCAAATAGTGTGTTGACCAATCAGAACCCATCTTAATTGAACCCGAGATACAGAGGATTACGGGGTTTAATGATGATGTTATTTTAGTACTAAACGATATCGTTTTGATTGGAGCCGATGACGTTTGGATGATAATTAGGGATGGTTTTAGAAACGATTTAGTTTAACCGTTGATTAATCTTTGGAATCATTGAACGGTGCCATTACTGTCTTGGTTTATAATGAAGGGTAGACGTGATTGCAGGGAATCATTTTGGGGCCAGTCGTGTGACACTAACCCACACTAACCCATATCGCATAAAATTACGAGTATCACGATCCATGAAGTGGCCACGAACACCATTATCGAAGCATGTAGGGGGAGGAGGAATTCTGGAAATATCAATGTAACCGTTCGAAGGCCCCTCTCAGCTGATTTATGCGGCCAATATGAGTATCAATCGAGGACGTGGGGATCGAATGTAGGTTCAGCGTCTATAAATAGAAGAAGCAAGTGAAGAGAGGAGACCCCCGACAAAAATTCATATCATCTGACAATTCATACAAAATGATTGCTCAGAGATCTATCTTAGATTAGTTTTAGTTTTAGAATAGGATCTTTTTGTAAGTTGAAGGCTTATTTGCATGTAAGACTACTTTTTGATTAAATTTAAGTTCTCTTATTTTCCTTTAAGTCTTTTCTTACCAAAGAATAGTCGTTTGTAAGTCCACTTTTGATTAAATTCAGTGTGCTTGCATTTCTGTATTATTCTTGATAGAATCTTAAGAGTGTTTGTATACAAACTTACCTTTGATTAGATTCAGGTTTGTTTGTGTTCAATCATCTTTTCTGATTCGAAGCGCATCAATCTTTTATTTGGTTGATACCTTAAGGAAAAATCCTCTTAGTTGAGGTAATCGGACGGATAACACAATTGCCTGATTTAAATTAGTTGTTTCAAATCAATTTGGAAAGAATAATTTCTTTTGTGAAATTAATTCTTTTCTGGCACGCCCGCACACAATTATTTGCCATTTGATTGAACTAATTCAGCCCAAACACCATGTCCAGAGGCAGCTCAAGATTCCTTTGCATGAGAGTTTTACAGGAAAACAACTACGGGAATATAATCCTGAATGCATTACATTTTGATTTTAGTCTCCCGGAACGATATTCTAGAAAGCTAATCTGAGACTTAAGAAGTCACAGTTTACACCACATTTGTGGATGGAAAGCAAATTGGAGAAAACAAATCTCCATTGGCTTGGCTCCACATCCCACGAACACCCCAGGCTGTGACTCCGTAACGAAACTCTTGATTGAGAAAGTATAAAAGATCTAACCAGGTTCAAAAGAGAACGTAAGCAATTACACTGTATATACACATTTGAAGAAACTTTGCGTCCAACTTCAAAATTCTCAATCATCCGAGTTCCTAAACTTATCTTCACCTTGTCAGTAGTTTTACATCAAGAAGCTAGCGCCCTTTTTTCCTAAATATCCATCTTCAAGACAATATTATTGCCATTACTGCCAATGACATTCTCTTTTGTTTTCTCCAGTGCCACAACTTTTGCTCGATAAGCTGTCGTAGCTTTCACAGCAGTCCTCACCCTTTCTCCCTGAGGTAACTCGCATGCTTCACTAATAGAACTGAATCTCAGTTCAGCAGGAGGAATGAAACAATCTAAAGACAATCCAGGAACATTAAAGGCCACTTCCTCAATCGTCCATGCCTCTTCCATTCTAGTTTTAGTATGGCTCATCGCTGTCTCTCCAAACCTGAAAAGGGTCACCACCGATCGTCCAGAGTGAGCAATCATGATTCCTTCAACGGATCTGTAATCATCAAGGAAAGAATTGATTGTGGTCTCCCAATATACAGCATCTCCTCCATTGGTTTGGATGCGAGTCAAATGGGAGTCTTCCAAGTGCACAAGGAGACCGGTTTTCTGGCTAAAGTAGCCGAACAAGACATGCCTAATGATCTCTGCCGGCCCTTCACTCCTGGCCTTCAATGTGTGCGGATCAGCACAAAGCTTGAGGATGAAGCAATCCTCACCATTGATCTTCTTTTCCCCAATGCATCTTGCATAAGTAAACATGCTTGCTGTGGTCCTCGGGTCAAGACCCTGTAAGAAGATCATTGGTCAGATCACGAACTTAGCCAATCTGATTTTTCTTCCATTTTAATTTCTTGATCGAATTGTTTGGTTAACTCGATGATGCATCTTCTGTCCATAAGTAAATGATCTCAATTTTTCCAAAGAATTGCCCCAATCTAATTTACATGGTTTTAAAGTTTCTCAAAGAATTTTCGAAATTTGTTGCCACCAACACTAAATACATGGAATTCTAACATATATTTGTTGTTTTTCTTCCATTTTCCTCTACGGTTTCACTTTATACCCCAGTTACAAATAACATTTATCTTGATTGTATGAATCGAAAATATTTTCCAGTTTTTAAATAAAGTTTGCCCTCACTTGGGGAAAATCTGGCTGTACCCCTTAACTTTTCTCTATCCTGATTCCCTTGAATTTGAGAAATTGGCAAAAGATTCACCTGCAGTGCACGGCGCAAGGGTCTAACAGGCCCTTTTGCAGCATGAGGACCCAACCACGGTGTGTGCCTCCACACGAGCTTCCCATTACATCCTGCGTGAATCTTGCTGCCGCCAAGAGCTAGCTCGACATACCACATATCTGGATTCATTTGCCAAAGCACAAACCCGCCAGACTCAGCGGCTTTGGAGGAATTCCGGTTCTTTATGACCTTCGTGGCTGTCTCAATATCGTAAGCTATCATCTTCACCTTACCCATAGCATAAGCGTTTTGAACAGAGTTTTGGAGCTTTTGTCCTCCGCAAGCTGCTGTATACTGCTGCAGTATGTACTGAGCAGATGAAGTTTCCTATGATCACCATATCAAGCAACATGGTCTTAGTACAAGAGAAACTTCAGTAAATAATAATGATGAACTCCCCATGCGAACATGCACGTGCACTTTGACTCTTTCTTCATTTTGTTTATAAATTTATCTTCAAAAAAAGCATCATCTTGGCAGGGGTCTCAAATATGCTAATCCTCCAGTCACTAAATGCAGTCGTAGTTGAATAATGCAACGAATATGTTGGTATAAACGGATATCAAGGCCCGATTGTTTGGTTGAGAGTGCATTGATACAGCATGCACAAATATAAGGGACCATTCTGCTCTTTGATCTATATAGTGCAAGAAAGCTTCCAAAGTACACAGCTAAATGCATTCCATTAATCTGATCTTGATAGTCCCCCCAGTCTTCCCTTGATTTCAATAAAGCAGCTAGCAAGTGGTGCATATGTGAGTGATAGCACATGTTTTCCATCAATATTTTGTGGACAAACAAGAAATCAAAGGGGAGAGCTCAAACCCTTCATACCCAAATTTCTCTGTTTGCATTTTCAACAATTGGATCGTGTTGGTGGATTCCCAATGGCCAAAATACAGCAAAGCACCAGTACAGACAAATTCGGATAACGAGGATTTGAGAGGCAAAGGATATGCGTGTTATCATATATACCTCCCTTGCGTACTATTCATACAACTATTAAATGTAAAAATTATAATAAGATAAGCCCAAAAAAACTCCAATTAACCAAAAAAACAAGTATCAGGCAGGGAAGAAAAAAGATACGGAAAGAAAAGGCAGGGAAGAAAACTTGCTACTTCATGACATTCTAAAAATTTACTTAAAACTTGCGGGAAAGGATAACAGCCTCTTTGGATTGAGCGATGTCATGGTAAAGTAAAGGGTTATAATTTCTCACCAATTTTCACAGTTTCTGCGAGAAACGGTGAGAAACAAAATAGACCTAGTATTCCATACTTTCCTCATCATTTCTCACCTATTTATTCAAACAAAGTGGTGAGATTCTTCTCCTTTCCTTTATTTTCTCTTCTCACCAAACCCCTCAACCCAAAAAAGGGCCGTTAAAAATTACTGCTAAGGCGCCGTTGGGCTACGGTTCTTAATACACACTGTTTAGGCATCTCAACATTGAGCAAACAAGATTGTACCCTTAACACTAGGGCAAAGAAACCGAGAGAGGATGAGGGTAGGTCAATTTTTTGCGAGTAGCAGCGCTAAGAGAATTTTGGTCACTTCGAAGATCTCTCTGAGCAATTTTTTTCCCATTGCAATGAAGTTTTCTTTGCCGATAAAAGAGGGAGGGAAAACAACAAATAGACAAAATTAATCAAATAACAAAAGAGAATACTAACAATGGGGATGTCCTTAATGCTCAGGTGAGGCAAAGGGTCACTGTTGCTAACGTGCACCGGAGCAAGCGGCGCACCCAAGACACCAAGCAGCAACCTCAGATCCGACCGTTGGGCTGACGCCGCGGCGGCGGAGGAGGACGAGGAGGAGACGTGGGAGGGGGCCCTACACAACTGTCCCTTCATCCAGTGGCCCCACCTCTCCATCCTCGAATCTCCGCCGTCCGTTCCCTCCGGATCCGGGCCCTCCATCAACGGCGACAGAGCCTCCGGCGGCGGCCTAATGCTCCCCGATCTCGAAACCGACGGCTCCGGAGGCGCCGCGTGGTGCGCGGCTCCCCTGCGCCGTCGCAGAAGGCCCGACCCGGGCGAAACGCTCCTCGACTTGCTCCGGCCCCTCGACCTCGCCGGGGAGAGGCCCCTCACCATCTCCGAGAAGAACCCCTGCTTTTTCTCCATTTTTTACGATGCTACCTACCCCTGCTTCGGTATTCACCCCTTGAAGCAACGACCAGCTACGGTTGAACTAGAGGAGAGAGAGAGAGAGAGAGAGAGAGTGGCGGCCACTGGGTGCAGCTACTACTCAGTACTGAGAAAAGCATATAAAGTAATAGTAGTACTCCGTAGTATGCCGTTTTGGAGAAGCAAGACACAATTGGTTGTTTAGATGTACATATCTGTCGGTGTATACCTACCCGTGGAGCGGAGTATTATATGTTTAATCAAAAATTCTATTTGCACAAACAATCCTTGTGTTGGTTGTGTATGTAATTTTGACTGTTCAGATGTATTTGGACGGTCTAGATTTTGAAAAAAATCTTCTAAGGATGAGTTCAACTTTTATGGAGAAATGTTTGAGCGAATTCTGACCATTCATTACAGCAATAGATGGCTACAGATTGGTTGTGTGTTGTGTTTTACACAACCGTTATGTGTGTAACACTTTTGATGTTTAATTACGGGAAAACCCCTTTGTCTATTTCTTCCTAGTCTAACATTTAATGTTTTTTTTTTTTTTTAACAGAACTAACATTTTATGCTACCTAGTCCTCTTTGTCTCCCATTATAATTATAATTTCACAAAAATTCAAACAAAAAACTATTTCGTCCTTCCAAATTTATTTGTTCAATTTCGCCATGCGTGCTTTTTAAAAAAATTTCTGTACCTCATAATTTATAATATTTTTATATGTAATTTTGAAAATATCTGATTATAGAACAAATTGAAATCTATCAAATAAGATCCATATTGCATATATAAAATATTAAAAAATAAAAGATATAGACAATCGTGCAGGAGGTTCCAAATAGTAAAAAGAGAGAAACAAATTGGGATGGAGGAAGTATCTCGTAGTAGTGAGTCATGGACAGAGCTAAATTCAACGGGGACTGATGTTAGCCTGTTAGGAGGAAAAATATCTCGACAATCAATTTTTTTGAATCCTTATGTAAAAAGTAGAAACGAAAAATCACTATTATCTTTTATACTCTTATTCGAGAAAGCGTGCACAAGTTTGATCGTACTTGTATAAAGTTGAACAAAAGTAGTTTAACAATCTCCTAACATTTTTAACTGATTTTTACATTAATTCCTCTCACAATGAATTTTTTCTACGACTCTTGGGCCCCATTTGAAAGTGAGAGATTGTGGATTTGATTATTATGGAGAGGAGGTCACCCCTAGTGTTAATTATTACTAACAACAAACTACTAACTCTACTGCTTCGTATGATAAAAACAAAATCATTTTTTTCTAAAAACAAAGTGACGAGTGCCAGAACCCTCGGCCCTTACACACATCTGCTAGTGTGTCGTAGGTTTGTTGACATATCTCTCTGCATTGTACTATTTCTCTCTTAAAGTCTAGGATTTGTTACATTTCTTGTAAGTTCGACTCAACTTTGCAATCGCAAATCATATGATCACTCATCTATTGTGTGTCCTAGGTTTATTGACATCACTCTCTTCTTTGTACTATTATCTCTTAAATTCTAGGATTTGTCGCATCTCGTGTGAATTCGATTCAACTTTGCAATCGACAAATCGTATAATCCGAAAGGACAATTCCATCACGCCAAAAATAGTTTTGGATAGCAAAAGCTTAAACTAACTAACCGCTTGTAAGTGGTACCAAAGACAAGGAAGGGGACCATTTTTTATCGGCATCAAAAGATAACGAAAGTCAAGTGATGAACACTACCCATGTATGAGGGGGTCTAAAAGTAATAAAGTTTGCAGTACTAGGGTGGAGGTGATCTTGTGCCCGTTTAGTAGGGGGAGGAGGGCACGAGGGAAACGATTACTCTACTCTACTGCCTACCTGGGATGTGTGGGGTAGATGGTGAGGTCTAACATTCTGGGGTTTCGTTCTTTTGTCGTTTTCTTCTTCTTCTTGCGAAATTATATATAATAGTTTGAGAATACTGCCACGTGATATTTCGGATCATTTTACAATCACATATTCTTGTGGATCTACCACTAAATGTATAAACCCTACAGAAAAGTGTGCTTATAAAATGGTTCAGAGTATCACGTGGCGATACTCCTACAATATTGAATAATTACTCCTCCTTCATTTTTTTCCCATTTTTTTTATAAAAAAATTGTGATGGGGATGGATTGGTAGGCTGAGGGTGTGTGGGTTCTACGCCTGTACCAATACAAGAAAACTATGGCTCAACATTTGGGCCCCGCTTGTACACCGATTGGTGTAGAATCCATATGTTCGATATCGGGACTTAATAAAAAGATTAAAAAAAAAAAAAGGTTTATTATGCCTTTTTTTAATCAGCAATTGTCTAATGAATTAGTATGTGAAATTATTCTCTTGCCTTAATTCAAAAAAAAGAAGAAAAAAAACCCGAAATCGGTTAATTTGTTGAAAATTGTTTTTAAGGGTCCTTTTATAAATTCAGTTTATTATTCAGATATTGGTAATAACTTGCAATTCATTCAATGATTTCTCTCGAATTCTTGAGAACAAAAATCGAATGGATGATTGATCGAACTCGGAATTAAGTCTAAAAATAGTGTATTAACCAAATTAAACAAATTCAATTATTAGCATGGAATTCTGAAATAAGTCTCGCACAAGCTGATATACATTCAGTGCACGCCAAAGAGTGTACCGGGCTCGTAACAGTAAGGACGAGCTACCTGAAAATTTCTCGCGAGAGCCAAATGATAGGGAAAAAAATGAGAGTAATAATTGGAAAGAAGTAGAATAATTATTAAAATCCAAAATCCAAAATCCCAAAATGAAGGGGTCTCTTTGACTTAAACTCAAGCATTACGGAAATATAGTATTTATTTACTCAACCGAATGAACAAATTAAGTACATTCCAAGCTTATAATATAACTTTTGAAGTTGTTTACTTTATCTTTCTTTCGGCAATTATTTGGGCAGGGCATTTGTCTGGAAATGACAACCTGCATAATGCATCTTAAAATGTTGATTACAGCTAGCTTAATGGAGAGTAGGGCTGTAAACAACTCGAGCTCAACTTGTTTATTAAACGCTAAAAGTTTGAGCTCGAACTCAGCTCAAGTCATAACGAGCTGAGCCTTTTGTCATGATTTCTTTTTAGATTATACTAATCAGCCAATTTTTAATAATAACTATTGCCTGACCAAGGACTAACCGTACCCTACAAAAAAATTTTTCTCGATGATTTATGTAGTAAACATTACATACTGAATGGTTCGAATTCGTAATGATCGATGGGAACTCGATAGAGTTCATTGACGCGCACCACACTACGGAGACCCCTTGTGTTGTGCGTAAAGTTTTACGAAAATAAATGAAAACATGTAAAATGTGCTCCAATAGATCTTCGAACATTTTTTTAAAAACATTAATTTGACCGTAACCAATACCCTATTAAGTACTGGGGCTGTCCAATGGATGAACCGAACCACTCAATCCTATTTATTAATTAAGCAGTTGTTAGCATGATGTATGCGGTATTAAAGTTAAACTAGGCAGATTTGCGCATGTCACGGCGGCAATTTATACGGTTTGCTATCCCTTTCCAGTTTGGCCACTTACCAAACAAATTACTACTTCTAGTACCACTGTGTAAACTCTATTGACCTTATTACACTAAACTGGTAGCTTATAGTTGACTAAACAAGACATAATGATAGTTTAAAAGAAGCTGATTAAAATGCATGACATTAGCTGAAATTGATGTTGCTGCTTAATGATCTCAATCCTGCACGAGACTGCTCATCATTGACTCAGCGTGCTTGGAATGGTTAATCATTGCGTAGCTTGAGAATGAGGGAGGGGAAAAAATGAAAAAAGAAAACCATGCGGGTAGCGGAAAAACCAGTACAAAAGTGCTAGGTATCCAAAAAAATATGTCCCGAAATTATCCGGAATAAATTTGTAGAGGTTTTTATAACCCTTAGTAGATTCTTATTAGCGGTAAGAAATAACTGCTTGGGTTGATTGCGGGATATATTTTTTTCGGGGTACTTAATATTGCTCAAAATACGCACTCATGCATCCATACAGCATAACAAAGGAAGATCTGACATCTTTTCACTTCAAAAGTCCTGTTTTTTTTCGAGAATAAAGTAACCAAATGGAAGATTTGACATCTTATCTTTTCATATTTAAATTTAGCCGGAGGAAACGCAAACAGTATATATAATTAGGTTCCGCTAAGAATTTGGACTTTTTCTTGTTTTGCTTTTATTCAAATAAAAAATAAAAAAAAACCGAGTCTGTCAGTTTTGCGCTTAATTTTTGTGAATTATTGATTTGTCTCATCAAGACAAATCGCAAAAATATAAAATTATGACTTTTGCCCAAAGATTTTTTGAAATATCCAAGATAAAGAGGGGACTTTTTGTTATAGTAATACTTAATTGAAGGGAGGAAAAAAAAAAAAAAAGCATATGTGGGTAGAGTACTAGGATAGGAATTAGAAAAATCATTTCTCTCAACCAATATTCTGTCACCTAATTTTAGCATAACAATTACTGCAAAGAAATTACCATTAAAAAATGGTGTAATGTTAATCACCTCTCGTCTAGGAGCAATTAGCGGTTAATCACATTGACCTCTGGTTGGATTGGTGGTATGGAGATGGTCCCCTTATAAAAAAAATTTCCTGACAATCATGGTTTTTTGAATACTAAACTGAACTCTATTATAAACGAATATAGTGTCTGGAACCTCTCTTCTATATGCCAAATTGTTGATTCTAATACTCTGAATGATTTTGCTTCTATTAACTTACCTTTGTTCGCCACATGCTCTGATTATCCATCATGGATGGGCTCCTCCAATGGCAATTTTTCGGTAGCAGCTGTGTATAACATTGTTAATCTTGATGTTTGTTCTCCTTTAAATTGGAACTGGATCTGGAATCTGAAAGTTCCTTCGAAATTGAAGTTTTTCTTGTGGACTGTGTTGCACAATAGCCTTCCTACTAATGCTCTAAGAGCTCAAGGGGGCATGATTCCCTTGGACTTTTGCCCTGGATGCGATGAGAATCCTGAGGATATTAATCATCTATTTCGCACCTGTCCTAAAGCTAAAGAGTTTTGGATTTGTATCCGTAGTAATCATTGGTTAAGTGGGAGCTGGAACTTACCGGTCCATGACTGGATCATCTCAAATTCTAAAACCAAAACTCCTTATGCCTTAGATACCAACATACCTTGGAACTTGGTTTTTATTGTTTCACTTTGGCAATTGTGGAAAGCTCGTAACAGGATGAGCTTTGACAATGTGGAAACAATTTCAACCGTGTGTCTAATTAGGAATATCAATATCTACGCTACGGAAATTTTTACTGCTTTCAAGGCCCCACAAACCAATGATACGCGGCATGGAGTTCTGATTTTTTGGGTTTTACCATCTCCAGAAAAGCTAAAGTTGAACATGGATGGTTGCTTCTATGAATCATCCAGCACGACTGGCTATGGAGGAGTTCTTAGAGACAGCTTTGCTCTGGGAAGTGGGTTCTAGGCTTCTATGGGAAAACAACTGGCACTAGCAGCTTGGAAGTTGAAATATGGGCCATTTACAGAGGACACACTGTCATTTTTTAGAAAGGAATGTCAAGTGTCATCCTAGAATCCGACTCAAGTATTGCAGTAAACTTTTGCAATGAGGGGCCTTCGCCTGATCACCCACAACGCCACATTATTGAAGAAGTGAGAAGACTTGCTGGTGGAACAAATTCAACTATAACCCACATCTATTGATAAGCAAATCAAACTGCAGACTGTCTTGCTAGACTTGGCGTGCAACAAGAAGATGATTTGATTGTAACTAGCTCCATTCCTTTTGCAGCTAGGAAATTCGCCCTGGCGGATGTCATGGGTGTTGGTCATCTCAGGACTTAGGTCTATGGCTTTGTAGCCTTTTTGTCGTCTTATGATCTTTGTATGCCGTTTATCGGGCAAATAACGTTTATGTTCATTTTTATTTAATGCATGAAATTCCGTTTGACAAAAAAAAAAAAAAAAAAATGGCGGTACCAGAAGGGTTGGAAGGACCCATATATGCATAGGAAGGATAATGCTACTCACACAACGATCCAGACACAACAACTTACACAACCTCTCACATGCATGTGGGGCCCACACATAGTAGTGTGTGTGGAGCCCACATGCATGTGAGAGGTTGTGTAAGTTGTTGTGTTTGGATTGTTGTGTGAGTATCATTTTTGGCATAGGAAACAGCCAAACAGGGTAATAAGATTGGTCTGACCAAAAAGTCCTGGTCAAAAAAAGGCTCTATGGATTTCCAGAAACCTCCCTCGGAGGAATCAGATCACATGTAAATGAAATGCCAAAAAAAAAAAAACGTTCGAACATCTCGAGATTACACAAAATATGCACACGTCAGCAGCGGACGCTGGCATGCTGCCGAGCGGTATTTCTGTAGTTTATCTGGACATGAACAATTTAGATTTGAATCTAAGCGCACACAAATGTGAGCTGTCGAGATTTCGACAAAAATTTAAACCGTCAATTATCGAGATGAACGGTCGGATCGGCCGCTCTACACCCGTTTTGCAAGGGGTGCTTGGCACCATTCCCAAAGTATGTTAACAAATCGTTCGAGACTTATTATTTACCAGAAAATAAACTTGTTCCATATACTGACAGCGTATCATATTGACATAAGGTAAAGATAGATATGCTAGTATGGCAGTAGGGACTTCAGAAGGATATGGCCGTACCCAAAATTTCTCATGACTGAGTGAGGGTAGACTCAACCTCCATCTTTCGGATCAAAAATAAAATCTCCATCTTCCATGACTCTTTTTTTCTTCTTAATTCGGTGTTTTGTTCGTCTTTGTTGAACTTCTGTTAAATTTGTGTCATATTTTTGGATTAATTATCAGCGGAGTTTAAAAAGTAAACAATTATAACCAAAAGCCAAAAAAAAAGTTCACTAAAGATTAAAAAAAAAAAAAATACTCCGCCAAACAGTTTGAGGAGAATGGTTAACCCAAAAGATTATGACGAAAACTCAACAAAAAGTTACGAAAAGTTAAAAAAAAAATATTGAAAAAAGCTATAGACAAAAAAATCAGGAAGAATGGACCTATTGGTATAAATTATTGGTTTCTTTAATCTTTTTTATTTTGGAATTAAATTTTCAAACTCATTTATTCATCTGGACGTGGAGGATTGACAAAGTACAAAAAATATTTTGAAAATAGTAAAGACAAAAATAAGGCTATACACATATTTTGTTTATATTTTAATATTTTGTCTTGCACGAGGAGACAAATTTCTAAATTCTAATATTAACCAAGAGTTGCCTATCTTAGTTCTACTTGTATTCCCTTCCCCGTTCTGGAACGTGAAATAAGTACTTATTTTTTAAGAAGACAATTTCAACCTAAAAAATGATGGGCTTATTGAAATATAAAAATATGCAACATGGATCTTGTTTAAAAGATCTCATTGAGATCTTTAATATGGTGCCAAAAAAAATTAAAAAATTATTTTTCATTTACATTATTTTTTAGTTTGAAAATGTGAAATAAGTACTTATTTTGTAAGAAGGTTTTCTTGTTTGCTTTGTATTCAGTTGGGGTTGTACTAAGTTATTTCATGTATTGACTCTTTTTTTTCTCACTATATGAAGCTTTTTTTTTATGCCAAAACAATTTTAACCAAGAAAATAATAAATCAGCTAACCATCAAACAAATTCTGACCGTCCAAACTCTCTGATTGCATTTGTAGTTGCGAAAGACCAGGGCCAACTCTTCATCAATACCCATTCCCTCAACTTGCCGTTTGAAACCACAATCCAAATCATTCATCTCGTAAGTGAAAAACCCATTTGATTTGATATCGATAAGTGAAAAAAAAAAAGTGATCACATTGTGTCATGATAAATTCAAGATTTAAGTCACTTTTTTTTTGGTACTGAAAAGGAGCTTATCGTGAAAGACAGCGTTTTGGTTGGGAGAGAAACTTATTCACGAGCCGTAAATAAATTTACGGTTGCGTACAATCTCACCAGTCCATCTCAGCAATCAATGATTGAGATATGTTTTCAAATTTTAACTCGTAAAAGTTGATTTTCAATCCGAATCATTCATAACACTTTTGAACATGCGAGATTGACCTCCGTTAAACTAAGTTTACGGAGCCCTCCGTAATAAAGTTTTTCTCTTTGGAGTGTGGACAAAGATCAACAGGTTTTACATAAAGTCAGCAACCAAACGGGCTAACCAGGAAGACGACACATACATATAGAAGGCTCTTGGTTTAATGGCTCGTTGCATAGACTGATAGACACTGGTGAGAGAAAGTAAGAAATTCGGCCAGGCTTTTTTGTCCCACGACAGCTAGGATAATGTGGAGTTGGAGTAATTTTTTTCAAAAATTCTATAGACAATCGTGAGAACAGCAGAAAACTACGCAGAGAAAAATGAGTTTGGCCCTATTTCGGGTCCTGAAAAAATTTTGAAAAATCAGTTCGTCCCTACGAATTCAAAAGTAATATTTACCAATATCCGTTGGAGCTGATTTTTTACAGGGCCCCATAAAATAATGGGAAAAATTCAAAATACCCCCCAACCTATACACCCAAATTCAATTAGACTCCCAACCTTTTAAAAACTTCAATTTTACTCCCAACGTTATATTCCGTTAATCAAAATGCCCCCTTCCGTCCAAATTACTAACGGATTCCGTTAAAGGCTCCGTTAAATAGTATTTGGATCGAATTTCGATGATCCGAGCCGCTCAATGTATTCAAAACGTGATTTTAAGGGTACCCATGAGAAATCAGCAAAAAAAATGATCGGGAAGGGCTTCATCTGAACAGTTTTTTATTGAACCATTCAATAAAAACTGTTCAGATGAAGCCCTTCCGATCATTTTTTTTACTGATTTCTCGCGGGTACCCTTAATATCACATTCTAATCACATTGAGCGGCTCGAATTATCGAAATTCGATCGGAAAAGGGGAGGTACAGACCGAAGCAAAATCCGGACGTCCGTACTTGAATAGAATCCGGATCGATCCACACCTCCCCTTTTCCAATCGAATTTTGATGATCCTAGTCGCTCAATATGTTTAAAACGTGATTTTAAAGGTACTTGCAAGAAATCAACAAAAAAAATGACCGGGAAGGGTTTCATCTAAACAGTTTTTTATTGAATAGTTCCATAAAAAACTGTTCAGATGAAGCCCTTCCTGATCATTGTTTTTGCTGATTTCTCACGAGTACCCTTAAAATCACATTTTGAACACATTGAGCGGCTCGGATCATCGAAATTCGATCCGAATACTATTTAACGGAGTCTTTAATGGAATCCGTTAGTAATTTGGACGGAAGGGGGCATTTTGATTAACGGAATATAACGTTGGGAGTAAAATTGAAGTTTTTAAAAGGTTGGGAGTCTAATTGAATTTGGGTGTATAGGTTGGGGGGTATTTTGAATTTTTTCCTAAAATAATATTCAAAAATTTATGGATATTTTTCGAGATTTTTTCGGGACCCGAAATGGGGTCAAACGCGTTTTTTTCTGCGTGGTTCTCTGCAAATTGTCTCTGCGGATAGCAAGCAACCCCACAAAGTGGATGCAGAGTAGCTAATTTGGTCGTTCATCTCAGTAATCGACAGCTGGTCAACTTTGTATGTGTTCAGATTCAATCCGAACCATTTGTCTAGCCGTTTGGCACCACTTTGCAAGAAAAGTGCTCAGCATCATCTCCTACGTAGTAATAGAGTAGTAACTATTTATGTAGCAATAAACTATGAGGTACTAATAATTGGCCGTGGAGTTGAAGTCAGAGATATGCTAATTTTATTTACTTCTACTTCAAAAGATTTACTTCTAATTCAAAAGAAGCTAAAAAAATATTTTTAAAGACAAAAAATTTAGAAAGATAGTAATTTTCTTCTCGTCGAGACGAATAAGTTTTTCTATGTATCAAGTTCGACCCGATACCATCCTCAAGATCTACTACCATGCATAAGTACGGACTCACACAAATGCGTAGTTGCATGGATCGAGTCGGGCATTCTCTAGATCACGGAATAATTACTTTACTCCTTTTATTAAGTCCTTGTCGGCCAGTGCAGATGAAAGCACCAATCAACCTTTGTTGATTAACAACCAAAGCAACATACGAAAATGAAGGTTATTAATCAGTTTCATGAGGGAAGAGAAGTTGAAAATTAACTGTCGAGGATAGAATACGTATCTGGCTTCATTTAGGGCTTTAGTCTTTATCTCCACCAAATCTATCTGTTTGCTTGCTTTTTCCATCTTTGAGTTTGAGCAAAGTTGTTTATGTGCTTTACGTTTGTTTGGTCGCAAGTCCGAGGTTGGCCGTATATCACAACCAAGATTTCCACATGAGAGGGGCCGAGTGGATAGCTAGATGGAGACCCGATAAGATTCTCCCCAAATCCAATGGGTACCCGCCCCGTTCCGTCACTTCCGAGGCGAATATTTCACAAACTTTTATCCAACAGGAACGGATATGGTGAAACTTTAAAAAATTCTTACCCGAATGTGGGGCGGGTATGATGCTGTGATAGGCACCCCAAGTACTCATACCCGCCCCGTACGCAATAATATACATGTGCATATAGACATATATGTTGTGTGTGTATATCTCTATTATAAAACAGAAAGGTATGGAGACAAATTGTTAGAACGGCTTAGATTCATTTGATCCAAAGGCTGTAGTGCATCCTTCCACTTCCGGTTAAGTTGTCATGGTTTTCACCTAAATCACACAACTGTCATCCCATTCCAACAGGGATGCGTAGTGCCGTAGGCACGAGTTAGCACTAGTCTACCTAATAAAACACAATGGTGTTGGGACCACACAAATACAAGTTGAAAGAAATTCTGAGATTCATTTGATTCAAGGGCTGATTTGTACTCTCCAACTCTTTAAAAAAAAAACACCCACATTCTTACAAATATATTACAAAAATGCCATTGATTCTTTTTACCACTGCTCGACTTCTGGCGTTGGCATAAAAAAACAAAAATCTATTAAAAATATGCCCATGTCTATGGCACTACTGAGGTGCGTAGTGCCATAGGCACGGACAAGCATTAGTATACTTACAAGGTAAAAAAATATTCTTATATGGTATTTGTTAAAATTTTATATAGTATTTTGTTTGGGAATAATATTTTTTTGCAACCTTCTATTCTACGTTGCATTTAAATAGTTTTATTTTGGTTGTTGCACATAGCACTTGCGAACCTATACCCTATCCGTTTCCATCCCTAGATGGAGTATGTTTTTATAGATTTATTTTTATCGGGGCGGTTCCGGGGACATTTATAAAAACCCTTAAAAAAACCCTCCAAATCTTAATCTCATAGTTCCCGATCAAATTTTGATGATCCGAGCCGCTCAATGTTTTCAGAACGTGATTTTAAGGGTGCCCGCAAAAAACTGGCAAAAAAACTAACCGGGAAGGGCTTGATTTGAACAGTTTTTTATTGAACCGTTCAATAAAGTTCAATAAAAAACTGTTTGGATGAAACCTTTCCCGGTCATTTTTTTTGCTGATTTCTCGCGGACATCCTTAAAATCACGTTCTAATTACATTGACTGGCTCGGATCATCAAAATTCGATCAGGAACTTGGGGGGGTTTTTTTAAGGGTTTTTATAAGTGTCCCCGGAACCGCCCCGTATTTTTTTTATATTATCAAGTAAAATTATATTAATAAAAGCCAAACGACACTACAAACATGACATGAGCCCATCGTTAAATACAGAACGGCCCCATAAGCTAGGATTAACTGGCCCGGTTTGGGTTCAGCTTTCTAAGTATTGTCAAGGCTTGGGCCCGATAAGGACACAGGAGCCCATTGTCAAAGACAAAGAAGCCCACTTTGTACCTCTGCCAGCCCAATAAACAAAAAGATCTTAGGCCGATGAATTTGTGAAAAACTAGATTGAAACAAAGGAATCCGATATTAGTGAACCGGGCTATCTCAATTTTCTCTTTTTGCGGAAATATCTCAATTTTTTTTACATCCTGCATGAAGAGCGTTGCGTTTTTAGCATTTAACATCTTGAAAAAGTAAAAACGAGGCCGGTTAAACATCACATGAGTATACACAGCATAACAAGTAAAAGAATGATGCGGTACGTGACATGTGATATAAGGTGATAAGGCCATGGCAACATAGAATATGGCAGCAAAGCAAATTACGGATTATAATGATATCTTTCTAGGATATGTTAGCACTTGAGTCATGTAGCAAATGTCAAAGATAACAAAAGCATCCTAGTAGTCTGGTCTAGTATACATATATACTAGCGGGTCCTAGAATTTGTAACTTGGCTTAGTTGATAGGGTGTTTTGGTCAAATTCATCTAAGTCAAGAGTTCTCTTAACCGACACTACACTCCTAAAGCTCTAACACATATTGACTGAATTTCTTGTCCTTCTTAACTAAAAACAACATATATAGTAAAAACTAGCGGATCCTATAGAAGTATGAGCACCATGTTTCTCTCTTTCTATCTATATATGTGCGGCAAGTAGGAATAATACTCAAAACAAGAAGGCGTTTATCACTCTTGCTATAAATTAGTACGTCATTAGAAGACTCCTAAAAAAGTGAGTCCCTATACAGTGGAGTTGGAGTAATTTTTTATCAATGCGGGAATGGGGATGCTGCCAAGCACCTCCTACAAAGCGGTAATCGATGATTCAGATCTTTGCAATCGACGGTTCATATTTGTATGCACTCAGATTCAATCCGAGCCATTCGTGCCGAGATGAACAGATAAATCGGCCGCTTGGCATCGCTTTGCAGGGAAAGCGTTGTGCAGCATCCCCTAAATTGTAGTAGCAACTATTTACGTAGCAATAAACTATGCGGTGCTAATAATTGGCCGTGGAGTTGGAGTCAAAGATATGCCATTTGTATTTACTTCTAACCCAAAAGAAGCTAAAAATAGATTTTTAAAGATGAAAAACTTATAAGAAAGATAATTTTCTTCTTGTTGAGACGAATAAGTTTTTCTATGTATCAAGTTCGACTCAATACTGTCCTCACGATCTATTACCATGCATATACGCAAACTCAGACAAATGCGTAGTTGCATGGATCAAATCGGACATTCTCTATATCACGGTATAATTACTTTACTCCTTATTAAGTCCTTGTCGGCTAGTGTAGATGAAAGCACCAATCAACCTTTGTTGATTAACACCCAAAGCAACCTACGAAATTGAAGGTTGTTAGTTTCGTGAGGGAAGAGAAGTTAGAACCCTGGGGCCGGCTTAATAGACATATTTTTTATCAGAACGTATACTTATATCATAAAGTTTTTGTTTTTCAATTCATTACATTTGTACATTAAAATGATTTTTTAGACTACATCAATTATCACGTGCTTATTTTTTTATTTATGAAAGAAATTGAGAAATTAGAATGTTAAATAACTAGTTTTTTATCCAATCGAACCAAAATTGTTGAAATTATAAGTAGTTATATATGAATAATTCTGAATAATATTCAAAATCAGGTACATACAAAATAAAAATTTTAAAACTGAAACTTTCGGGAAACTGGAGCTGGAGCCCCGAGGCCCAACATAGCTCCGTGCATGGCTTTAGTCTTTATCTCCACCAAACCTCTCTGTTTGCTTTCTTTTTCCATCTTTGAGTTTGAGCAAAGTTGTTTATGTGCTTTACGTTTGTTTGGTCGCAAGTCCAAGGTTGGCCGTATCACAACCAAGATTTCCATCTGGGAGGGGCCGAGTTGATAGCGAGATGGAGACCCGATAAGATTCTCCCCAAATTCAATGGGTACCTGCCTTGCCCCATCGATTCGGAGGCGGATATTTTCTGAATTTGTATTCAATAGTAGCGGGTATGGAGGAATTTAAAATCTTTCCCCGAGTCCCTGCCTTGTACGCAGTAATATACGTGTGCATATAGACATATATATTGTGTGTGTATGTATTAATGTATGTATGTATACTTAAGAGGTAAAAAAAAACATTCATCTATGGCATTTGTTAAAAATTTAGTAGTAGTATTTTGTTTGTGGATGGTATTTTTTCTCGACCTTCCATTCTATGTTGCATTTAAATAGTTATTTTTTGGTTGTTGTAGCACTCATGAATTGTTTATGTTTAAGTTCTATTATTCTTTCTTGTTGAAGTAGTTTGGATACAGGTTTAGCCGAATATATCCAATCCTCATTGGGATACGGATGTGGTAGATTATCCACTATTCCTTCTGCGTGTGCATGACTGCATGTATAGAGGTGGGGATAGGGAAAATCAGAAAGTCTACTGGCACAGCAGATTGCTGCACAGATTTTTACGTGGGGCCCACTACGGGTCCCACACAAGTGATCCAAGCCGTTCATTATGTTTGAAATTTTTTTTCAAGGGCCCCAATGAAAAATCAGCTCAATCCGATACCTATAAGTACATGATCTAATTGCCTAACTTTTCATTCTCTAAAAACTTGAATGAAAAGTTAGATGATTAAATCAAGCACTTGTAGGTATCGGATTGAGCTGATTTTTCGTGAGGGCACTTGAAAAAATGTTTTAAACATAATGAACGGATCGGATCACTTGTGTGGGACCCGTAGTGGACCCCACATAAAAATCTGTGCACAATCTGTGCACAGATTACTGTGCCAGTAGACTGGTTCGGGGAAAATTCCCCAACTGGGGATTGGAGTTGGAATAGGGTCCCCAACCCATATCCTATCCGTTGCCATCCCTAGATAGAGTATGTTTTTATCAAATTTTTTTTAATATTATCAAGTAAAATTATAAATCTAAACGATACTTATTACATCTTTAAAGCCCGAGTAGCTGGATTGTACTTCTATGGACCTTTCCATCTGAGAGGGGGAGGGGGCCGAGTAGATAGTAAGGGGGTGTTTGGGAGGCTTGGTTTTGCATTTTCATTTTTCACTTTTTGTCTTTTTGGCTTTTGAGATTATGATCAGAATGTATTTTGTATTTAGTAGAGTGTTTGGATGATATGTGCAGAATGTATTTTGTAGTAGGAGTAGTGTTTGGAAGATATGGAATGAAAATGAATTATGGATTGATTTTTTACTTTGTTGCCCCCGAATATTAAATAATGGTGTATAATGTATATAAATAATGTTTGGGCTCAATTTATTTAAAATTTAATTCCGAAACAGGTGTCCCCCGTTTTTTTTTTAATTTTAATTTTTTTATTTCAATTATTGTTTGTTGTTACCTTTCCATAAAAAATGTTTATGAATTAAAAATTAAATTAAAAATGAAGTTTAAATCAAAGTAATGGAACAAGACGCAATAACAACCCATGGCATTTGTGGGAATTTTCCAAAAAGAGAGAGGGCAAACTTGTCTTTTTACATATCTGGATCCGAAAATGCAAAAATGGGAATGCAAAAAGCTCCTTTTACCTCTTTTTCCGTTTTATTTTAGAAATAGCAAATTTGAAAATCTATTTTACCTAAAATCCATCTTTCTCTTTTTCTACCAAACACCAAAAATCCGAAAATGCCAATTCAAAAATGTAAAACCAAGCCTCCCAAACACCCCCTATATTTCTGTCGATCGAGTCATCTTTATCTATAGTTGATACTCCTTAGGCCCCGTCCCGCTAAAATTTTTATTTCTTAAGTATTTATTTTTCGTTTTACGAGATTGATCATTCTCTCATAATACATCACATTTAATTTAAAAAATAAATACTTATTTTAGTTTTAGTAAGTTTTAAAATGTAGAAGACTTGCCTTATTTGGATTCAAACTTGAAAAAAAAAATTCTAACTCAAAAAACACTCATTACCTCTACTTCTAATTATTACTCTTATTTCTCTCCAATCATTATTCCCATTTCTCTCTTTCTCTTTCTCCACTCATTACCCCTAGGGTTGCACAAAAAATCCGGTGAACCGTGAAACCGGTCCGGATCAAACCGATCCATGCATTTTGGATTTTGTCCGTGGATTAATGGTGTAGACACGGATTCGAAAATTAGAAAATCGTGGAATATGGATTATTATTGAATTTTAATTTCAAAACCGTGGATTAGTTGATTGAGTGTTTTGGTCAGGTTCATCTAAGTTAAGAGTTCTTTTAGCCGAGACTGCACTTCTAAAGCTCTAATGCATATTGACTAAAAATCTTGTCCTTCTTAACTAAAAAGAACATAAAAACTAGCGGATCCTATAGAAGTAAGAACACCCTACTTCCCTCTTTCTATCTATGTGCGACAGGTAGGAATAATACTCAAAACAAGAAGGCGTTTATCACTCTTGCTATAAATTAGTACGTCATTAGAAGACTTCTAAAAACGTGAGTCGGTAAACCACCCCAGGTCCTAGGGGTTCCCAAAATCTCATCATAACCCTAATTGACACTACAACACGAAAGGCCTATTGCGAGGAAATATGGCGAGGAAAAGAGATTTCGTCGCTAAAAGTACACAATCTGCGAGGAAATTCAATTTCGTCGCTAAAAAGTTACATTTAGCGTGGAAATAATAATTTCTTTGCCAAATGTAACCCTTTTGCGAGGAAATCTGTTTTCCTTGCTAAATGTAACATTTTGGCAAAAAATATTTTGTCACCTTTTTTTGGACTCATTAAATTTTTTATATGTAAGTCATTATTAATTATGTTTAGGTATCTTTAATATCACGTGGTAAGGGATAATCAACTACATAGTTCAATATCATAAGCAAATTTATTAAAATAAAAAAGTGATAAATGGAAAAAAATAGTTTCCTCGCCAATCGCATTGAACTGATGAAATCAAAAATATGTTTCACATGAATTATATGAATTCACTTTTCCCCAAGTGAAATTAATTGTCAACAATATCAGTATGTTCAAATTGTACTAAAATGTATTGTTTGAATACAAAAATTTTTAAGGACATGCTAAAAAAAAGTTCATCCCATAGTTATTGTCAACCAATCAGTGCAAATGATCAGTTGATCAAGAAAAGAGGTCCTCTTGCAAGCAACGCACGTACTGTTGCTCCCTCTTCAACTAAATCCAAGTACAAGGCTATTGCGGATGTGGTCGCCTAATTAACTTGGCCGGGTTCAGTCACTCCTCTTCGAACTTGGTCTTTATATCTATGCCACTCCATTAATGTGATGTGATAATATATCTTGGTGCAACATATCTTACAGCCAATCCCGTCTTCCATGCCGCACAAAGCATGTTGAAATTGATTATCATTTTGTGCGCGACAAAGTCGCTCGGGGTGATTTAACCGTCCAATATATTAGCACCAAGGATCAAATTGCCGATATTTTTACACAAAAGGACTTGCGTCTTCCCGCATTCGGACACTGTGTTTCAATCTGAAGGTCATGCCTCGACCATCAGCTTGCGGGGGGGTGTCAACCAATCAGTGCAAATCAGTTGATCAAGAAAAGAAATCCTAATAATGTTAGCCATTTCAACGGTTATATTTTATCATTTGCAATATATATCTTTTGTAAAGCTTATCACTTGTAACCGTATTTGTATATAAATACCCAAGGAATAGAACACTCTAGGTAACAGAGTGCATTCATCAATTCTATCGTATTGTTCTTTTGACTGTTATAAACCCAAAAAAGGACTGGACATAGGGATTATAAGTTTGTGGATGAATGATGTGCATTTCAGAAAAAGAATGCAGGGGATATATAGATTGCTTTTCGTAGAGATAGCTAATTATTAATTCATACAAAAAAAATTAATGAAAAGCTAAACAAAAAATAAAGTACTTAATAATTGCGAAATGTATTTTCAAAATATCACTAATCTATTTTCAAAATATGTAAGGTTAACCCCATTTAAAAAGAAACATAACAAATTATTACTATTGTAATATTGTAGTTGAGTTAAAATTGTTATGGGTGCATATACACAGTAAGAACAGATTAACCTACCAAAAAAAATATTGTATTTGCAAAAATTTAAAGTGCTCAAACTAATTTAGACACTACAAAAGGTTACTAAACTTAGAGAGAATTAAAACGAAGTATAAAATAAACAAATTTAGAAAGGTATAAAGATTTATTAAAGATCTACAACAAAACATTAAATTATAAAAAAAATTAATAAAAGCAAATAATGTTAATGATTTAAAAAACAAGTTTAAAGAAACACTACGAAAGGACTAAAATTAGAGGGAAAGGTTTAAAGAAACAAATTTAGAGAGGTAAAAGAATGTACAAAATGTTTATATATAAAAAAGGCAAATGTTTGAACTGAAAAGGAAGTTGGTGTGATGGATGGAGTGAATGCCTCCATACAGGAGGCCACGGTTCGAGTTTGCGCAGAAGCAAATGAGCTGGAGAACTCTCTATTTTTAGTTTCAAGAGTTTTAGTGAGGAAAAATTTCCTCGCTGAAACTATAATTGGCGAGGAAAAAATTAGTCTAGCGAGGAAAAATTTCCTCGCCTATTTTGTAAACAGTGTATTAGTCTGGTGAGGAAAAACTATAGCGAGGAAAAAATTCCTCACTAATTGGGTCAAAATTTGAGAGGAAATTTTTTTCCTCACAAATTCTTTTTGTGACAAGCTTTTTGCGAGGAAAACGGGCGAGGAAAAATTTCCTCGCAAATACATTTTGCGAGGAAATCAGCTTTTTAGCGAGGAAAATAAATCCTCGCTACAAGCCTTTCGTGTTGTAGTGTGATCCCAAACCATACAACACACCGATATTCCCCTTAAAGAGTTGGGGAAGGAGTGCAACCCAGCCTTTTTGCTATCCATTAATTTTCGGTTTACAAAAGGCAAAAACTATAGGGTGCTCTTGGGTAGGGCTGCAAACGAGCCGAGCTTTACAGTGTTCAAACTTGTTTATTAAGTTTTTAACGAACCCGAACTCGAGCTCGCGAGCTTAGTGAGCTCAAGCTTAGTGAAAATTTAACGAGCTCGAGCTCGAGCCGAGTGGGCCTTGGCTTGACTTGAGCTCAAGCTTGATCACAAGCCTCAACGGACCAACGGAAAATGTATATATATCCTCGCATAGGCCTAATACAACCAAAAATATTTTGATTGTGAAGGTATATATCTTTCATTTTCCTATGGAGCGAGGATGTACTGGTGTGCTTGTGCTCTCGCCTTCCTTGGTTGACTGGAAAGTGAGCACGGAAAGAACAAATTATGAAATAACAATAAAATCCTAAACTTAAATATATATACCCCGGCTTGCAAACCGACTCGAGCCGAGCTTATCCTAGCTCGAGCTCGGCTCGTTTACAAAATGAGCTCAAAAAATCAGCTCGAGTTTGTTTGTTTAACTTTTGAGCCGAGTTTGAACGAGCCACTAACGAGTCTAGCTGCGAGCCACTCATGAGCGGTTCGGTTCGTTTGCAGCCCTACTCTTGGAGCACTGTCACATCATGCCTCTAATTCCTTTGCAAGCACACATTCACGTGGTGTTTGTAACTAAATTTATGGATCCTTCGTCGATGTTGGATTGCAGAGAGAGGTGGGGCAATAATGGCGGTGGTAAGTGAATGATACGAGTAAAAACCAAAAAGACAAAAACTATAGGGTGCTCTTGGGGCACTGTCAAGTCATGTCTCGAATTCCTTTGCAAGCACACATTCACGTGGTGTTCATAACTAAATTTACGGATCCCTCGTCGATGTTGGATTGCAGAGAGATGTGGGGCAACAATGGCAGTGGCAAGTGAATAGTATGAATAATTAGTCAGTGGAGAAGGGCCCAACCCAACAACTCACGTGAGCGCCAAAGAATCGGCCCGACTTGCGTACTCACTTTTCGTACGTGGGCCTCCATTTGTTGGGGCATCTTAATTTCCGTTGTGTGGATCTACTTGTTTTCCCATGATGGTGTACTAACACGGTGACAAAAGGTGTCCTCCCGTCGAGAATAATTTTGTTCACTCTCTTTTAAAAGGGAGACATTACCTTCCTTGTAATTGGTAAAAATTATGTGGGTCCCACAACAGACTAACTCATTGTTATCAAAAACTGTGTTGATTCTGTATTTCTGTGAACCCTACACAATTTCCACCGATCAAAAGGAGGGTAATGTTCACCATTTTTAAAGGAAGGTGAACAAAATCATTCTCGGGATAAGTTGAGTTTTGTTCACCTTCTACTTAAGAGGGTGAATATTACCCTCCTTTTTATTAGTTGAAATGATGTGAACCCTACCACAAAGTGTTGTCATGCGAAAAGCATGATATCACTTTGTGATAGGGTCCATACAATTTTAATCAATAAGAAAGAGGGTGAACAAAATTGCATTCGAAAGAGATCAATTAAAATGCGCGTAAGTTGACCCGAACTCTCTTTGACTGTTGAAAAAAATGGAGGTAGTAGTGCTACCATTGGAACCTTTTGGGAAGGTGAAAACTTTCAATGGGCATAGTTGAATAAAGCCTTGTCAAATTCAAAGGTAGGAACACCCATCTAGCCTCTCCCCTTTACTAGACTCTTCCCTCGTGGAGCCCACCTATAGTAATTGCATTGTTTATATACTACACACAATTACGGATTTGGGGTAGATATTGTGCCCCTAGGGCCCCATTCCAGAACACTTTTTTAAAAAATAAGTACTTATTTCACATTTTCAAATTCAAAAATAATGTAAATGAAAAATAAATTTTCAAATTTTTTTTTTGCACCGTATTAAAGATCTCAATGAGATCTATCAAACAAGATCCATATTGATAGGAAAATAATTTACGTAAGCACATGATTTTTGAGCTTGAAATTGCCTTTTTAAAAAATAAGTACTTATTTTACTTTCCGGAACGGAGAAGTAGGACAGGGGGAGTGTGCTGTGCAGCATTGTGCTGCACAGCGTGCTGCACAGCCTCCGATGAGGCTTTTCCGGCATCGGTCCGACGATCGGAGACGTTCACCGCGTAGAGCTCGTCGAATTCTTCTTGCACACCAAAAATCAGCTCGATCAAATATCATTAAGGGACTCATCGGAACATATATAACTTGAAAAACAATGAATCCTAATGGATACGAAACACTAGATCAAAACCACTAAATCCATTTTTTTTCAAGTTATATATGTTTCGATGAGGCCCTTAACGATATTTGATCGAGCTGATTTTTGGTGTGCTCGTAGAACTCGACGAGCTCTACGCGATGAACGTCTCCGATCATCGGACCGATGCCGGAAAAGCCTCGCCGGAGGCTGTGCAGCACAATGCTGCACAACACACTCCCCCTGTCCGGAGAAGTAACTGTAAAAGTTAGGTTGATAGGAGGTTTCGGATTGAATCAAATTTGTCTGGAAAAATATATGAACAAAGTGAGATATTGAGCACAGAATTTCAAGACAAAGGCGGACAAAAGCATAATATTGAGAATAGAATCGATGTACGCTACTCGATTGTGGGTTTATTTTTGTTTGGCCAATTTATTTTTTAGTTGAATGTTTCATCGGACGAGTCCATAACATAAACAAGCTAGATTACACTTTTGGACTCGAATGAGACCCATTTGGGGAAACAATAGTTAAGCATGTTTATCATCACGGATGTGCTCCTCTCCATATCTCATATTTTCGTACTCCTATCGCGTGGGCCTATGTGCTGCCTACGAACACAATTCGAGTTGTTCACCTCGCAGAAAACGCAAAGAAGAATACATCTGCAGGGAAGTTAATTTGATCGAATTTCATTAAATACGTGAATAAATTACATTTTATTTTGCACATTGTAAGGTTTAAGTTTAAAATATAGCAAGTGGTTTTATCATTCGTACATGGTAATTTGAAATGTGTTTGCGTGTCCATCCATCTCCGGTCAAATTAAATTTTGATAAACACGTTTCCCATTGCGTGTTTTGGGAGACGAATAGTTTGCATTGACATTGCGGGCCGATCTTGGGCAAACAATAACATAGGAGTACGGAGAAATATGGAGGAATGGGGAATGGGAAGGAGCTCATCCCACTCGAGCAAGGGTCAACCAGTTCTGTTCAGTTTGGACCATTTGTGGGTTCTTTTTGGGCCCACAATAATGATTTGGAACCGTTCACTTTTTAGAACTCGTTGAGAATATTGACATCGCCAAAAATCACATTGATTGGATATCGTTTGATATGATTTCGAAATGCATTGAGTTTGGGGAAAAAAAGTGTGCAATACTGGATTACAACCCATTTGACACAATTATCCGAAGATAAATGCATTTCGAAATCATATCAAACATATCTGATCAATGTGATTTTGGGCGATGTCAATGTTCTCGACGGGTTCTAAAAAGTGAACGGTTCCAGGTTATTATTGTGGGCCCGAAAAGAGCCCACAAATGGTCCAAACTGGACCGAACCGGTCTAGACCCTGCCCCATCCCACTCCATCCGCCATCATCACCATTACGAAAATAACCATGCATGAGCAGCATGACAGTTGGCATGGAATGCTTATTTGTGCCTTCAGAATCAAGAACTTTCCAAAAGATGCTGTAAAGTTGTAACAAACTCAGCTGTTTTGGGTACCAGCTCTTTGGCCTGAGCTTGAAAGTAGAGTGAAAACATTATTGATTTCCAGAGATTGAGGCTAATAAAGTTTTTGGGTAACCGCGTCAATTTAAACAATGCCGTAGTGAAAAGCCAAGGGTGAGTTTGGCTTAACGTTTCAGGGACTTGTTGGGTCGGATTTTTAAATTGCTTTCTATTAATCTTTATAATGTTCGAGCCAAATTTTTACACCATATTTACATTCAGCAACCATATAAACGGTGTGAGTGTTAGGTATCCCTGTAGTACCGTCACGTGGTGCTCAAATTCCAAAAACGCATACTCACTTTTTAGTGTACACCACTAGGCGCGCACTAGGAGGTGGATTGGTTCTGCAAACACACTTTCCTCCTCCTGCAACCACCCCCTCTCCCACCCTATAAATACACCTCTACTGCCTCCCTTCCTTTTTGCTTCACTTCTTCATAGCACAATTGCACTCTTTTGTCACACACTTCCGCTTGATAATCATACAAACTGTACCTGTAGAGAGAGAGAGAGAGAGAGAGAGAGAGAGATGAAGCTAGCTTTTGCAACATTCCTTGTGGTGTCACTTGTTCTCAGCTCTTTCCTCCTCGAGACCGCAAATGCTGGTTCAAGTAAGTGGGGTTTATTTTTTATTTATTTTTTCTTTTTAGAATTCAGGTATCCAGACTAATTTATACGCATCTCAATTTATGAAGGAGGATAAGACAACTTAGGTGCTCGAACAATTGGGGGTCTATTTGTCAATGTATGAGTGGACATTTTCTTCCGTTCTCATGATTAATTATTTGTCTCTCTACATCAATTAGGACGATATAGATGGACACAAAATTGTGCATAATATCAATTGAAAACAATATTTGGCCGACAATACTGAATTGAAAATTTTAATTAACAATTTTAAATTTCGAAGAGCAACAAAAAATAGATTCAATGAATATTTTTAGTGTAGGAAATTAGTGAAAGGGTATGCATGACGTATTTAACCCCAAAGGGGTTGGCCAAGTGGTTTTCGCATGGGACTTAAGAGTTTGCTTTCTCCTAAGGTCTCATGTTCGATTTTTCTTGTCAAAAACTCTTGGGCCATCTCACCTGAAATGGTTGTGAGAGGATTTGTAGGGATTCGACTGACGCGTGTGCAAGCTGGGCTGAGACGTCTTGCATTTTTGTAAAAAATGTAGTTAGTTGCAGCTGATTTGGCTATTTTGTGGTGGTTGCTAACTTGCTACAGGTCTCTGCGACTCCAAGTGTGGGGATAGGTGCGCAAAAGCAGGGGTGAAGGACAGGTGCTTGAAATACTGTGGGATATGCTGCGAGGAGTGCAAGTGTGTGCCCTCTGGGACTTATGGCAACAAGCAGGAGTGCCCTTGCTATAGGGACAAGAAGAACTCCAAGGGCAAACCAAAGTGCCCTTAAAAAAAAATCATCAGTGCCCATTTTGAATCATGACCTCATGGTCCTAATCCATATCACATCATGTCATCTATATATTATAGCCGTTGTATGGTTATCTTAATAGAGGGAGACTAGGTTATGTGTGGGGGAATAATTAAATTAGGATACTTTGCCCCAGTGCTGGTTGCCTGGTTATGATGTTCATTTTCTTTTTTTTTAATCCAGTTTGTTTGATGGTTTTGGAAAGTAGTACCGCTGTCGAATTTTGTTTCGGAAACGATTTTTGCACTATATTTTCTTATATTTACATTTCAAAATTTTTCTTTTAATACTTTAAAGTTTAATCTGGTTCTGGTTAATGTTAGGGCCTCTGGCCCCTTAAGTTTATCGTACAAAATCTCTCTCTTTGCGGGTTAAAAAAAAAAAAAAAAAACTTCTCGAAGTACAATAGAAGACAAATTTTGGAATGTAAATATACGAAAGTGAGTGCAAAAATTGTTTTTCATTTGTTTTGCTCTGACATCGGACTATTAGAAGCAATCAAGCAAATCAACAGCATAAGATCGTTCACAATCATACTTACCATGAACAAGTTTATTGACATGATGAAGAAACAATAGTTTTAACAGGGCTTACGAGGTGTGAGTGAGGTGTGATGGCTGGATTAGTGTGTCTGTGAGCTTAAGTCTCTTTCGCTGTACAGAAAAGCTATGTGCACAGCAAGCTGTGCACAGCAGCTGTGCACAGACCTCTTTTTCTCCCGCCTTGGATCCCACAAAGATGATTGGAGCCGTTCATTTTGTTCTAAATATGTGGCCTAAATTCTGAAGTGATTTTGAGTGTTTTGTTAACGCCTCTAACGATATCGAACGAAGCTCATTTTTTACAGAGATCTTAAACGACATATTTAGAACAAAATGAGCGGCTCCGATCATCTTTGTGCGACTGAGCCGGGAGAAAATGGGATCTGTGCACAGCTGCTGTGTACCAGATGCTATGCACGTAGCACATCTCTTCGCTGTAATTCACATACTTGTTTTCTTCTACCATTTGTAATTTGAAAAAAAAGGCGCGCTTATGGGATTATAGTATGAAATAGAGTGAGTTTATCGCTTCGATTAGATATGACTAATGATTAATCGCGATGCCATTTAATTATTGGCGGGAGCCTACTCAATTAAATCCGACTAACGATTAATCGCCAATTACTATTAATATGTACTGATTAATCCCCGAAGATAGTCAACCTTCCGTCTAGCATTTAGTAACTTCTAGAACATTGCCAATATCTCACTCTTTTGGGTAGGTAAATAATACTCCTACGTCGTGTGGAATTATCCTGTGTGGTCCCGTGGAATTATCCTGTGTGTGGCAATGTCACATGCAGTGTACGATGTTACAGGAACTTCAGTTTGGCCCACAGACCATTGTCCATATTGGATCCACAAAGTACTCATCTGTGTCACGGGAAACAATTCAAAATGCCCTTCAAACTTTACGCTCAATGTCTATTTGACTCCTAAAATTTTAAAAAAATCAATTTTATTCTCAAAGTTATATTCCATTAGTCAAATAGACTTTCTCCGTCAAATTCCGTTAAATAAATAACGAATTTGTTAACAAGAGTTGTTTTCCCATTTAATCATGACACACACTCTCTCTCTCTCTCACCCACACACCTCGGCCGCCACCACAATCCCTCCCCCCACCCAGTCTAAGCCCAAGGCAGTTGTACTGCAAAAGAAAGAAGGCTCCGTTTCGCTTTCTCTAAAAAAAAAAAAAAAAATTTCAAAAAAAAGAGGTAATTTTAAACTCAAATGTAACGAAAATAAAAAATAAAATTTTAATTTTTTTTGCACCGTTTAAAAGATCTTAATGAAGTCTATTAAACAAGATCTATATTGGTGGAAAAATTATTTGCATTAACACATAATTTTTAACCTTGAAATTACATACTTTTTCTTAAAGTTTTTTTTTTTAAAAATGTGGAACGGCCCCGAAAACATATTTAACCATGTACAGCCCATCGAATGGTAACTTCTTCAATGCGTAAACTGAAAGAAAAAAGTCATTCAACCCACGAAATCCAACACAAAAACCTTGTCGGACTTGGTAAAACACATCCTAGCAAAACCAATCCAACAAGCCGACCAAGTATCAAGTTCTGCGACAAGGCCACCTTGACCTCGTTCAAATCCAACTGCGCCGACCTCAAGGCCAAGATCGAACGGCTCGCCATGTTACTCCACCAAGCTGCCCATGCCGGCCTGACCTCTACGAGCTCCCAAGAACTCCATCGGCAACCTCTCCTCCCTCCTCTGCTTCTCCCCCGAGAACTCCGTCCAACTCGAGAACTCCGCCGGCAACCTTTCCTACCTCCTCCGTTATCGATTGTTATGATTTAACTGAAAAACAACCCTTGTTAGCACATTCCGTTATCAATTTAACGGAATTTGACGGAAATGGTCTATTTTACTAACGTAAATATAACTTTTTGGGAGTAAAATTGATTTTTTTTGAAAGTTTGGGAGTCTAATAGACATTGACTGTAAAATTTGTGGGGTATTTAGAATTTTTTCCGCGTCACGTGAAGTTATAACCAAGAAGTCTATACAACTAACAATACGGCTTTATGCAGTTTTAATTAAGTTCGTAACCTTTTTCTCGTTGTATAGCCCTATTCTTGCATTCATTCTCAACATTTTTATGACATAATGCGGTAGTCCAGTGTTTATCAAGTGATTTCAGCAGATTATGGGTTTGCAGTTTACTACTACTATCAAATTATTCAATCCGGCTAGGAATGGGATTTGACCGAGGGTATTCTAGGTATTTCGTCGGCACCTGATTGAGTCTATATATACCAGGATATAAAAAAGACTCCTTCCTATATTCTTCCTCAAATTATGCAATCCGGCTGGGAATGGGATTTGACCGAGGGTATTCTAGGTATATAAAAAAGAGAGAAAAATTGTTCCCACGTACACCAGTATATATGCATGTTTTTATGTGGATGAACAATATGGAATTTGCGGATAACATTAAGGTGAAAGTACACGGTGAAATGGATTTTGACTTTTTGAAGTATCACCAAATCCATTAATGTGGACAAAATAAATAGTTTCAATCATAGAAAATCTGAATTAAAGTTAGATGATTAAATCTAGCACCTATAGGTATCGGATTGAGTTAATTTTTTGCAGAGACTCTTGAAAAAGGTTTACATTTAATGACCATGTCAAATCGTTTATGTGGGACTCATGGTGGGCTTCACAACAAAATCTGTAGACTATTATTTATGTGGTTAGCAGCATTCCACATAGAGGTGTCAAATGGACAGGTTTGGGCTGAATTGGGTAAGTGTTGGGTCTTTAATAGGTCATTGACCAATTTACACCCATTAATTATGAGTTGAATTACCCATACCCAACCCGTTTATTTAAAATCAAACCGACCCGCCCATTAACCCAATTATATGCTATATATTGAAATTTAAAATGATTAAAGTACCAATGTACACTAAAATGACCATTATCCCCTGTAAATCTAAATGACTAAAATACACTAAAATGACCATTATCCCGAGTACTTCTGGCTACGTTGCTCGAGGATACGCCCCTCCAAATGCAGGGTATGCTTTGGGTGGTGGCTTTGGTCTCTCTCTTAGAGTGGCTCGTGCTGTGGAATTTAGTGAGGGGGATGCTGCTGAGGATGAGGATGATACTGATGGTGATGAGGATGTAGCGGATGGAGAAGAGACTGCACCATCTTCTTCAGGCTTATATAATTGTGGCTCGTGCTGTGGAATTTGGGTTCAGTTATGGCTTTTGTTAGAATATTCTCAGGCTTATATTAGTCTCACATTGGCTAGTTGAGATGGTGTAATAAGTACTCACAATATAAATAAAGTCTATGTGTAAGGGTTAATTAACACCCTATACACTTTTTCTTCTCTCCAAACAACAGCTTTATTAGGTCATATCTTGGATAGTGGTTTTGTTGGCTTTTGGTAACCTCTTTTGTTCTAAAGTTGACTAGATAGTGGGTTATTATTATTGCCTGTTGCTGCTCGTATTTTTGGCTAAGTTTGTTGGTTATTGCTGGCTATAGTTGCTTATTTATGTGGTTGGTCCTATTAATTATTGGCTAAGATTGTTGCTTATATTGCCTGTTAGTTATTTTCGTTCAATTTTTAACTTCCGTTGTTGCGACTCTTGGTTACTACAGTTACCTATGTCATTCCGTGACAAAAAGAGTAAGTGGTTTATCGGTTAAAATAGTTTGTTCTTTACTGAAAGTGGGTACATTATGTTAGGGGATAAGTTTTCTATTACGTGTGTCTTCCATGATTCTACTGTCGTCGAGACTCTTCTAAAGAAGAAATACCACACCATCAATGCGAAAAAGGTAAAAAGCAGATGCCCAATTCAACTTCCACTCCTTCTTGCAATCATTTTGTATGCAAATTTAAATGAGTTTTAATTTTCGTTGATTTATAAGGCTCCAATGGGTGATTCCTCAATCCTCAAAACTGGATTTCGAGTTATGGATTCTTGTTATTTCCTTGAATAAATTTGGCTCCGACTCTGCTTAGTCATCGTTATTCCCATCATTCAATTCCCAGACTTGGCATATCATTTTTTATTCAAATCTTGGTGGGTTTAAAACATTGAAGTTAAATCTTTCATTCATCATCTCTAATTCGATTTTCCTCATTGGTTGAATTGTGGGTTCTTGTTATTTTCTCCTACCCTTGAATAGGTTACGAGTACAACTCTGGGTTTTTCCATGTCGCGATAAAATATGGCCAGTCTACTTAGTCATGGGCAATGTGAGCAACAAATATGGCCATACAGATACTAGTGTCACAGAACCTACAGAGATGGAGTTCTCCCATTGTGTTTGGGATGGATCGCTACCATTAGTCGCTCCCAGACTCTCTCCTTCCATGGAAACTTGAGATAGAGCAAGATTGTAGCTTTTTTTGAGAAAAATGATAATGGGCAGATTTTGAATAATGGAATAAGATTCAACCCGGGGTATTCGTCCAACATAAATCTGAAATGAAATGCGGCGAAGTTGCTAAAATTTACAATATGTAGATTCAAGTGGTTAAACGAACGATGTTGCACAGCGTAACTTATAAGATACAGCTACCTCAGATTCTAGAGTTTGAGACACAAATTACATATACATTCCCTCTCAAAACCCCCACCCCACTTGTAGGGAGTACGGTAATGAACAACAAACCACAAGTTTCCAGATGCAGCATCAACTATGACAGAACAAAGACACACGACTTGACCAGTCCCACAAACATTTCGAAGGGCCATGGCGGTTGAGAAATTGGATACCTTAGAGCAGTGTCTTACTAGCGAATGGCGAATCATGCTGCAGCTTCAAATTGTTGAAGAGTGCCAGGACCCTTTTCCCGAAAAAATTGGAGAGCATAACATGAGCATTCAATTGGACTAAATTGAACAAAGCCCTGCGGATTACCCCCTGCTCTTGCAATAAGTAAGAAACTGTTGGATTAACTGCTGTAAAACAAGAATGTATTATCTCGAATTCTGCTATTGAAAAACAGAATACCAATTTGTAGAACAATGGCTGGGTTGAGTCGCGGATTAGGTCGCTCTTTTTAAGACGTTTCACGGCTCTGCTCAGATTGTGCAAGCAGTTCGTAAATGCCCCGCCGTCCCCAGGATAAAATAGCCCAGAATTCACCACCTCTGCTCGGCCTTCTCTGCAGAGAAGAAAACCGAAAACAAAACACACAATCGACCTATTGCTCGAACTCAGAAAACATTTTTGGGTGGAAGAGAGAGTTGGTTTTTTTCTGTGTTGAAACTAATTCCGAAACTTCAAATTTATAGGGTGCAGGCCGGGCTGATTTTTGGAAGCAAAAATCAAATTGCTTTTTAATCAATTCGAAAATCATTTCTTTAGCAAAAACGTGGGCTCGTGGGCTTTACAAATACGTGCGCAAGGCTCAAATCCCGGATTTGCAACCGGATTTGCACCCCCCCTTGCGCGAATAACTCATGACGCACACCCGGTTAACTGATTGACGGATCAATTTTTCAAATTGCCACCCATTTTCCTAAACGCACGAAACCTCTCCTTGGTTCCTTGTTCACAAATCCATTTGTGTATAAACTCATTTAAAGTAAAAATAGAAGTCTTGTGGCTAGGCAATGTGGGACTAGTGAAAAACTCAATATTTTTACAAATACACACCCAATGTTCCAACAGAAACAGGTTACTGTCGTGTACCAATGAATGACAGAGAATGCAGTAAAATATTTAAAGCCAAACACAAACTTATACAAATAAATAAAGATAAAACATTAAAATCTACTGCCAGCAATAGCAGGTTATTTTCTTAAAGGATTACTGAATGGTAATGCTGATATTCCAACTTCAATTAGTTCATTGAAAGGGCAGGACGATATTGCTGTCAAGACGACTGAGATAATCTTGTGGAGTTGATTTTCAAACTGCCTACATAAAGTCTACTATTTTTCTATCGCAATGGAATCAGTCTTTCATTTGTTTTAGGAGCAGAGGTTCTACTTTGGATCCAGGAGTCGCATTGGGGTCAGATTTTGAAGGGTTAAATGTCCAAAACTCAAATGTTCGCCACCAAGTATTATTGGCCTCAGCTAGATTCCGTTGAATATTTACTATTTAATGGGGCACTAGATGAGGGTGAGACTCATACATTTTCAACCAATGACAATGAGGGAATTGTTCGCTTTCATCAAATGAGATTGAACAAAATCATTCTCGGCATTAGTTCGTGTTGAATAATCAAGTTTTTGCAAATTTGCTTGCTCATTATGGCGAAAAGCTGCTTTCCTCTTCGCAGAATAGTCATTAGTATTCAACGGGGTACTATTCACAACCCTAAGGTAGTTCACCATCATAAACAAAACCTTTCATAATCAAAGCTATAATCCTTAACCTCTCCTGAAGATTCCACAAGATATAACACGAAACAGCAGCAAACCCAAGATTTCGGGCACACTGGAAACCAAATCAAATTCTTCTCCGGTTGTGCACAAACCTTAACCCTTCAACCTTTTATTTCCTCAGACCTAGCCCAGATTTAATCATAGATAGCTTATGTCTCCTTGTCCTGCAGCCAGTAGCTAACAACCATAGATCCCTCTTTCTAGCGCGTATTACTTAAAAATATCGAGGAAAGGAAGTTATTGGTTGCGACTCTAATTTGGTTAATTCCACTTTTCTCTGGCTTTTCTTTTACTCCCAGACCAACAAAAAAAAAAAAACCATGCCCATGGAAATATGTACATCGAAAATACAAGTCCTTGAGCATATTGGGTCCAAGAGCCAGCATATATATAGTTTCAAGAGTTCAAGTCAGCATCGTGAATTTCATGAAAATCCCATCATTTAGTAGACAAATATGACAAGGAGATTACGATATACAGTTTGATTCAGCGGTTGAGCATACCCGAGACACTTCCAATGCTGTCTTAATGACGAAGTTTCCAAAAGGATCAACTAAAAGTTCACAAACATTTGGACTCATAAGCAGCTCTAGGATAATCCATGAGGCTTGCTCTTCTCCTGCTTTTCTCAAACACCTCTCCACAACACAACTAAAATACTTCTTCCGAGACAAAGACAAATAACTCCCTCCAAGCTGTCCCGGGAGATTCTCAATGACTTCAGCTATCCCCAGCTCCAGTAGAAGTTGCACCACAAAGTTGCAACTTCTATTGGAACTGGGGATAGCCAAATACGCACGTTAATCTTATGTAGCAGTGGGACTTGTAATAAGCACCTCACAAGGTCTTAATCATCGTGTTTGTTTGTTTGGACATTGAGAAAAAGTATTATATTGGATTAAAAGTCGAAAAGGACTAGATATCCAACCAAAAATGGGATATAGAACAGTACTAAGAATCCCCACGTGACTACTTACGATTGGATTTCTTATTTTGTGGAAGTATGAAATGCCACTATTAGTCCAGTCAAATAAACATGAACTGTAGATACAAACCAGTGACGATCTTCTGCCAGGTAAAGAGCATTTGCAATTATCTCAGCAAAAAGGTGCACTCTATATTCTCCCTGATACAACAACAAGCATGACTGCAGCAAACGGGACCCATTCTGATCGGTTGCAACTTTTGAGCATTGTATCGCTATCTCATGGATATGACACTGCATAGACAGGGTAGGTGTCAAAGAACTCATTGAACGTAGATGAAACTTGTATTGAATATGTTCAGAAACAAGGAGCAACTAGCAAGATCCTCTACACTCCCAAAGGGACTGGAACCGTATATTCCTGTCCGTCTGCGAGTTCTTCTCTGGCTGAATTCGATGATCGAGACCCTTCATTTTTTTTAAATCTTGCCTAGAAAAGTAGTTATGTCAGAAACTATGTTGATCGAATACCACTTAATATGCTTTCAGGACGCATCTATGTCGTGCAAAGAAAGTCTCGATATAATGCCTTGTTCTCTTTACAATTCAAAAAGAATTTTTCAAAAAATTCCTCCTAGATTCTCCCTACGTCCAACATTTCTCTCTCTATCTCTCTCCACTTATTACCCCTACTATTTTTCAAAAAAAAATTCAAACACCAATCCAAACATGCATAGTGTTTCAAATATACATATTTTTTGCAATGTACATGTATTCTGAAATGATATCAATCGATATGCAATCAACGATCATAATTTTTGACGTGGCTTACATTGTCAGCACAATCTTAAAATAAACAGTATCTTTCATTGAATTGAGACAGGAAGGGATCACAAACGGAACAAACTAGATGACACAGTCCCTTTGATGGACTGCAGAGAAACCCAACCCTTGAAACAAAAGCAATCACGAATTGAAAAATTGAAATGACAACAATTATGTAGAGGAAAATAGGATCCCGAAAGAGAAATAATATACTGAATTACAAAATCAACAATGAGGATCGGAGATTACCTTATTATCTTCACCAGAGTAATTTTGCACACAATGCCGGATTACAAAATGACCATTTGAGTTATTGGCTAATGCTGCAGCACCAAGGCCTAGAGCTGACATAAATAAGGATATTTGCTGTTGGCTACTGATGTGATCCAACAACACCAGTACAGCTCGAGCTCTGTAACAACAAATACTTATTATTGATGATAATTGTTATGCCAATTTTAACCAGAACTAAATTGGTCATTTACTTTTATTGTATTATAGCTTGGACGAAAACCCTCTGTCTATATCCGCATTAAGCTTCTTCAACACTTGGTGATGTCGCTAAACCTTTGCATCGTGATTCAAGAACAATTTTCGGTACATCTAAACATTCTGTTGTCCATTCTTTTCCAAAAACAATTATCACTTCACTTATTAGGGCAACAATTAGTTTTACTGTGATTAGATAATTCGACTTCAAAACCAATTAGTTTCTTCAACACTTGGTAATGTCGCTATTGTACTTAACAGTAGGTTGCAATTGTACATGAAAACCCCTAGCCACCCTGTCTCTACCTGTACTTTTCGTTTCTTCCAGCTCACGGCCAGAGCACATAGACAGAGCTAGAGAAATAAAGTGATACACTATAATTTGAATACCTCCGTTGGATCTAAACAAATAAGTAACAAAAATTCTTCTAAACTGAGTAAACATGACTATAAATTCCCAGACACAAAAATTCAGCCTGCGAAAAACAAAAGGCTAAGGTGTATTCAATTCAATGCCATAGCATATTCGGTTCATTCTAAATGAAAGGTGTATTCATCAAATTTCAACTTACCTTGGTACGCATTGGGCTATTCGGAAAGTTCATCCTTGTACTTATTTGCATATCTCCCCGACCAAGAAATCAGTCTCGGTCATTGGCAAAAAATGTAAGAACCTTTACGCACGTTTTCATGAATCTTGCTCCGTGACACTCAAACTTTCATAAACACCGAGGGATGGTCGACCTCTTCTCCAAGCTATACAATAGAAGTAAACTTGCAAAACTGAACACCTAGCTAGGGATTGTCCCATTCAGTTTGGAGATGCTAATGTGTAAATACAATTATGGGAACGGAGGCTTAGTGTTTTTATTTTTGGGAATGGAGTATCTTTTATTAATTGTATCCTTAATTATCTTCTTCTTTTTTCGAAACCTCATACCTGGATTCATACATATCCTTCCTTGTTAAAAAAGAATATGGGAGGTTGAAGCTGGGGGCCAGCCATCGGGATCAAGCCGGAATGATGCGATTTGCAGTGGCAGATTCCGGGGATTGGCATTCTTTAGCTTAATGTGGACGGAGTCACTATATCATGTGGATCGAATGAAATGATCCAATTACTTGTGAAGTATCTGAATCAAATTGAATAGTCTAATTTCATTCGATCGCATACATGTGGAAATTGGGCAAAGCTTCAAATAACGAGTTCAATTTTGTTCACCTACCGTTAAAAAATGGGTGAATATTACCTAGCATGCTACTGGTCCTATTTTTATTATCAAAACGGTTCATCTCTTAAAACATGATATCTTAACTCCCCGAAAAAATCAGCTCAATTGAATGACTGGAAGATTAGTAAGTGCTTGATAAAAGCACCCAAGAATTTGAACTAAAAATATTGTGATTTACTCATCCAAGTAAGCAATTACCGATATCCGATTGCGTTGATTTTTTTGCAGGGTTAAGTGACATATCATTTTCCAAAAAGACGAAATGTGTATGGAAGGAAGAATGAGATTGATAGACGATTAACGAAAGGATTAAGTAGAGGATCCGAACTGGAGAAAGAATCAAGGCTAAACAGTAGGAAAAAATCCTTGGCAAAGAGTCTTTACCCAACTAGAGCAAGGATCAAGTGTGACTTCACTAGAGGGTTTCTCTCTTTAGAATCGCTCTCAAACATTGTCTAACCATCTCCCTAAAATAGAGGACAACTTGACCTCTCATTCAGGGCCGAATGGATCAACAAATTCTGGACATGTGTTGCACAAGTTGTGTGCGAATATTCCTTCCGTATTGTTAGGCCGCGGTCCCGCAGTAGTCCCGCTGATGCTACTTCCACCTCTCTGGGATGGTTCCTTGTTCTTTATTTACCAAATCACTAGATCTCTAGTAACCCCGGATAAGTGGTATGGTCGATGTCTACTTCAGTCTTCCCATCGCCGTTATCGGGCAAGGTCAAGTCTCGGTTCTGCCCTGCCATTACAGCGTAAGCGGCATGGTCTTGCATGACTCCTTTCATGGTTGTGCAATTACTGCAACCAAGTCTCTAATGGCTCCATCTCGAGTCCTGCCAAGTCGATTGGAGTGTCAGTGCCGGTCCCGATATTTGAGTTGTTCAAGCCCAACTTCATATTGTGTTGCCCACATAACATTATGTCATACAAAATTAAAAAGGGGAATGGCCAAGGACGTGTTTTGATAATTAATACCTGCCAAGAACATTTTCAGTATTAACAAATATTCTTAGCTTGTCATTGGCGGGTATTAATTATCAAAACACGTTCTGGGCTGTCATTTTCCCAATTAAAAAAAAAACCATAGGAGTTACCCAAAAAAAAAAACCATCAATGTTACATTGTTCATTGAGCTGGAATAACATAAAAAAAATAAATAAAAAATTAACATCAAAATGTAACTCCGGTTATAGTGCTTTATAATTAACACCATCCAATTCGAAGAAAATGAGTTCTCCTTGCATTTTTTTGTCAATTAAGTCATTGTACTTTACTTTTCTAAGAGCTCGGAGCCCATGCCGCTAACTTTTGATTATTTGGTTTTTTGGGTTTTTTAATTGATATATGTGACGATAACGCCTGCCTTGAAAAATATAAAAAGTTTAAAAAGTCTCAAATGCCCAAAAATTCTCTTAGTGGAACGGTGCCTCGTTTTCAATTGAGTTCATAGTCAATCTATTTGATCTCTCTTGCGAAATGGTAGTTCAGAGGTAAAAACAATAACCATATAATTAGCTCGCTCGATTTATTTTAACTATGACTTTTCTTTTAATCAAAAGTAACAACATATCACTTATGCATTACTCCACTACTTTGTTTGTTAAATCGCAAATTTTCAACAAAATAATTTAGTAATTTGATTTTTGTAATATTGTGGATTAGGAGGAAAAGAAAAAGAGGTAGAAAAAAAAATGGAGTAATATAGAAAAGATGAGGTTGGGAGGCGTGGGAATTGAACTTAGGTGTGGGAGTAGAACAAAAATGGGGTAACAAATAAAAGATGAGATATGATAAAAATAAAAATAAAAGATGAGGTGGCCGCAGCTCGTGGGAATCAAACTTGGGTTGTCCAAAACATTGATAGCATCCTAGCGGCCAAAGCCCCAAACATAATCTTTGTGCTAGTAATGGAAAACTTTTTTGTATTTATACCTAACTTACACATATTTTTTTTGGTTGTCCCGGCCTGGGGGGTTGCCCAAGCCCGAGGACTTGCGGGGCTTACCCCGGAGCCGGCCCTGTGGAGCGTGACTTATTCGTCCGGGTCTAATCATCTTGTGTGGGGCGACATCTCTCTGTATCACGCCCAAATCTTAAAGGAATTGCAATCGGCCCCGTATCGGCATCTCTTATCCACACTCGGGTGACGATGGTCGCGGCGCAATTGGGCCGGGTTTTCCTTCTTGATTTTCATTATTTCCGAGAATGGCACGCCTCCCTTTCTCTTGATAACCGATTCTCACCAAGTACCTTGGGATGAAGGCAGGTTTCACATTCTTGGCTCAAAACATAAGGTTGGAGTTCGAAGAACCAAGAAAGACTCTGTTTACCTCTCAAAATCTAGTTGTATGAAAAAATGACTTTTCAAAAAAATATCAATTGACAGAATAAAAAGTGGTGGTAATTGATCATTGGATATTTCTAAGAGCAAAGGCAATTTTTCATGGCTTATGATGAAGAGCAATGTCGCGTTTCGAACCAATACTTCTAAAGAAAAATATGCGGTTTTGTATTTTGTAGTAAGAGTGGCGGCTCTCTATTAAGTGCTATGCATGGTTCCAATATTGAGAAGTCACGGAATTTAGGCCAAAAGACCAAATGAAAGTAGATTGATATTTTTTTTCATTCCCAAGGAAGTGCATCGCTTATTTATTTTAATTTTATTGTTATGTTTCTATAACATTTATTTGTTATTCTTTTCGAACTCTGCTTCACCTTAATTGTTAGTATTTGAACAAATCGAAGTTCTATCTATATTTCTAGGAGCGAACTCCGGACAAATACGAAGCACCTGGATATAGATATGCCTGAAAGAGAAGTCTGAATCCGCTTTCTCTCCAAAAAGCAACTCTTCTCAAAATCTCGCTCAAGGAGTGCTAAGTTGAAATCCCATTCCCTTGTCTAGGGTTGAGCCCTGAGATTTGACGACGGACATCCGTTATCCGGTTGGGCAATAAGGGTTGTCCAGTAGCCAAAAGTATCACTAGGTTACGATCTATTACATATAATATATATATATATATATATATATATATATATATATATATATATATGGAATTGACATAGCACCCAATCCAATTTCTTTTCTCCATCTATTATTTGTTCCAAGCAATAAAGATGTAAGTACAAAGACTACTAGAGCCGGGGCGGCATGCCATCTTCTAAAAAAGCCCATGCTGGATTACTTGTATTCTTGGCTGGAGCGATGAATTATCAATTAGATGTCAAACAATTTTATATATCAATTCTCGCATTTCCTACAACTGGTGGGGTGACTGATCTCTTCATTTTCATTACTGAATTTTTTTTCAAGTTCAAGTTCTCAGCCTATCTTGTACCTGTACTTATCAGCAATTTTTGGGAGTTGGTACATCATTTAAACTTTCTCTAAGAAATTGGGATCAAGAAAAGGTAGAGAATTTTTTTTTTCAGGGAATCCGAGTTTTGAAAATGTCAAATACATTTTTATAGTCTTTGTGTTATATATTTAACAACACCTAAAATTGTCATTTTCTCAACATAACGTGTCGTAACAAAAGAAAACATATTTAAATACCACAAATTATACAACAAATCACAATTGTTATGATAATATCACAAATTTACGTTTTCTTACCACAATGTGTCGTTCCAAAGGAAATTAATTAAAATATTTCATAATAATGCATGTCTAAATTACCACAAATTTAGTAATATAACCAAATTTGTTATGACAACACCATAAATTGATGTTTTCATACCCACAACGTGTCGTATAAAAAAATTCAATCGGAATGTTCAATTAACGATAATTATAATCAGTAAAATACCATACCACAATTTCAGTAATATAGCCATGTTGTTTTTTGGTTAAATTACATAGAGTCCTTGTAGTTTCATACTTCGACAAATCTAGTTGTTCAATTTCAATACAACATTAAAATCTAATAATGCACAATCTGAGCCCCACGTAAGGTTTTTTTTTTTTTTTTTAAATCTAAATCGTCTATCTTTTATATAATATCAATTAGATCATTCGTACCAAGAATGAAATTGATGGCTTATAGCTAGACACTTAATTGGATGGAAAATATCATTCTATTATTCAATCTGTGTGCCGATAATGGAGCTTTCTAAACTTGATTGAGGCAAAAATTTACGTAGGTGAGTTAATCAACAAACATAAAACTCAACGGATTTAATTGTCGTTATTGTGTCACGGTAGCATGGCTACCGTATATTCAACGACAGCAGAGGACTAGGTTTCATATCAAATATAAATTGAATGTACAATCTAAATGTTGTTAGTGAGTATATTTTTAGAATGATCGATCAGGGCTGTTAGGATGTCAAGTTATACGATATTTAATTTGTGATATTTTAGACATATATCTTGCTTGAGTAAAATAATTATTGATTGCGCTACGACATATTTTAGTCTTGTATCTAGTATCTTTTGATCAATTTTTTTTGGTACGACACATTGTGGTAAGTACGTGCCAATTTTTTGTATTGTCATAACAATTGTGGTTATGTTATATAATTTGTAATATTGTACATATGAGGGAGAGAGAGAGAAAGTCAAGAAGAAGAGAATAACTTGTTACCTGCTAAGCCCTTTTTTAATTTTATTAATTGATTTAATCAATGGGTGGTCCAGATTATTCACTTTGAAATTCAAGGGCTTAAAATCATGGTGCGTACGGTACACCCTCTAATAAGGGGCGTGTACCATAGGACTACCCTTAAAATAAAATCGCTATCACGTTTTTGCACAGCAAGATAATGAAAATCTACTTGGATGAAATTCGTTTGAACCTCGCCTTTCACTTCCTTCCTCTATTTCTTTATTGTATTTACAAATTTCATGCGTTGGAATAGATATTGTTTGTGCTCAAAAGGATTTTACGTACGGTAGAGACACTTATGACCTTTTGGTATGTATATTCCTAGTAATACCACGAGCACTTTAGGGCATCCCAAGATATGTTTTCAGATATAGGAACTATTATTTTAACCCTTCTCGGGGGATATTAAGACTAAGCGGAGCAAAAAGAGTTGGCCCGCAACAGTCCCTTGACCAATTCCTCATCTCCACTCTTTTGAGGCAACTCTAAATTTTCGGAGGCAAGGAGTTCACGTTCTCATCATCTTTGATAAAGTCAAGTCCATCATGGAGACATTCATAAACAGCTCGTCAAGCAGCTGTTGAAGCTTTTACTCGAGGCTAGAGTCTTTGAAAAAAACAACCCTTTCTATAAGAATTTTAAAAAAGAAAAGGAAAGGAGCAGATTTGAACTGGGGAAAAGGGATTTGCAGTCCCCTGAGGGTTCCAAAATAAATCCTTTATTTTTTTAGTCAAGACAAAAAAATGATATAGAAGAAGAGTTGAGGAAAATAATCCAAAGGAGGTTCACGAACTGTTTCCAGTGTGCCTATGATTTAGCACCTGGCGGCTCGAAACTCAGTCACCATGCCCCTATAGGCAAGTGTTGATTGTAAAATCGAGATCATCATATTAACTAGGTTTAGTTGCAATCATGATTTCTTCAGTAGCAAGAAAATATTAAGAACACTACAGTGATCAATTAATGTTTCAGTTTGGTTGGTATGTCATAGATCATGGATTTCATAAAGGGTGAAGCTTGTTGAAAAAAAAAAAGCTTTTGGGATGATTCAAGTTCGTTTGTGAGGCTGGTCAATAGTAGTGAGGACAATTCATTTAGGTAAGGACGGGCAATGAAAAATCCTATGTCTAGACGTAGTGTATATAATTGCAAAAAATTGAGTTTATTGTCGACAATTGATGATTATGATTCACAAAGGCCTTGTAATTGGTACGTGCATAATTGATTTGAATGATTCAGTTGCAAACTCAAAATCAAATTGCGCTGGACCTCTAGCTATGGGCAATTTGCTCATACTATTATTTAGGACACTCAAAACCATATAGAATGCCGAATTCTTCGATCCAATATGTTAAAACAATTTGATTTTAGAAGTAAGGTTCGAATGGTTGCATATCAAAAAGCAATTAGAAAACAAAAGAAAGTAATATAAATTGAAGACCTGTAAAACAGCTTCAAAACGGATTTCAAATTGCCTTTGGGTCAAACCATCAAACAAAACCCAGAGAATACGCTAGCTTTCTCTTGCTAAGTCATTTGATTTGATTGCTACAGCTAGCATAAGGTTGACTGTTTGTGGCTGTCTTTACGAGTCTTGGTCTTTTTCTTTCGTGCTAAGCTAGCATAAGGTCTTGCTAAAGATTTTGGCTTGTGAAAGGGTGGTAGCTAAGTCATTCGGCCCTTGACAATGGAAACAAAAAATTCAAGGAATAAAGCCCATAAGGAAATTAAGGGACCAAACGAACGGTGGAGAAATACCAGCGAGGCCATTCAGTTTTGAATTTCAACTTGAGAGGGTCCCGGAAGTAGAATTTAATTCTAAAACACACCACAGTTTTGCGTTCCTTTCAGGCTGCAAGTGCATGTTTGTGTAGGCACGATATCAGATTTTTAATTCTTCCGGACTTATTTTTGTCCTTAACCAATGGTTTGTGGCCGCTAGTCAACTTTTTACTGCCCTTGAGAGGGATCGAAAAAAGACAAGGATGACGTTAGAAATTAAAAGGTTTATGAAAATTGCAAATAAGTACTCCAAAATAATCTTAAAACTTGAACTTGATTTCATCAGATTCCTAGTTTTGCATGTTCATCTTGAAATCATTTATTTTGATTGAACATAGAGTGTGCATGATGGTGATTCCAAAGTTGGAAATTAAACTGAGGTGCAGAGAGGAAATCAGAACTTGAATGCTTGACGATTTTCTGGTCCTAAATTAATGGGTTGCCCCAAGCGTAGGCTGAGACCGACGCAGCACAATATCAGGTAAGTCCGGAGTCGAATCTGCAGAGACAGTGATGTGTGCTGACTAAAAACTCGGGTTGCTATAATTTAAACGGGCTCTTAGGTAGCCACCCTTGTCGATTTGATTGAGATTAACTAAAACTAAGAACTAACTGTTCTTTTTAAATAATTAAAAGAAAGGTACGGTCGTAGAGTTCATAGCACTCGCAACCAGTACGGATTAACTTGCTCCATTTGGTGTTCTTAAAAACGTTCAATTTTAGATTGAAAAAAGATACCCCACAAGATGCAAAACCTTATGGTTGCCGTTTACTCATGCGCAGCGGAGAATGAGTTTTGGACCCTCATTATCCCGTTCACACGAGCTCCGACAATGCCCAGGTTCGTCTACGGAAAGTATTTTTCTAATCTAAAAACGTTTTTTTCATTGTTTGAATACTAATCACCCAATTACCCCACGACCCTACCTATACGACTACTCATTATGCATTGAACAAGAAACAAAAGAAATCCTAGTTTAAAACATACTTCTATTACACAAGATTAAAAAAATAAACAAAAGATCTAAGTTAAACAATAACCAATGAACAACTTTAATGAAAGACGGAAATTAATACGAATTACCAGAGTGCGAGTAATTGAACAAAACTTCAAATAACGGAAAAGAAACAAAACTCGGAATAAAGAGCTGTCGAAATACAAGTCTCGGCGGGGCACTGTCTATTTCTCCGTGATGAACCTCTTCGCCCACTGTTCTCTGCCTTTTACAAGTGAAAGTGCCGACATAACAACAAAACTCCCAGTGGCCCAGTTATTACTCTAAATCCTAGCCATGTACTTCCAATTTTCCTCCATGGTCCAGTTAGTCAAAATAATTACTAACTATTGGACCCACTTGTGTGCCAAAGTCCAAGGCCAATTCTTATTTATTTGGTTTCAGTGAACATCAATTCCCTGGCCAATTGAATTGTGAATGCCGTACTGCAATTCCACTTGATTGATTTCGAATGACAGAATATCAAACACCGTTTAATATTTTCATTCTGCATATTTTTTTTTATAAAATTCTTCAAATACCTACAATACAAAAATTAAACATTAAAACACCAAGTACTCTTAACAATAATAAATTAGAAGGCGCTAATGTAAACATTTGCGCGCTTATCACAAGGATCAAGAAAGGGGCAAACTGATGCCCACGAAAATACTCGGGCATTCAGTTTGGGAATTAGTACTTCCAGCAGTCAAATAATGTGATTATGGTCTCAGTTTCACTGTGTCAAATATCTGCAATAGATAAGCTTGTATGAATAGGCATCGATGCATTTGATATAACAAGACCGGTAGATGATCTTAGTGGGAAGAAAAGACTTGTATGAATAGCCATTGATTCAGTTCCCAAAAAAAAAAAAACCCCATTGATTCACTTAGTCCACATGTTCATACATAAGCTTGTATGATTAACCAACAAAACTAGGTCGTCGTTGAGGTTGCTTGTCCAAAATGCCAACAGACTGATGGTGAAATGGTTTCCCCATATTTTGGCTGCGTTCTCATGAAATTAATTTTAACTTCACTTAAATTTGAAAATTTTGTCCTTATTTGAAATTTTTTTCGCATTTGTTAGTGTTACGCCAAACTTTTATGGGTTATTGATCGGAAAAGTAAGAAAATTTTACTTTTGTCCTAGTATTTTAAGAAATAACCACTTTTTAGGACAAAAAGTCACTTTTTGCTCTAAAAATTGGGTTTTTCAGTTTAATACTTGGATCAAGCATCTTGAATAATGTACATTTAGGCTCTGTTTGATAAAGTTTTTATTTTCAGTTTTTTGTTTTTGTTTCCTACATTTTTTGAAACAAGCACCATAAGCATAAAACATGAGCTGTGTCTTTTTTTTTTTTTTGGGTGCTATTATCGAATTTTGATGTTTCAACTTTTTTGGGATTGTCAAAATAAATATTAATCTCAGAGAAAAACATTTTTACAGAGCTTTCCGTGAAAAGAATGTTTACGGAAGTGAATCCCGAGCATCCAAAATATTTTGGACAATCCAAATTTTAAACTTGTTTAAAATTCGAATCCCTCAGAAAAATGTTTGTTTAAAATCTGAACCGATCCAAGAATGTTTTGGACGGTTCAGATTCACCTCCGCTATAAACAACTTGTTTACAGCGCCTCCATGAATATTAAGTCTCATCTCTTAATCGATCTCCACTAAGTTTACAGAGATTAAAGGAGACGCTGGGGAGAAGGCATCACCATTGCAAATAGAACATTCCAAGTTTCCAACTAGGTTAACAATTGAGACCCTCTCCCAACTATGCATCATTGATGCATTAATGTGATTATGGTCTCAGTTTCGTTGTGTCAAATATCTGCAATAGTTCTTTTTCTGATAACCATTCATATAGGACAACTTACATGCATCCAGTGGCGACTCCAAAAAATTATGGGCATGGGATCATTCACAAACATAATTATCAAAGATAGTTGTATCAAAGATTCACAATTCTAGTAACATGAACACTTAATACAAAGTTAATCGTTATATTTCCAAAATTGATAATAATTATACTATTCTATTGATAGGTGCGTAAATATGTCTATTTATGCCCCATAACTTAGGCTTGTTATTTCCATTTAGTGCGCAACTTGGAGTTTGATACTTGTTAATTATGTTTCAGGACTCTTTGAGCCGATAAATAACATTTGGAGTTAAAGCGCAAAGTCGGATTTTATTTCGTGTCAAAACAAATTCGGTCGCTAAATTAATTAAAGTTCGAAGCGGCAACGATGAGTATATGGCATGCAATGGTCTTATTTGGGTCAAAACCCATTGTGATCCAATCATGATTGACTGGAAATTGGACCACAAAACCCACTGTGCTTAAACGTAGCTGGTGGCTTGAGGAATTGGTCACGGAAATTGGGCCCACTAATTACTTGCTTCGGAAAAAAGTAATAGAAGGGATTGGGGAACCGACTACGGGGGTGATGGAATAAAAGAAGAGAAAAAAGGGTTTTGGGAGATATACTTTTCTCCCACGCAGAAAGAGAAGAGCGGTGGCTGCCAATAGGATCCTTTTTCACACGCAGAAACAGAGAGCGAGGCTGCGATCAGGAGGCAGCACTTCGATCATGCCTCGCAGATCACGGCAAAATCAGCAACAACAGGAGCTTTTGGATTTATTCATTTGTCATTCATTCGAAAGCTTTTAGTTTGCTGTTCAATAGAGCTTTATTCTTGCGTGGTTATTTGTTCCAACTCCATGAGTGGCTAAACTTCTTGACTAGGGCAACGAGGAGGTCTCTCCAAATAGCGTAGTTGTTTGATTCTTAGGATTTGATATCCAACTTGATTGTATGACTTGATTGATTCATAACTTTTTATGAAATTTCATATTTTTTCAATCTTCGAATGTGTTTGTATCCATGGTTTCAAGCATTGTCATACAATGGTTTCTAATATTTCAGGATAGGGTTTGAGATAGACTATACGACGTGAGACGGATTGTGCCGTTGGTTAAATCCTATGAGACGATCCTTGCCGTGTTGAGATAGCCTATACAGAGTGCGAATCTTAATTATCTTTTTGGAAATTATCGATAGGAATTGATACCCTATGGTGATCTGGTTGAATGTTGAATATGAACCCTATGTTTCAAAATAATTATGTTACAAGGGGAGACTGAATCGGAAACCCTAGTCTTTTCTCTCATTTGTTTCAAAATCCTTTAATTGCTTTCTAATTTAATTTTAGTTTAATCAAATCCAAATCAAAATCCAACTTCTCTTTACTTTCCGAATTAAATTAGAAATTAATTGAAACTACTGCAACTCAGTTTTTTACTCCCTGTGGACGATCCTGGACTTAACCACTGTTCTTCGGCATACTAGTTAATTCCTTGTTTTTATAAATTATATTTTTGGTACGAAAACGACAGACCAAATACAGAAAAGAGCAAGTGAGCGCAAGAATAGGAGTTAATAGGGGTGAGCATGGTCCGGATTGGTTGGATTTTACAGTAAACCAAGAACCAAACCAATACCTACGGATTATAAATTTACAGAACCAAACCAACCCACAATATTAGGCATAGAATCAAACCAATACAATCAATTAAACTACGGTTCGGTTTCGGTTTTAACCACGGTTTGCTTGAACTAAGCTATCATCTTCAAAAAATATTTGAAGTACTTAAAATTATGAAGATAAATTAAAAAAACTTATATTAAAATCAATTTTATTCAAATTACCAAAACAAACTAACATCAACCAACTAATTTAAGATTAGCGTACCAACATTTGCCTCAAACTAATAAAAGGAAATACTTGTAAGTCACTAAAATGAACCAACTAAGAATACTACTTACTAAACATCTTACAATAATTTAACCAAATAAAAGGCCAAAGATAATTCCTAAAATTATAGAATTAAAATGAGGCAACAAAATGGCAGTAGCATGGTAGCAACCAATTTATTTTATATATATTATATGGTCTGGATTGGTTTGAAACTATAACCGTGAACATGAATCCACAAACCAAACCATATAATGTTGTTTTTTAATATTTTAAACCATGACCAAACCACACTACTAAAAAATCAAACCAAATCTTTCAGTTTGAATTGGTTTGGACTGAATTCACGGTTTGATGGATTTTTTCTTACCCCCAGGAGTTAACACGTGAGAACTTTTAGAGCCAGAGCGGTGCATGTGGCAGGGAAAAATCATTTGGTGTGGTCTATAGCCCACGGTGGTGACTAGTGTCAATACAATACAATAATTTGATGTGGTTAGTTTTTAACTAACTAGAATTAGAAAAACAAAATTTTCATGGGGTCAGCCGACCCCACCCCCTTCCATGTAGCGCCGCACCTCAACTAAATTAGAGACCTAAAGTTAACAGAAAAAAAACCTCCAGTAATCAAACGAGTATGTGCGCCACATTGAATTTAATATCGATGCATTTGATGTAACATGACCGGTAGATTATCTTAGTGGAAAGAAAAGACTTGTATGAATCACCATTGATTCGATTAAAAAAAAAAAAACCATTGATTTATTATGACTTCGTTCAGTTGTCGGAAATGTTACATATGAAATCGGTTCCTATAAAAAGTAAAATGAGGTGAAGTAAAAAAAAATGAAATTGATTTTCCTATGTGTATTCTATTAACAAGAAGTCTTACAGGAAAACAAGAATCCCTTCCTTTTGAAAAAACCTATTTTGCAGGAAAGTGTTTCTCAGTGAGAAAGTTGAAGTTGTAGGTTCTACGACTTTCATAGTAATTGCATGAACACACAAAAAATTATAGAAAAATTGACTTTTCTGTCATTTCTCATCATTTCTGTACAACTGAACGGGGCCTATAGTCCACACATGTTCTTACACACATAAGCTTTTACGATTAACCCAAAAAACTAGGTCGTCATTGATTAACCCATAAAAGACTAAAGTGACACTTTTCCCATTTTTTATTTCACTTTGGATTAGGCATGTTAAATAATATATGTGCATTTAATGATTAAAAAAGTAAAGAACTAGTTCAATATTACTATCCATGTTAGACTGCGTAAAAGTTATCATTTGACATGAATAAACAAATGAGTTCAATCTCCTTTACATGTAAAATATCGGACCAGCCCGTTCTTATGCCGTGCCTTTTCCGTAAAAAAATCTACTCATGCTGATACCAGTAAGAGCTTGATCGGTTCATTCAGTTAATTTATGTTAATTTTGTCAAATATAATTGAATGAACCGATCAAGCTATTCTCAATATCTAAATCAGTTGGATTTTTCATGGAAACTATTAAAAACATATTTTAAACAAATTGAACGACTCTGATTAATTATTTGCGTGGAACTCCAATTAGCTTCGTGTCAAATGTTGCATGGAAAATTTTTGATCGGGATCATAGCCAATCTACTCAATCTCTCTTTTGACATGGTCGGCTGAAGGTAAGTTTTTATCAATTTCGACTTAGAAAAACTCCCCTCCGCTGGTATGATTAATAAAATTTGATAAATAACCTATACCATTTGAAAACCAACATATTTCCAATAAGTCCTTACAAAAAATCAAAGATGTTAGTTGATTTTGTTATTTCTCTCAGTAATATTGTCTTGCCCATAAGTTTTCCCGTCTGTGAAGTTTGGCGATTTTTATTGTGGGAGATTCTATTTGCCCTCAAATTTTTTTAAGTACTATCTCTATAATAAAACAGAATGGTGTGGGGATAAGTTGTTGGAACGGTATAGATTCATTTGATCCAAAGGCTGTAATGCATCCTCCCACTTCTTGGTTAAGTGCCCATAGTTTTCACATAAATCACATAACTGCCATCCTCTTTCAACCGGAATGCGTAGTGCCGTAGGCACGGATTAGCACTAGTATGTTCATAACAGGTTGGGATAAAATTGAAATTTAAAGTAAATAAGGAAATTTTGGGTGTAACATGCCCATAAATATCATAATCACTACTTTTTGTGGTTGGGTTTATAATTAATTTTTGCCGTACGTTGTTGAGTTTACAAGTGTTTTATATTGCCCCATGCACGGTGGATGGCTGCCCATGCCCCCGGGGTTTACCCGTTTGACACCTTATCAAGAATGATCAGTGCCGACTCCGACATTTGGATTGTCCAAGCCTAATCTTCCGCTTTTTTTTTTGAATTTCTAATTTTTTTTGTATACATAGAATTTTTTTTTTTGCCCCTTGCCAGGGGGTTGCCCGAGCAGGCCAGCTTACGGGGTTTACCCACTGGCCGGCCCTGAGAATGATTTTGTTCACCCTCCTTAAAAAAATGTGAACATTACGTTTTTTCTTATTGATAGAAATGGTATAGGGGCTGCGGAATCATTATACTTTTTGATGCAAGGACAATAGAATCTCTGTGATCCTTGTACCATTTCGACCAATGAAATGAAGGGTAATGTTCACTCTCCTTAAAAAATCAAAACATTACCAGAAAGGATTCGTGCACAACAAGCTGTGCACAGCAGCCTTTTCCTCCCGCCTCGGGTCACAAAAAGATGATCGGACCCGGTCATTTTGTTCAAAATACGTCGTTTAAGGTCTCTGTAAAAAATGAGTTTCGTTCGATATCGTTAGAGGCGTTAACAAAACACCCAAAATCACTTCAGAATTTAGGCTAAATTCTGAAGTGATTTTGGGTGTTTTGTTAACGCCTCTAACGATATCGAACGAAGCTCATTTTTTACAGAAATCTTAAACGACGTATTTTGAACAAAATGAGCGGGTCCGATCATCTTTGTTCGACCCGAGGCGGGAGAAAATGGCCGCTGTGCACAGCTGCTGTGCACAGCCTGCTGTGCACATAGCACAGCTCAAACATTACTAGTGTACCGATGCAAACAGGATGTGTAGATTTTAGTGTAGTGCAAAGGAAAGACTTAGAGCATGCACACCGAACTTGGTATACATGCATTTTAAGCTACTTTAGCTATGCAAAACAAGAAAAACAAGAAAAGCACCTTGCACTAGATTCGATAAACACCTATGTAAAATTGCTGCAGCTACTGTACTTCGGTAACTCTAGCGAAGCACTATTCACAAGCAATTCATTACATTATTATTATTATTTGTTGGGCGAAGTCTCCCCCTTTTCCCTTCTTTGTTTGCTCTAATTTTAAAAATATAGTTAAAAAAATAAGTGTTCCAATTTTCAATCCGTTTAAATCAGTTCGAAGATTTTATTTTTCTCATCATATTATTCTAACTGATCATAATTAATTTTTGTCTTCAGAAGTCTCACAATTACGTATCTGTTCTTTATTTGAGAATCTATAGAGTAAATATTTTATTAAGGGTGTTCAAAAAAACCAACCGAACCGTAAAACCGGTCCAATCCGGACCGAACCGTCCTATTTAGTCGGGTTCTGCGATTCTACAGTCAGGTTATGGTTCCAAAAAAATGAGAACCGTTAATTTTGGTTCAGTTACTGGTTCTCAATTAATGAACCGTGGTTAGAACCGAATCGGACCGTTTAAAACTAAGATAAATATAAAAATACATATGTGTGTGTAATTAAATATGTATTTAAATTTGGTAGGTTAATCTTTTTCTTGCTAAACTTAATTTATTTAGAGATGAAATCTCATTTGTTAGGAAAGTTTTTATTTTCTTCATTCCTTTCCTATTCCAGCAGATTATCTTCCTATTTCTTTAATTTTATGAGTTCATATTTTGTGAATAAGTGTTTGGATGCTTATTGGATGGAACAGGAACCTAACCAAAACCGGACCGGTCTTGCGGTTTGGTTTTGGTTTGGTTCCATGCATATATTGGTTAAGTTCTGATTCTCAATTTTCTAGAACCGTTTGAAATGGTCCAGTATTTGGTTTTCTAGAGAACCGGACCAATCCGGACCGTGTACACCACTATATTTGATTAAGTGAGCTCTAGAGACTCCTTAGAGTAAATTGATCAGAAAAATAAGACCGTTGCACCAGTTTAAATAGATTATAAATTAGAGCACTTAAAAAAATTTTTGAGACTATTTATGTACTATTAAAAAAATAAGGTTAATGTCAGAGAGAGAGGGGGAAAAAAAAACACTAATATTATAATAATAAAAAAGAAGAGGTAGGTAAAATGTAAAATATCTACGATTAGCAATTTTTTGCTAACCACTGATATACATGCTGTCTTGTAAGAATAGCAGAGGATTAGTCCACCTGTTTACAAGACCTGTAGGTCGTGGCTTGAAAACGTTGGCTACAAGTCTACAATTACCAAAAGTCCAAGAGGTAATAAAATTGCAAGCTTAAATACCCAACTCCATGACCATAACTTCTAATTCCTGCACTTCTTAATTCTATCTTCAACATTGCAACCTCAAATCCAAAACCCGGTGATCAAACATGGGTTTTTTCTTCCCTTCCAGCACGATTCTTCAAATCGCCATTTTAGTAGTTCTGATCATTACTTCCAAATGCTTAGTTCATGGAGTAGAGACCCCTAGACTGAGCATTATCACAGATAAGGAGGCTTTGATCTCATTCAAGTCTGGTATTAATCCAGAAACACTTGGCCCTCTACTCACATGGGACCAGACCCTGTCACCCTGCAACTGGACTGGAGTCTGGTGTAACAAAGTTGGCGCTAGAGTAGTCGAGCTTGATCTTGCTGGCTTGGGGCTTAAAGGTTCCATAAGCCCACACATTGGAAATCTATCCTTTCTCAGATCACTTCAACTACAAAACAACCAGTTGATGGGAACATTTCCTAATCAACTTGACAACCTTTTTCGCCTGAGGGTCCTGAATATGAGTTTCAACAGCATACAAGGTGTGATACCAAAGAATATAAATCATTGCATGGAGCTCGAGATCATTGACTTGGAGCAGAATGAGATTTCAGGGATAATCCCTCGAGAGCTCAGTTATCTCGCCAAGCTCCAAGTTTTGAACTTGGGAAGAAATCATCTTTTCGGTTCAATACCGCCATACCTGGCGAATCTCTCGTCACTCGTCAGTTTAAATTTAGGCACCAATAAATTGGGTGGCGGAATACCAGATGACTTGTCACGTCTTCAGAAATTGGAGCTACTTGATCTCACCATCAACAATCTAACAGGTACTGGTCTATCATTTCCGTACCAAAAATATAATTTATAAAATAAGGAATTAACTATTATCCCGAAGAACAATGGTTAAGTTCAGGATCGTCTACGGAGAGTAAAAAGCTAAGTTACGGTACTTCCAATTAATTTCTAATTTAATTCGAAAAGCAAAGGAAAGTTGGATTTTGATTTGAGTAAACTAAAGCTAACTAGAAAGCAATTAAAGGATTTGGAAAAAAGAGAGAGAAGGACTAGGGTTTCTAATTTAGTCTCCCATTGTAACGTAATTATTTAGAAACTTAGGGTTCATATTAATTCAACATTAAACCAGCCCACCATAGGGTAGCAATTCCAATAGATAATCTCCAAAGATCTAATCAAGATTCGTACTCCGTATAAGCTATCTCAATACGGCACAAATCGTCTCACTGGTTTTAATTAACCAAAAACACAACCCGTCTCACATCTTCAGACACCCCAATCTAGACTTCCAGATTAGTTTACTTTCGGTTCTTGATTCTCCGATGATGAAACGGATCAAGAGCACCCCGGGACTGATAGCATGTTTGAGTTTTGAGTGTTTGACACCCTTTTAAACCTAGCCTAGCCTGAGCCAATTCAAAAGCCAGAAAACCCACCTGCACGTGTTGGTCTAGAACCAGCGCGTGGGTCGAAGTGCCAGGTGTTGGTCAAATGGTCCTAATTGACCGTTGACCAGCACATGATCATTTGGACCTGTGTGGGCGTCCACCACCCGCGCGCCGGCTAAAGTTGCAGCTGACCTCTTACTTTCCATTTTTGGAAGGTTTCTATTTATGGAGGCTTTCCATTTCTAAAAGGTTTCCATTTATGGAGGGTTTCTATTAATGGAAGGTTTTTTTTGAAGGTTTCCATTAATAGAATAGTTTCCATTAATGGAGGGTATTTGCCCTATAAATAGCCCCTCACTCTTTCAATTAAAGGGTTAGAAGAAAAGGTTATAAAATCTTAAACTCCATTTTCACACCTCATTCAACCTCAAATATCAAAACTCAATACTCTTTCAAACCCAAAAACCAAAGGTATAACATATTTGTTTTGCATACTGTTCTAATCCCTAAGGGGGGCTAGCAAGATCAAGGCTGGTAATCAATACTAGTCATAGCCCTAAGACTAGCAGGTTTCAAAATCCGTGAGAACGAGGGACTTGCGCGCATCCGTTCTTAACACGCGTGTAATACTCTGTAGTTGCTTGCACATATCTATGTGTTGTAGATCATCCCTGTGAGCATGTAAAACTAGTTTACTGCTTTCCTATGTCAAAACTGCTAGCTTTTATTTCAATACTTATTTCTGTTCTGTTGGAACACCAACTGGGGTATATCTGGACATGTCCCAAAGCCTCAGTCATGTGAGAACAAGTAATGAAAAATAGCCTGGATGGGCACGCGCAAGTTACCAACCCGCGCACGCGGGTGGTCTTATTCCAGTGATTTTTTCAATGCATTGCTCTTGCATGGGTAACTTGGCCTTGTGCCACTGTTTTGTCCCCACACTGTTATGGAGTGTTTTGTCCATTTGTTAGACTTTTCAGCCTTTAAACTGTGTAGTATAAATATTATTTACTGTTTGGTTTGTCCTGGGTGTGCATTGATCCTTCTAGAGCCCAAAAAGGGTTAAAAACAAAGGCTGAGAGAAAAGAAAACCCGTGCACGCGTGTATGACATGGCGCGTGCAGGTTGGAATGCTGTGGCTTTGGTCAATGCAGGCAAGTTCCTTCTTGCACATGTCCAGTTTGGAATAGTGCACTAGGTTTGCTCATTTGAGCAGAACCTGGTTTTACCCTATTTACTGTTTTCGCATCCATGCTATCAATCACATCTTGTAAACGTGCTACAGCTTTAATCTTCATTAAACTGTTCCGCCATCCTAATTGGCTAAAAACTAATTAATGAAGCAAAATCGCAAATGTTTTTGCAAATGCCTAAGTAAAGACCGGTCTCCGGATTGGGCGAGAGGGGTGCCTTAAAACCCTTTTCCTCTCGTAACCTGGCTCTCAAACTCAGATATGGTTATGACAGACTGGTGCCTTCGCCTTTTCAAATCAAACAACGTATCAAACGTTTCAAGCTCGGTTCCTTGGGTATCGGACCTTCAAACCCAAGTGGCGACTCTAAATTTAGCGCTTGTCTACCAGCACTCCCTTAATCCTCCTTTTCTCAAAAAGGGCATGTTGCCCACAACATCGTATAGTCTATCTCAAGACCTATCCCGTAACATTGAAAACCATTGCATGACAGTGCTTGAAACTAGGGGTGAGCACGGGTCGGCCCGGTTCGGGTTTGGCCCTAACCCGCAACCTAACTCGACCAGTCGGGTAGTCTATTTTCGAACCCGTAACCGATCTGCAGAACTACCAAAACCGTCCATGAAATTGAATGTTTTTGTCGGGTCGGGCTAAACGAATCTCAGAAGTTCAAACAAATCAAATCTCAGATCTTAGCCAAAGACAACTGTAAAAATGGAAAAACCCAGAAAAAAATTGAGAGAGAGAGCAAGCCGATTGTGGGTTGTGGGTTCAAACTTCAGAGCTTCACTAATTCCGTCGTTCCAAGGTCGAACGGTGGACGCCGGACGCAAGGGACATGAGAGAGAGGTGGTGGAGGTGGAGGCGACGCCGTGATGGTGTGCCTTTCGTTTGAAATGGGACGGAGGCTCATGGTAGACGGCAGAGGCGGAGATCTGGAAGTGGAAGGGTATGGCCATGGCCCTAGATAAAAATTGCAGAGGAGAAGAAAGAGTGATGAGAGAGAATGAGTCATTTGCAGGAAGAAGAGAGAGAGAGAGAGAGAGAGAGAGAGAGTAGTTCTCCATCAAATCCACTTTTTACGCTGAAAAATTCTGAAAAGGCAAGTGATAGAAGAGAGAACTGATAAGGTGTATCATTCTTTAGGATTATGCCACGTGTATTGTGTACCTGCTCATTTTAATCGGACGGTTCGTGTAACAACCCGAACTCTCAAACACCTCTACTTGTCTAATGAACCCAAAGAATAAATCGAAAGATTTACGCCAGAAATTCAAATCAAGAAAGGCTTTTCCCCCACTTTCTTAATAGTTTACATAAATTTGCATATCCACCTTGTTACATACTCTTTCCAACCCATGACCCTACTGCCTAAGAGAACACCCCCGTCTCTCCTAACCTCCCCCCTTCAAAATACCCTTCTTTCTTCCTTTATTAAAAAAAATTGGTGAGGCACCTCTCAAAGTTGTCTAAGGTGGACATATGTCCATTAGCTTTTCCTTTTTCTTTCTTCTCTCGTTTCTTCTTCCTTTTGTTTTTACGGTGCATGGTTGCTTATGAGATGCTTGTCTCAATAAGTGACAAATGGCTCTATTTAATTTCCATTTTTGTTTTTGGTTTCATATTACAACCTTATCTTTTGCACACACCTAGCATCACCACCTCACGTGCACACACATAACCCACACAATTGACACTTGTTTTAAGATATTCTATTCTCCAATTCCCACTTGTACCTACCATTTCCTTCATTACAAGTAATTGGATTTAAAGAACCACCAGAAATCCACTTTCTGCATAAATAATCATAGTATTCAAGCTTCGGGTCCCGGGTAGAGATTCTCTACACCCGAAGGCCAAACCGAAAACCGAATATTTTACTTCTAGCAAATCGAGGGCCGACTGAATCCTTGATTAGAACCATTCGTATGGCTTCGGGTTGGGTCGGGTCAGCCGATTTTTTGCTCAGGCCTACTTGAAGCCATTGATACAAACACAATCGAAAGTTGGGAAAAAAAAATATGGATCGAACTTTATAAAAAGTTATGAATCAAATAAGATAATTTTTTCGTCTTTATTCAAAAAAACTTTGATTTCGATCATAATTTTTTACTTTTTAAATTCCTCTTGTTATGACGATACAATAATCCCTCAAAAATTAATGACAAACTAACAAATGCGAAAAAAATTTGAACAAGGACAAAAAAAATAAGTCATTAATTTGGCTTTTTTGTCCAAACAACTAATCTGGTTTGCTTTTAGGATAGGTAGCTGCATGTGATTAGCGGGCGGATTGGATATCGATTGTGATGCAGTTCGTTCGTTTTGATACTTTGTACTCTCTATCTTTTTAATCACTGTAATTTTACTTCGATTAATAAATTTATCTTTCTTTTGCTGTTAAAAAAAAAAAAAAAAACAGGTACAGTTCCTCCATCCATATACAACATGTCTTCGCTTGTTGATTTGGCCTTGGCTTCCAATGATTTGTGGGGTAGAATTCCTTACAATGTTGGAGATACACTCCCAAATCTCCTTGTTTTTAATTTTTGCATCAATAAATTCTCGGGAACCATTCCTGGGTCTCTGCACAACCTCACGAGGATAAAAGTCATTCGCATGGCGCGCAATCTCTTGCATGGAACGGTGCCACCGGGATTAGGAAATCTTCCAGAGCTCCAAATGTACAACATTGGGTTCAATAGGATCGTTGGAGTTGGGGACAATGGTTTAGATTTTCTCACTAGTCTGACAAATAGTACCCGTCTGAACTTCCTTGCTGTTGACGGAAATCTTCTAGAGGGAGTAATTCCAGAATCCATTGGCAATCTTTCGAAGGTTCTTTCGAAATTATATATGGGAGGAAATCGGCCTCAATCGGGCATCTGAGTGGTTTGACGTTGCTAAATTTGAGCTACAAGTCTACAACTCAATATCATTTGACATTCCTCAAGAAATAGGCAACTTGGAGGAACTGTTGAGTTTGGGATTGGCTGGAAATAATCACTCTGGTAATATTCCAACTTCCCTTGGTAGTCTCAAAAACCTGATTAACATGGATTTATCAGGAAATGAATTGGAGGGTACCATACCGACTAGTTTTGAAAATTTCCAGAGGTTGCTTTCATTAGACTTATCTTGTAATAAGCTCAATGGAAGCATACCCAAAGAAATTCTCAATATTCCTAGTCTAACCAGTCATCTGAATCTCTCCCATAACTTGCTAACCGGACCTTTGCCTCAAGAAATTGGGACACTAGATAGTTTAGTCGTGGTTGACCTATCAAACAATGGTTTATCAGAAACCATACCCGGCTCAATTGGCAACTGTAAAAGCTTGGAGAAGTTGCTCATGGCAAAAAACATGTTCACAGGGCCTATTCCAGATACTTTAAGTGAATTGAAAGGTTTGGAAACTCTTGACATCTCCTCAAACAAGCTTTCTGGCCCAATTCCAAATAGCTTGCAAGAATTGCAAGGCCTCCAGTTATTGAACTTGTCTTTCAATGACCTGGAAGGAGAGGTTCCCACTGGAGGAGTTTTCACAAATCTTTCTAGCATTCATTTGGAAGGTAACCCGAAACTTTGCTTCATGTCGGCATGTGAGAAAGGTCGTGACCATAGAAAAAGACTGATCTTGGTTTGTATTGTCATGGTGAGCATTGCAATCATAGCGTCGTGTTCTACAATTGGCTGGGTGTTCTACCTCAGGAAAAGGAAACCGAAAGTCACAGCTTCATCTGACTCCTTCGAGCGACAACATCAAATGGTCTCTTACGACGAACTTCGTTTGGCAACTGAAAATTTCAACCCAAGAAATTTGATTGGAAGCGGGAGTTTCGGGTCTGTCTACAAAGGATATCTACAACCAGAAAAACCTGTCGCAATTAAAGTCCTTAATGTAGACGAGACCAGATCTTGGAAGAGCTTTCTTGCAGAGTGTGCGGCTTTGAGGAATGTGAGGCACCGGAATCTTGTGAAACTTATCACTTCATGCTCGAGCATGGACTTCAAGAACAATAACTTTCTGGCTCTAGTATACGAATTTATGGCAAACGGAAGCTTGGACGATTGGATCACAGGAAGGAGGAGTCATGCAAATGGTCAAGGGTTGAATATTGTGGATCGATTGAACGTGGCCATTGATGTCGCTGGTGTTCTAGACTATTTGCACCATGAAAACGGAACACAAGTGATCGTTCATTGTGATTTGAAGCCTAGCAACATCCTGTTGGACGGAGATATGACTGCAAAAGTAGGAGATTTCGGGCTGGCTAAGCTATTGATCAACAGAGCTGATCAAACTTCTATTAGCTCTACAAATGCTTTGAAGGGCTCCATTGGCTACATACCTCCAGGTTTGCAGTTTCTTCCTCTAGCATACTCATATGAATGTTCTTTTCTAATCTCTACTTTGTTTCTTTGTACGTAGAGTTGTAGAGCTACCAAATATAGACACCCTCTCACACAAAGTCCTCACTAAGTAGATTCCTAGATACCCTTTTTGCATTGAATGAATTTTGATGCAGAATATGGTACGGGAGAGGAACCATCGACGGCAGGAGACGTGTACAGCTACGGAATCACATTGCTAGAGCTTTTTACTGGAAAGAGCCCAACCCATGAGAGTTTCACAGGGGATTAAAACCTGAAGAAATGGGTTCAAATGGCTGTCGCGACCAGTGTAGATCAAGTGTTGGATCCTGGTCTGGTGCAAGCCGACTGTAGTCTTTCGAATGACATTCAGTCCATTACTCCAGAAGCACAGACTGATTGCTCGATTGCAGTACTTGGTGTTGGTCTCGCTTGCACGGTTGATTTGCCATACGAACGCATTAGCATGAGAGATGCACTTTGCAAGCTGAAAAGCATCAGAGAAAACCTTTTCAAACCTGATCATACAAGGGTTTGAGTAAAATCCCAGGGAGTGTGGTTTCGGTGTTTGTGGTGTTTTGTTTTCAATAAATTGTAGTGTATGAATAAGAAGCACGGACTGTGGTTTCGGTGTTTGAGATCTAGTACTGTGAAAACTTTTTTAGTTTCCGTAAATAGGCTTGTAATCTGAATATGTACGTATGCAAATAAGAGTGAAAGTGAGTGAGAGAGTGTAACAGAAACCCAGTTTCTCAGTCTAATATAATTAAGTGTTTGTGAAATACAAAGTTTGTGAGAGTTAGATTGATACTCCTACTTCTCTGTTTGGAAGAGAGTATTTATGAATATGGTGAGGTTGTGAACATGATGTTAAATATGCATAGACGATTTTCATTTCTTTTTTATATGTTTTTTTGTTATTGATCGATGGAGTCTCGTAATAGAATGTTTGAAACTTGGTGCATATGCAATAACATCAGTTGACGAGATCGTAGTTTGTAGGCTGCAGGATTAGCCCTATATTATTGGGAACTTGTAGGGGTGAGCATGAGCACAGTTCGGCCCGGGTCGGGTTTTGCCCTAACCCACAACCTGACAGTCTGTTTTCGAACCCGAAACCGATCTGCAGAACTACCAAAACCAACCATGAAACTGAATGTTTTTGTCGGGTTGGGCTAAACAAATCTCAGAAGTTCGAACAAATCAAATCTCAGATCTCAGCTAAACGCAACTGCAAAAATGGAAAAACCCAAAAAAAAATTGAGAGAGAGAGAGAGCAAGCTGTTTGTGGGTTCAAACTTCAGAGCTTCACTGATTCCGTTGTTTCGAGGTCGAACGGTGGACGCGAAAGTGTCTGGACCACATGTCAAATCCAACCAACTCCAATTTTCTAGGGTTGGGTTCGTTTAGTTCTAAATGCCAAACTTAGTTTTGGTTCTAGAGATTGAGAAACGATAAGGCCCACTTTGGTTACGGGTTTTGCTAGAGCTCGAAGCAGACAAAGCCACATGCACTAGGTAAAGTAGTTCACTTCGACTTGTCTGAATCGTAGGTGGAATAGTTGGAATCACTTCAAGTGCGGAATTGATGAGAAGATGATCAAAGAAACTGGTTAGTCTGTCACGTAAATTATAAGAATCGCATTTGGCTGCTACAAGTTCAATCATTCTCATTTATATCTCCTTAGTTTTGCTACTATTTGATACAGTAAGTTGTTTGATCTGCTGTCGTTTACTTTGTTACGCAGCTGATGCTCTGGTTTTGCTAAACTTGGTTACAAATATGTCAATATAGGTGTGCCTTCCTTCCTTCTCTATTGTTCTTTCCTCGTTTATTTTTTGGTCGAAAACCATCATCAATTTGTGTCAATGACATAAGCTTACGATACTTGCTTCTTCAGATGACTGCTGGGCTGAAATCGCTCGTGACACTAAGGTTTGCTTGTTTTTACATAGTTTATCTCATGTGGGTAGAGGGTTGGTTTTATACGGATTAATTACTGACACTAATTACAGGGAAACCTAGTGCCTAAGAAATCCACATTTCCATCTGGAATTAGAGCTCTTGCAGACTATGTCCACGGCAAAGGTCTTAAGCTAGGAATCTACGCGGATGCAGGATAAAGTGGACTGTACATTTGTGCTGTTTGAAATTGATATTCCACTGGAACACCATAATTGAGGTGCTGGATCTATGAACCTCCATTTTTGCAGTTATTTTACTTGTAGCAAAACCATGCCTGGCTCACTTGGTCATGAAGAAACTGATGCCAAAACCTTTGCTTCGTGGGTACGTTCATGAATTATGAGCAAGGATGCACTAGAACCAAATCTCTTGTTTTCATAGTATACAAGTCTCTTTATAAATTTATGTCCTGCTGTCATAGGGCTTCAATTATTTGAAGTATGACAACTGTAACTACAATGGTTCTAAGCCAACTGTTCGGTAGGATGTTTTATGCAATAAGTGTGCAGCATCATCAATTTATCATGCGGATTCCCCTATGGATACTAGGTATCAAATAACTTCTATTGCCTCTCACTCTTAATCATGCAGATACCCTGTAATGACCCGAGCTCTAATGAAGGCAGGCCGTCCCATATTCTTCTCTATGTGAATAGTGACTATTTTTATCTGACAACGGTTTACTGCCCTTTGAGATAGTCAGTTTTAAAATTGCTGTCGAATTAACGTACTTTTCCTTGTGTATTTGGGGAGACATGCACCCTGCTTTATGGGGTGCCCAGGTTGGAAATAGCTGGAGAACTACCATTGATATTCATGATACATGGGAAAGGTAAATTTATGCAAATTGCAGATCTTATACTTGTGTTGACAGACTGGTGCATCATGTTTCTTCAGTTTTTTCGGTTCATCACAGTATGATTTCTAGAGCTGATACGAATGAATTTTATGCCGAATTTGCAAGGCCTGGGGGCTGGAATGGTTAGTATTCTTTTTTCTTTTCTTTTCTTTTCTTTCTTTTTTTTTTTTTTATATCCACAAAAGAGAAGTGGTTAGTATTCTTTCTCCCTTATTCTTACAGACTGCTAACAAATACTATACGACTTCGAACGAATATATGGATCGGATGACTAGAGTTATTTGATTTGATTTTGTACAGACCCTGACATGCTTGAGGTGGGAAATGGAGGGATGACCAAAAACGAATATGTCGTCCATTTTAGTATATGGGCTGTTTTCCAAGGTACTACAGAAGCTTCTCTTCTTTTATAGCCACGTGCTTTGCCTAAATACCAAAAGCCCCTTCTTTTCTTGTTTCTGATGGTTTATCTTCTTTTACATTCCTGCGCGCCCAATACTACTAATAGGGTCCTCTTCTCATTGGCTGTGATCTGAGAAATGCAACAAAAGAGACCATGGAAATCATTGGGAATAAGGAGGTGCATGATTGCTGTTAACCAAGGTATACCCCATGCATCCATCTATAAACAGATACATTTCTTATTGCTTCTCCAATCCTTTGCACTTTTTTCGGTCCTTTCGAACTACAGATCCACTTGGTGTTCAAGCTAAAAAGGTCCGAATGGAAGGAAATCTCTTGAGGTAACTTCGCAAAAAGTGATAATCTTGTTGCTTCGGCTTCGGTATTTGCTTACAGTTCACAGCACCAAGGTTTAGTACTATTTTTCCTTTTTCACCAGATTTGGGCAGGGCCACTTTCAAACTATCGAGTGGCACTGGTCCTGCTAAACCGGAGTCTTTTGCCCCATCCTATCACAGCTCAGTGGGATGATATTGGAATTCCTCCCAACAGTGTTGTAGAAGCAAGAGATCTTTGGGAGGTATTTTTCTGATTGATTATTATTATCATGCTCCATGAACTTCGCACAGCATTGATCTTCTTACTATTCGGATTAAAAAAAAATCTTCTTACCATTAGGTAGGTAGGTAGGTAACTTGATATTCCTAATTGCACGTATCTCGATTGCAGCACAAGACTTTGAAGGAACCATTCGTGGGGATTCTCATACATGCAAGATGTATGTCTTGAAACCCATTTCTTGAAACAAAACTGATTACCAAGATCAGAAGCATGCAAGTTTGCCAATTAATCCACTCAGGGCCACTAAAGGAGGATTGAATCCTTCCGTACGGTGTAAGCGACGAAGATTTGTGTGCCAGGACTGCCCTGGTGTGTTTGTGGAGTTGCCTTTTGTTGCTGTGGGATATTCTTGGCAAATACTTGGTTCACACAGGGGTGTTTCCGTCTTTTCGCGTGTTTTGTGGTGGGTCCGAGTCACTGTTTGTCCATTTTCCAAATTACTAATATGGGTTTTCTGACTTCCTTAGTATTCCGGTTGTGTCCCCAAAAAAGCAACTCTATTTTGTCTTTTAGCGTCTGGCATTTCAAGTTTTGTTCAGGGGTAAGTTCGTATTTTCATCTTTTGCACCTGACAGATTCACGCGTTTTCTGCATTTTCTGCAGAGTGACGTCTGTTCCCTTCTCTTCTATTCTCTCTCTCTCTCTCTCTCTCAAGAACAACTCTAAACTCTACCCTCAGTCGCTGAACAACAATGAAGGCAACATGAGCTACGAGATCGGGCAACTCGCCTACATCAAGCTCATCCTCCAAGCCCTAAACCGCAAGGCCTCCGCCATCAATGGCTTCCTCTTCGGCCGCCTCTCCGTTTTCTGCGTTGGAGTTTCTTCCTCCTCGCCGGAGTTTCTGAGACATAATCTTCATTCAGTTGAACCGGTGGTCGGCAACGCGGCGTGTGGGGCCAACTCGGAGTTGATCGACAGCCGAGTCTGGAAATTGTGGCGAGTTACAGCGTGGACTTGGATAAGATCGATTTGAGCAAGTGTGAGGAGAGAAGGATTAGGGTTACGAATTCCCCCGATGTGCTTACGGATGACGTCGCTGGCGTATCAATTGGGCTTGCTTTGGCGACGTTGAGGAAGATTTGTTGGTGTGATCGGTCTGTGAGAAGTGGGTTGTGGAGGGATGGTTTTTTCCAGTTGGGTTCTTGGTTTTTGCTCAAGGGTCCTCACAAGGGTGAGGAACACGGTGGCCGCCGTCACAAGCATCAGCGGTGATGGAGAACTGCTTCGTAAATCACCCCTCTGTCGATATCGACGGGTAATTACTCTTTCGGTGTAAACATTTATACTCCCAACTCTCGAAAAGTTTTTAGATAAATTTTGCACCAATTCTTTTGACTTTTCGATGGATAATATTGCCTTTGTCGATGGAGGGATGGTGATTTCCAGTTGGGTTCTTGGTTTTTGCTCAAGGGTCCTCACAAGGGTGAGGAACACGGTGGCTGCCGTCACAAGCATCGGCGGTGACGGAAAACTGCTTCGTAAATCACCCTCTGTCGATATGGACGGGTAATTACTCTTTCGGTGTAAACATTTATGCTCCCAACCCTCGAAAAGTTTTTAGATAAATTTTGCACCAATTCTTTTCACTTTTCGACGGATAATATTGCCTCTGTCGATGGAGGGATGGTGATTTCCAGTTGGGTTCTTGGTTTTTGCTCAAGGGTCCTCACAAGGGTGAGGAACACGGTGGCCACCGTCACAAGCATCGGCGGTGATGGAGAACTGCTTCGTAAATCACCCCTCTGTCTATATCGACGGGTAATTACTCTTTCGGTGTAAACATTTATGCTGCTCCCAACTCTCGAAAGGTTTTTAGATAAATTTTGCACCAATTCTTTTCACTTTTTGACGGATAATATTGCCTCTGTCGATTAGTTTCCTTCAACAATAGTTCCCACTGAAAAAACAGGAAACAAGGAACCATGGTCTAGGCATATCATAGACATACTATTAGGCTTCCACTTCCTTAGCCTTGTCCATTATCGACATAAGAATTTTCAAATCGACGGGAGCAAAACTTGCCATTCATGTCCAAAAAAACCAATGTCTACATTAGTCTTCGACAGAAAGTCTTCTGCTAGCCAAAGATCAATGGTGAGACATGTGGCATAAACCAATATTTTGGTGTATTCAACCCCGGGCCACTAAAGTGGGCCACTAAAGGAGGATTGAATCATTCCGTACGTGTAAGCGATGAAGATTTGTGAGAAGTGGGTTGTGGAGGGATGGTGATTTCCAGTTGGGGGCCTCATGGTCGGCATTGGGTTTTGGATCCTATAGATGGTACTAAAGGGTGAGCTTGGAACACATGCTTAGTTATTTTGATGCTACTACTTATGTCATGTTACAGGGTGGAATTACGTGTAAGCTTCTAGATTGATTCCTTTTCATTGGTTGGTTTATGAATAGTAGGCTTACTTTCGAGAGTATTGAGCTTACATTCTCGCATTGCGCATTGATCTATAGGGTTTAGCAGTCTTAGATTTTGTCGACATTTGGGTACAGAGATATCGAATGCTTGGATTTATTGGTTAATTGGATTCTTTAGCTCTTCTGCAATCAATCTGTGTGTGTGTGTGTGTGATAATCTATTCTCCTGAACTGTTTCAAGTTTCTGAGAGGAGACCAATATGCAGTAGCATTACCATTGCTAGATGAGGGGAAAGTTGTGTTGGGTGTCCTGGCTTGTCCAAATCTTCCTTTACTGCCCATTAGTAGCCATGATGATCCTTCTTCTCATGACAAAGTTGGTTGTCTTTATTTTTCTCAAGTTGGGGCTGGAACTGAAGTGCAGTCTCTTGATGGCTCCCCACCCATAAAGGTCAATGATCCCATACATTTTCTTCCTAATTGACCTCAGATTATAAGGGTTATATACAATATTGTGTATTGCTCCTCCAGGTACATGCAAGTTCTACTGAGAATCCTGAAGAAGCGTCATTCTTTGAATCATTTGAAGCTGCACATTCTCTGCATTACTTATCTAGCTCTATAGCAAATGTACTGCTCTCTCTCTCTCTCTCTCTCTCTCTCTCTCTCTCTCTCTCTCTCTCTCTCTCTCTCTCTGTGTTAGCATGTTTGTTTTAGCAAGCTTTAGTATTTATAGTCTTAAACAGAAATTGGGTGTCAAAGCACCACCTGTGAGAATAGATAGCCAGGCAAAGTATGGCATTCTGTCCAGAGGAGATGGAGCAATATACCTACATTTCCCTCATAAAGGATACTGTGAAAAAATATGGGACCATGCAGCTGGAGCTATTGTTGTGACAGGTAATGCAAAGAAAATGTCTCTCATAGGTCATAATATTCCTGAATTTTGACCTCATCCTTGGTTCTAATTCTTTCTACCGCAACTGTTCATGTTAGATAAAGTTGATTTCCTTTCAAACTGCTTTGAAGTATGTTCTAATTGCTGCCTTAATGATACAACCTGGGACCAATTCGAATCGGAGAGACAGTTGAGCGGTGATGGTGATAGAAGAACCGATCTTTCTTCTTATCCCTTATTGGTGTTTGATTTTAAATGGACCTGAGATGTTCCATTAACATTTTTCAGAATTATTGCTTTCGCATCCTAAATGCTCTTTATGATATCTTATGTAATTAGTTCTGGATTGGAATTCTAAGGGGTATTTGTGTATATAGTTTATATAAAGCTGTTGCACTAGCCATTGGATGGCAAGCTATTCCTCATTGTTATGTTGGTAAGCGTGCCGACACTTCTTTCTGCACATCAAGGGCTATTCCTTTTCAAGCTTGACATTCCCAGTAATCCTTCCACTCGTGGCATTCTCCAATCTTCATGAGCAAGTTGTTAAGTTATTGCATAGATCACTTGGCGTAAAAGCAATGACATTGGTAATGGGGAAGGTTATGTTAACTACTTAGTAATGAAGTAAATGAGCTGTATGGCTACGGTTTGCATGGCATCAATAAAAATAATGGTAGATGTTTCTATAATTAAAGTTGTGATACTATGCCACTGTACAGAGAATTTATGCAAAAATTGCTCTCTAAGCTTTTAGCATTTTTTGTTTTCTGTGGATGATGCTTATTCAACTACTGGATTGAAATATCAATCTTCTCTACGAGCAGAATGGACAACGTGGATAAGGATTTGGGTTTTGGACACCATTTTATTCTCCCTCCATCCCTAAAAAAATGTCCGGCCTGCTAACCTAGGCCTTTAAAAAGATGTATTTTGTTCGTTAAAAAATTCCAACTTTTTTCACAATTTGAAAGCAGTCTTTCTGTGCTTGTATTACTCGTAGAAATAGGATTCTGTAGACACCTTAGTGCCTATTTTTTTCTGTTGCTTCCTTGCTCTATATGTCTACTATCTTTGGTGTTTTGAGATTGCTCTGCACTACATTTCTTGCTTTCATGACTCTCTCTCTCTCTCTCTCTCTCTCTCTCTCTCTCTCTCTCTCTCTCTTTGAATTTTGCAGAAGCTGGGGGTGTTGTCATTGATGCTGGAGGAAATCCTTTGGATTTCTCCAAGGGGAGGTATCTTGATAAAGACACGGGCATAATTGTTACCAATCCAAAGCTGATGCCTATGCTTTTGAAGGCAGTTAGAGAATCTGTTGATGAGAAAGCTTCATCCTTGTGATTTTAACCATGGCCTCTCTATTCAAATCTTGTGTGTTCTGCTATCCGTTTTTGTTTCTGCTTTTGCATGGGTGGACTTTCGATGATGCAGCTGTAAGAATTCAAAATTCTAAGTGAAATTGGATAATAAGAACTTCTAGCCATGGAGGCTTGCAATTCTCTCTCTCTCTCTCTCTCTCTCTCTCTCTCATATTCCTTTTTTTTCGGCATCATTGAAGTGCATGAATCTCGTTGTTAATTTGTCTGTTGTATACCCATTACAAAGCCTCTCATTTTTTCCACTTTTCATATTTTTTGGAATGTTTTGGATATTTCCTCTTGCTATTATTTATTTATTCTCTCTGGGAAGCTTTTTAGCATTGTCTATGTCGATAGTGTTGGATTGCCATCCTTGACTTTCATAAACTGTGTTCAGGACCTCAAGTCATGAGTTTGTGGAAAACAATTATTGGAAGATTCGGGTACCAAAGAAAAAGACAAGGATGCAACTAAGCAGCTGAAGACTTGACAACTGGCTGTGCATACTTGAATGCTCTAAGGTTTGTATAATTGATTGATTAGTATGGCTCAATTAGTTTATTGGTTGATTAGTATGGCTCAATTAGTTTATTGGAGTTGTTTGATTACGTATTGGTGTTAGTCTATTAATTGACTTCACTTTTGTCCAAAGCTATTGTGTGAATGGTTAGCCAAAGCCACCTTGCTATCCAAATTAGGAATTCTCCATGGTTTGCCTGTTTGTTGGCCTCATTGGCTTGGGTAAGTTAGGATTCTCCCTTGTTTCTGGTTTCTTTTATAACTTTTTTGGTTCTTCTTTGTGAAAGTTGAAACTGGAATGTGGTTCTCTTGTTAGGAAGAATTTACCTTGGGATGCACTGTTTGGCTGACATCATCGGTGGTCTTGCTTTTGGATTGGCGATTCTGGCATTTTGGTTAACTGTTCATGAACATATTGACAATTTTGTTGTTTCGGGGCAAAATGGTACGTATAAGTCTTTTCAGTATGCACATATCCAAATAAGTCTCTCAACGATCGTACTCTCACGAATACTTTTTATGGGTAGCTGTAGTTTGTGTGAAATTGTGAAAATGTTGGTAGCCAATTTTCAATACATACAAAGCAGTAAACTGTTCTGGAGAAACCCCAAAAGGGGATTGAATTCTGAAAAATCTTGATTGAGGTGACCGTGGCTTCTGAGAATGCTTCTAAGGCCCAACAGAACCTAAACAAACAAGAAGCTCTAAACATGGTTTTCCTACCAACTTTTGGGCTGACCGTGGCTATAGCCCCCTTTTCCCCAGACAATGTACAAAATATGTACCAGTTATAGTTTGGCCTCTTAGATGGAGTAGGTCGAATGGATTATGGATGTATCTGGTATGTGCACAAAATGTGAACATGCTTCCACAAACATTACTCCTTGATTTTGAATGGAAAGTGGGGTCCCCTTTGAGAGCAGGGAACTGTTAAAAGAGGCAATATTCTATAGCAGGCATAACAATGTAGTGCTTAAAAAGTAAACAAAGAGAGCTATGCGTAGTTGGCCACGCTTTAAAAGGAAAAATAAGTAGTTGACATAAATGGCAAGGACCAGTTCTCGCTAGGATGGAGGGTGCTAGCCTTTTTTTGTGTCCCTCGATAGTTTGAGAAAGCTCCAAAAGTGTAGGTAATCTACACAGCAGAGAGAATACAAACTGCTTTGACTCTTTATGTGAAATGTTTGAAAATCAAAGTGGCTCAACATCAAAGCGATGCTGCCTGTGTGGTGCAAACTGGTTATCATTGCCTGCTTTCTTTATTTCTGACTATGCACACTTTGTTGCTGTGGCAGTGACGACGTTTTGGGCAGCTCTTAGCTTCTTGCTGCTGTTTGCCTACCCAACACCTGAGAATCCAACTCCAAGCTTTGAGTATCACACATCCTTTACTGGTGTTGCATTCGGAATTGTAAGCACAACAATCTATCTTTCTCATGTTGGTGTTGAACTATACCAAAATGTGTCGTGTCGATACCTCTGTTCTCGGGCATGATCGTACAGATACTTTTGTACAATTATGCGGCTGGAATGACACAAAAATAGAGGTACATGTACTTCTTCAGTACAAAAAATTGAACAATGTCTTTACGTGCAAGGTAAAATGTACTCCAAACTTTTTTAGTGGTTTAGATTTAAATCTTGTACAGTGTAGACCAATTCTAAGGTGAGAATCTTAAGCGTTCTTTGATTCTTATGTACTCCGTATATGTTTCTCTGTTTTATTTAGCGCAAATTTTTTCGAAATGAAGTCAGAATCATCGATGAAATTGCTGATTTATGTCATAGGAAGAGAGGGACTATCTGGAGAAGAAACTCTGAAACTCGGCACCTACAATGCGTTGTTGAAAAAAGATCTGCCCGAGGAATTCAAGTACTACAAAGCAGAGGAAGAGAGCTTGGAATCCTCACACGACGCGTTCCAATCGGCTTTTCCCCGTGGGTTCGCGTGGGAGGTGGTTAGTGTTCTTTCAGGACCGCCTTCGATTGCGTACAAGTTCAGGCATTGGGGTTTCTTTGAGGGTCCTTTCAAAGGACGTGCCCCTACTGGAGAGATGGTCCAGTTCTATGGCATGGGACTTCTCAAGGTACCCCTTTCTCTATATCTCGGATCAAGGTTTTAAATAACAGTATCGGTAGCTGTGACATGGCCATAGATAAACCAGTCAAATCATATAAGTCCTCAATTCTGATATGTATCGGCCAATAAGTTCCATACCACCAATATCCAAAATTTGGCTCGAGTTAGTAACAAGTATCATATGGCGTGACTTACAATAAATTCAGAACCGATGAAAAAGGAATATTTAAGGTCCTGACCAATGTATCTCACGTATCTACAAGAGCGAAAAATGTGGATTGGGTCCGAATACGTAAAACTTGGTCGTCATTTTCATATGCTACTACTGATGCCTAGGAAAGAAAAATGAATGGTTTGTTGTCTCCTTCTAACATCGTAAAAATGGAACTTGATTCTTTTTTATCGACAGGTTGATGAATCTCTAAAAGCGGAAGACGTAGAAGTTTACTACGATCCAGCCGAGCTCTTCAGTGGCTTACTGGAGGGATCACCAATCCCTGAAACTCATGCTGATACTCCAACATCTGCTCATGGCTGCCCCTTCCACAAGTAGAAAATGTCCTCTGTTCATTCTGTCAAGTTCTACATGAGTTTTTTTTAAGTACTCTTTGTTTCAAGGGGATGATCACTTAATGCATGAAATGTAATGTAAGAGTGGGAGAGAAGATGAAACGACTAAATGTACCCTTTGTTGTTTGATTCCACAAGAAAAAAACTTTCGATAAGTTTGTTGTATTATGTTTAAATTTTGAATCTTGAATGCTTCATTTTGAAAAAGATGTTGAATAAAGCAACTCAGCAAAACCTTCAAAACAGGGTCTGATCTCCTCTGTCCCGAAAATTTATGTGCTTCGGTGCTAAGGGTTTTTTCAGGCGTTGAATGGTGTGATTATTTTTATGTTTTAAATCCAACGGCCGAAAAACCTCTCCGACACTTTGGAGGCATAGGAGTTTTCGGCACAGAGAATCCTGTCACTTTCAAAAACGGAGGTAAGTTGGTATTGGAAGTGCTTGCCTGTGGTTTTGTTCAGGCTTGAATTGGACTCTCTGCAGGTGGACGATGAGATTGAACTCTCAAAATTAATCGGGATGTGCATTAGTTGACCCGGACACGTGAGTCATGAATAAATACAATCAAACATGATTTGAACTCTCTGATAAAAAAGCCAGGAGTTTTACTGTTTTGGCACCCTCTGGGGGGAAACATGCACCAGCCACATTCGCTTTTCCAACCAAAATTTCATTTCACTCTAAAACAATCAAGAAAACAAAAATGGCGAATCTGAGGGTGAAGTGAATACGAAAATCTCAAACAAGAGAGGTAGGGAATGCAAACAAACCATGCGCATTATAAGCAAGTTTTGCTTATAATGCGCAACCGAGTGATTATAATGCGCATTCACTTTTCCATCCAAGTTTTGCTTATAATGCGCATGGTTTTTTGAGCAAGAGGGGTGATTTACGAAGCAGTTCTCTGTCACTGCCGATGCTTGTGACGGCGGCCACATGTTCCTCACCCATGTGAGGACCCATGAGCAAAAACCAAGAGCCAATCCATACTTTGGGACACAATCGACGGTGTAGACATTGGTTTTTTTTGCCATGAATGGCAAGTTTTGCTCCCGTCGATTTGAAGATTCTTATGTCGATAATGGACAAAGCTACCTAAACCCTAACCCCAACAAACCCTTCCGTTACTCCCTCCTCTCCTACGACCTCATTATCACCAAACTCGGCCGCGCCAAAATGTTCGACGAAATGGACCAGATCCTCCAGCAATTAAAAACCGAGACCCGCTTCAACCCCGGTGAAATCATCTTCTGCAACATCATCACCTTCTACGGCCGAGCTCGGCTGCCCGATCGAGCCCTCCATATATTCAACCAAATCCCGTCTTTTCGATGCCAAAGAATGATAAAATCTTTCAACACCCTTTTAAAAGCCCTGTTAAGTTGTCGGGAATTTGGTAAAATGAGAGAAGTATTTGTGAGTCTGGATTGGTTTGTGGCTCCGGATACGTGTGGTTATAATGTGTTGATTAGAGCGGGGTGTTTGATGAACGATTTGGGTAGTGCACGGGAAGTGTTCGATGAAATGCAAAAAAGAGGGGTTCGGCCTGATGCAGTGACGTTTGGGACGTTGATTAGTGGGCTTTGTGCGGATGGTAAGTTAGATGAAGCGTTTAAGTTGAAAGAGGATATGGAGGGAGAAGGGTTTTAGGGTGAGGCCGGATGGTTTTGTTTACGCATCGCTGATTAAAGGGCTGTGTAAGGTGAATGAATTGAATTTGGCTTTTAAGCTTAAAGATGAGATGTTGGAACTCAGAGTTGAATTGGATTCGGCAGTGTTTTCTACTTTGATTAGCGCACTTTTCAAGGCCGGGAGGAAGGGAGATGTCGTTGGAGTTTTGAAGGAAATGAAAGAAAACGGGTGCAAGCCTGATGCAGTAACTTATAACGCAATGATATATGGGTATTGCCAGGAGAAAGATTTTGATGCAGCATTTGGTGTTTTAAGTGAAATGGAAAAGAGGAGATGCAAGCTGGATGTCGTGTGCTATTATGTAATTATTGGTGGGTTTTGCAGGGAGGGTAAATTTAGAAAAACAACTGAATTATTTGAAGATATGCCGAGAAGGAAGTGTGCCCCCGATGTGGTAACGTATAGGACCTTATTTAGCGGGCTTTGTGATGGAATGCAGTTCCAGGAAGCTGCACTTATTTTGGATGAGATGGTTTTTAAAGATTATTCCCCCTAGCGCTGCAAGTATAGTGAAATTTGTAGATGAGTTGGTAATCTGAAGTTGTTATTGACAATCCTAAACGGTTTGGCAAAAGGAAATTTAATTGATTCAGTCACATGGGGAAGGGTGATTCCCATGGTGTGCTTATGCTAATTTTCTTTTCTTTCAATCTATCTGTCCCTATGCTATTTGATGGTTCTGAATTGGGCTTCTCTATTAGATAGTTTGGGGTTGGGGCAAGACTGCCTACCTATACCTCTCCCAACACCCACTGTAAAGCAGGAGTCTTGCATGCTTGTTGTGCCCTATTTCAAATTTCCTTCTTTCTAAAGTAACCTCAACAGTGTGCCTTCTCGCACACCTAGAGTTGCGGCTTGCAACCAAAACAATATTTTCCTTGACCAAGCTCACCAACCTTAAATTGTTGACAGGTTAGAGTACAAAATAAACTCCTAGATGGCCTTTTTTTTTGGGAGAAATCAGCTAGCCCATTCTGGGCTGGAAATGATGCATCAGGGACTTACTGTGGAACTTCCCAATGCTCTGCTGTAGTTGGTTTTCTGCTCACATCCCTTCATTACTCTTATAGAGTTGCTTTAGCCAAATAAAGCACAAAATGTTAGTAGAGTAGATGATTAACTAAAATTTTAATATGCTAACGAATTTAAGGAATGCTATTTTGACAAAATGTAGATATCAGAAATTGGGCATTTGGAACTATTAGACAGGCACACCAATTCTACATCATCCCAAATGGAATGTTTGATGTTGCACCTGAATATCTATATATCCGTTTGCATCTAATCCTGTCTTTGCATGTAGATTGGCTGGACTGACTTCAAGCTTAGTAAAAAAAGAAGATTGTTTGGATGAAGGTCGAAAGACCATAGAATCAAAGGGATTTTGCAATTAGAGGCTAGAATATGATATTGGGAGCTTGTAAACCTTAGATGATTACTTTGGATATATGAGTTGATTATTAATGTGTAGGAATTCCAATCAAATGGAACCTGATATGAATTCTGCTGAAGGACTAGGAAATGGCTCCTCTCTCCAGTCTATCCATTACAAATGCGGTTCACTTCAGTTACTCGATCAGGTCTTTCTCTCCCGATATTATAGATACATGTGTGTATATAAAAAAAACACGAGCAAATTAAGTCTGCCTACACTAGAAAAATAATAATGAAACAAAAATGAACACGTGCACTGAGGCAGGTTTGAGCAAAGTCACTAATTGCAAATAAACTTGCTACCTTGGTTCCCTCTTGCTAATTTCATTCGAAAGAATTGCAAAGTCTCTCTAATAGATAGGCAAATCATTTTTGATTCCCCAACAATAGTTGTGCTCGATATGGAGGTGCAATTATTGACTTTCTTCTGGTTCTTGTTTCTGATTATGATGGGAATTAGCTTGATCTTTTTCATTTCCAAACATTGGTTGTCCCAAGCCACTTTCACGACTGCAATGACATTTATTGCCTCTACCCCCACCTCTTGCTCCCCTTGCCGGAGCCCCCATAGATTGGTTCTTCTTTCATGGCTCTGGTTTTTGTTTTGGATGTTCTTGCTTAAAGTTTGATTTTAAGTTCACAAGTTCTTGGTTAAATTAATGTGTCTAGGAGTCTATTTCTTTCAGGCATGAACCAAATTCTCTTTTGATGGTGACAACTACCCAAACTCGCTGATTTCATTTACACACAGTGAAGCTCCATCGATCGTCCAGGAAAAAAGGGCTCATAGTCAACCCTTCTTAACACTCCTTGTATATTTTATTTTGAATTTGTCACAATTTCAAATTTGCCATTCCATAATGAGATTTGCAATTTTATTGGAAAATAAATCCTAATTTGGTCGCACATTAGTTGAATTTAATTTGAGATTCGATGTATGATTGTGTTAGTCACTTAAGTTATACCATGCATGTGTACTGTATTGTTCTGTTTAGAGATTAAAGCCATTGGTAGAATTTGTTTGAGGGGATAGACAAAATCAAATTTTCCCGTCGATTTTGATTAACCATTAATTAAATTGGAGTTCTACTTCCGTATCAGGATGATGGAGACATATATTTGGATATTAATTGCTCTGGTGGAGTATGTGTTACATTGGATATACTGTTGCATTCAAGTGTTTTGATGCTGTGTTCTCCAAACCATAAAACGCGGTTTCTAATTTTTTTAAATCATGACCAAACCATACTACTAAAAAACCAAACCAAATCTTTCAGTTTGGATTGGTTTGGACTGGATTCGCGGTTTGCCGGTTTTTTTCTCACCCTTAAGCATAACCCAACTTATTTGCATTTTACTTTCCCTAATGATAGATCAACAGTCCACATCAACCCCATTTCCAAGTTTAAGAATTAATTAACGCTTGGATCATTTGTATGGGATCCAGAAATGGACCCTCACATGACGATGTGTACAATGTTGGTACAAGTTATGCGTAGTAGAGTTCTTAGACCCCATTCCACTGACCTTTTTTGGTCCTTCTTCAAAAAAATCGCGTTTGTTAATTTTGTGCTTAGCTTTTGTGGATTATTGATTCATCTTGACAATACAAATCGGATTTTTTACTTTTACCAAATATTTTGGAAAATAATCATTTTTAGCAACAAAAAAAGAATCGACATTTTTTTGCTAAATTGTGGATATTTCCCAAAATGTTTGGGTAAAAGTATTTTTATCCTTTTCCAATTCACCTTGATGAAACGAATCGGAAAACTCAAAAAGTGAGAAACGAAACTAACAAACGCATTTTATGATAAAGACAAAAAAAAAAAAAAAAAAAGAAGCCCTAAAAATCTTTAGTAGAAGTTCTATTAGTTGATCTAGCATTAAGGAGGGTAAAATGCAAAAAAGTTGAGTTATGCTATCGATAGAGGGTAAAATGCAAAAAAGTTGGGTTATGTTGTTGATCAACAGTGCTACCTACATGGGCTTTTCCATACAGATCGTGCACAGATCATTGTGTGGGGTCCACTCCGGATCCCACACAAACAATCCAATCCGTTCATTAAATGTAAAATATTTTTTCAAGGGCTCCCGTGGAAGATCATTTCAACCCAATACTTAAATATACTTGATCCAACTATCTAACTTTTCATTCAAATTTTAGGAAATTTGGTTTGTAAGTTGTACTATAACTCCCTAATATGTATATTATTATATACGCCATTATAAGGAAAATGATTTAGGCACTTCAATTCTTTATTATGGCACTTCAAAATTTGTCTTTTAGTGTACTTTACTATGTATAATTTTTAGACAAGTTTTTTTACTATTGTCATCAAAAAATTGGAGTGCCAAAATCATTTGCCATATTACACCGTAATTCAAATTGCTTCAATTGATTTAAAAAAAGGAAAAGTAAATTGACTAAAGATTTCGAAGACTAGGTTCCTTATTTCTAACTCCCAAACTGGTATAATACAAATTAGAAAAAGAAATTCTTCAATTGTAACGAATCAGAATGGTACATATTAGGAAATATTTTAAGGTAACATTTATTTTGGAAAAAACTCATTGTGCACGTGGATAGCACCCATTTGTTTTAAGATAATTGTGTTATCTTTGGATCAGGTATTGATCGGTATCCAACCAACACAATTTTTTTGCAAGGTTGAAATTCTTGACGAGCTCGACAAAATGGACGATTTCGATAATTTTTTTGGGCTCGGAATAGACTGAAGAATTATTTACTACCACATCTCAAATTATTTAACCCATTCCCTCAAGTAAAATACTAACAATGTTGATCCTATAATTCATACTGACCAAAAATGACTCAATACTCTCTATCTTGACAGAGGATTAAAAAAAAAAAAACCTTCTATCTCGACAGAGGATAAATAAAATAAAATAAAATAAAAAAACCTCTATCTCAATAGAAGATTAAAAAATAAAAAAAAAAAACCCAGCAACTCCAAAACCGATTCAAACTCCTCAAACCATGGAATTCTTCCTCCTCGTCAGAGTTTTTGAGACATAATCTTCATTTAGTTCGAGCGGTGGTCAGCAACGCCGCGTGTGGGGCCAACTCCGAGTTGATCGACTCGCTGTCGAATCTAGAAATTGTAGAGAGTAACACCGTGGGCTTGGATTAAGATCGATTTGGGAAGTGTGAGGAGCGAAGGATTAAGGTTACGAATACCCCTGATGTGCTTACGGACGACGTCGCTGACGCGGCAATTAGGCTTGCTTTGGCGACTTTGAGGAAGATTTGTTGGTGAAAACGGTTTGTGAGAAGTGGGTTGTACAGGGATAGTGATTTTCAGTTGGGTTCCAAGGTTTTTGCTCAAGGGTCCTAACAAGGGTGAGGAACACCCTGGCCGCCATCACAAGCATCGGCGGTGACGGATAACTACTGCGTAAAACTCGCCGTCCACATCCACCCGCTCATCGTGACGACCAGCTCCAAGACTATGTCAATTGCGTTATCGTGGATCCAAGGAGAAAACAGGTCAGAATCATGTACATGACGAACTTACTTTTCTCCTTCATGTGCTTTGTACTTTTGTAATGCTTATTATTGGAAGTCCAGCAATAGGTGTTTGCAGTTTTTATTATGGAGATTTTTCATAGGTGTTTCTCTGTTATTTGTGATTTATAGACTTCACAGTCTGGAAGAAAATACTTATGGTTGTGGGCGCCCAAACAATTGTTAGCTGGATTGCCTCTTACGCTTATTAGACTTCCATTGCTTGGTTACGTAATTGATGACCTCTTTCAGACATGCTTTTCTTCCCAGCTTTGGAATTCATATTTTAGGAACCGCATACATCCCACTGGGATTGCAGTTTTTGATTTCCAACAACGCGTTGGCTACAGTCTTGTAGACCTTATCACCACAATCAGAATGAGAAGGCTTGTAACTTATCATCATCTTCATTAGTGATTGCCTGCATTTTTTAGAGATCATAATCCACACTCCAAACCTAAACATAAAAACACGATGAATTTGGTAAACCAAAAGCACAAACTGCGGCATTTTACACTCCTGGGTGTATTGGAAATTTGGAAGTAAGTGAGACATGAACATGTTTAGCTGAAATTTAAAAGTTTTTTCCTTTCTAATCTGTTTAGTTGGGAGTCGAGGGAGATTAAACTAACCCTTAATCAATTTCTTGACATGTTAAATATTTTCGGTGACAAATCCAAAAAAAATATGGAAGGAGTGTTAGGGCAGACTGTGAGCCTTTTTTTTTGGGCGATCGATGGAGTTTCACCATGTGTAAATGCAATCAGCGAGTTTGGGTAGTTGTCACCATCAAAAGAGAATTTGGTTCACGCCTGAAAGAAATAGACTCGCGAACACATTAATTTAACCAAGAACTTGTAAATTTAAAATCAAAGTTTAACCAAGAACAACCTAAACAAAAACCAAGGCAATGAAAGAAGAAGAACCTATTTAGTTTGTTGGATCACATGTTTTTTACAGTACTTTTCGAAGCCCCTTTTTTTGGGTATGATATATGTGAGCAAATGATTAGACCTTAAGAAAGTGATTGTACCTAATCAGTTATTGTGTGCTTTGTTGCGCATCAAAATAGGTGATTGTGCCTGTTAGATATTGGCAGATTTGTTGCCTATCAAAACAGTACTTGGTTGATTATTAAACCTTTTACCTCGGTTTCTATGAAGATTTTTTTTTAATTACCAAGAACCTAAAATGATTCGTTGATTAACTTTCGCTTATGTCATTTTGTCTCGCGTCTTTACCCCAGAAGTTGGGCATGGGTTTCTAGAGGGTCAGGAGTTCTAGACCGATTCTAGCAATCAAAAGATGAAAGACCAGATACAACTGTTGCAAGATTAGATATCGTTCTTGACATATTATCTTTATTAGAATTTTTAGCGCCTTTGGACTGATTCTATCGATCAAAAGATGAAAGATCGGATACAATTGTTGCAAGATTGGATACCCTTTCTGACGTACCGGCTTTGTTAGAATTTTTAGGGTTTCCCTAACACTTGAACCAACACTAGAAAGTGAGCATTTTTTCTTTCATCTAAAATGCTCTATGTAGAATTCTCCCGCGAGTTATCTTACCATGAACCATCAGATTATTTCAATTGCAAAGTTAAGAAATATTTGGATTTTCCGCAGGATGCCGGCTGTTTTATTAACTGTGTCAATATGATAACAATTTGTTAGACGATGCCAGAAGCAAACTCTACTTGATTTTTCTCTAGGAGTTTTGGCGAAGATCCTCGTCATTGAAAGATGTCACCTTGAATAAGGCCACTAGATTTCTTGTTTGCTTCTTGTTCGTATGCTAGGTTTAGATTGTGCAACTAAGTGGTTTCTTACTCTGTTTTGTTTCTGCCTCTCTTTTCATTCCACAAGGTTTCCCCCCTCCTTTGTGTGTATTCTCAGAGTAACACAGGTGGGAATTAAAAGAATGTCATCAATTTCCGATGTGAAAAAAAAAATAATACTACTACCCTTTTCACTCGAGTTCTTAATCTGAGGCCCAATGTTTTTTTAATTACTCTTTGGGATTCGTTAGGAATATAGATCTTATGTGATACATGAAAATCTTTAGGGAAGTTTAGTAGTGCTCCATAATGGGGGAATTGTCTTTGTTGTTATAATGGTGTTTCTATGAATGTCATAGTACATAAACATTTAGTTTTTGCAGGAGTGGGAAGAGTGGCTTTTGCTTCTTAGTGGCCAAACTCAATGGACTGTGGGTCTTTTTGCAACATGGATTTCTATTAGCAGCATAATTGCACCTAATGCTTATGCTTTTGTTGGTGGCAAGATACTTGTGATTGTATAATCGAGCAGATGGACTCTATGTTATCATTTAATATTAGTATACCATCTTAGATCCTTGCTAATATGATGAGGCATTTAAAGATAAGATTTATAATCTTCTCACTACCATAACCATGTTCCAAGAAATTATAATGTCACACCGGCGCGCGTAGCGCGTCGGCATGGCACTAGTTGTAACTAAGCAGATCGAATGCTAGGTTCTATGCCTTCCATGAAATTTTTACTTTTTGGTTCCCTTTTCCTGCAGAGAATGTGCGTGCAAAGAAATATAGACTATTGTGGATGATTGATCAAGTTATATGGCCACTCCACAATACAAGGAGTGATTTTAAAATTTTTTTTTTCTTCCCTAAACTGTGCACAATTTTTCTACTAGGTTCCTAAACTACCAATTTGATGATTTCAATATATATATATATATATATATATATATATATATATCACACTTTACTACTTGTCCAATCGATAACACAGATTAGAAATTTGGACAAAAAATGACACGTAAGCCCCTATTTGGGACTCGCAAGAAATTGATGGTTTTTTTTTAATTTTTGCGGAGCCCATTACGGGTCTTACAAAGATGATTCAAATCGTAAGTTATTCTTAAAAAAAATTTATGAGTTCCTAAAAAAAATTAGTCAATCCGATATCAGTAAGGCATGTTTCAAAAATTAGCCAATAGCCTTTTGTGGACTATTTAAGTTAACTTAACTATGAGTTTGGGTTGAACGCATTCGGCTCGAACCATCAAAACCTTATGGGGCTTGGCTCAATACTCCGCAAGGTCAGTGTTCAATTAATGGGGTTTCGTTCAGCCCACTTCAGTTTCGACGATAATTGTTTTTTTTTTTTTTTTTTGAAAAGGATCATTTTATATATATATATATATATATATATATAGAGAGAGAGAGAGAGAGAGAGAGAGAGAGAGAGAGAGAACCGAGTACATCTTTAGCAAGCAAAAGTTCCAACTCGAATACAACCGGATTGATTAACAAAATTTCTACTAAGACGAGAAAAAGCAAGCTACATGGTTTTTTTTTTCCCCTATTACACCAGACAGAGGACCATATTCTCGATTGAGCCCAATTTTTAATGTCTTCCTCTATAATTGAAAGCAATAAAATGTGCCAAACTTATTAAGTAATTTTTATGTGTCCAAAAGTTTTCAAAATAACTTGACAAAGATGGATCGAATTGATGTTTGATCAATCTTCATGATTCGAAGAGAGATCATCATCTTCCATCTCTCTTTGTGTTTCGTCCGTCACATCTTCTTTATTCCTTTCTTCCCCTCATTTTTATCATATGTTTATCTTCTCCCTTTCTCTCTGTATAATTTAATCTTTAATCCAGTGAGAAACGACAACACTAGAAGTCTAGTACATATGCTTTGCTCGTTTAGTTTTCTTGTCATGATGTTCAATTTTCTTTCGAAAAGACAGTTTACTTCTTTACATATTTGAAAAGCACCTATTGAGGTTAAATAATATTCTCCTTCAGTGCACACCTATTTAGGGTAAATCACCTAAAGAAACACTGATTGGAGTTGTATTTTTTTTAAGAAAAACCCGAAGATGAATCGAACGAACCACCATCATTGCCACAAGACTTGGGGACCCTATAGTGCAGGGACCCAGGGATGCTGCCGAATAGCTCCCTGCTGAGCGGGTGCAGAACGGTTGATCTGGCTGTTCATCTTGGCATGGACGGCTCGAATTGAATCTGAGCGTATACAAATCACATACAACCCAGTCCCTTCTTGGTTAAGATCCAAGCCGTCGATTACTGAGATGAGTGGCCGATCTGCACCGATTTGCAAGGTGTTGTTTGGCAGTATCCCCCATTCCATAGTGCAAGGGTGTACTATAAGGGTGTAATGTGTAATCTGAACATTATAGGAAATCCGAGCAGTACATAGAATGCACCCCTATAGTGCAAAAGAGCATTACAGGTTCCTAAGGTCTCTCTGCATACATTTCAAGGCAATGTTTGGAAGCATAATTCCTTTACCCAAATGAACGTAGGGAGTACAGTAATGAACAACAAACCACAAATTTCCAAAACTACACATCTACACCAGATATCGATGCGTCACCAATGACAGACACACACGACTTGCCCAAGTCCAACAAACATTGGCAGTTTAGAAATTGAATACCTTAGAGCAGTGTCTTACTCTCGAATGGCGAATCATGCTGCAGCTTCAAATCGTTGAAGAGTGCTAGGACCCTTTTCCCGAAAAGATTGGAGCGCATAACATGAGCATTCAGTTGGACTAGGTTGAACAAAGCCCTGCGGATTACCCCCTGCTCTTGCAATAAGTAAGAAACAGGTTACTGTCGTACCAATGAATAACAGAGAATGTAGGAAATTTTTTAAAGCCAAACACAAACTTATTGAAGTTAATAAAGATAAAACAATAGAATGTACTGCCAGCACGGCAATAGCAGGTTATTTTTTCGAAGGACTACTGAATGGTAATCCTGATATTCCAACTTCAATTACATTGAAAGGGCAGGACAATATTGCTGTCAAGATGACTCAGACAATCTTGTAGAGCTGATTTTCAAACTGCCTACATAAAGTCAACTATTTTTCTTTTATCGCAATGAAATCTTCAAAGAGTCTTTCACTTGTTTTAGGAGCCAAGGGCATTTAGATGATTTTCAGATTTGTAGAGGTTCTACTTTGGATCCATGAGTCGCATTGCGGTCAGATTTTGATGTGTTAAATGTCCAAAACTCAAATGTTCGCCACCAAGTATTATTGCACTCAGCTAGATTCCGTTGAATACTTACTATTTAATGGGGCACTAGATGAGGGTGAGACTCATACATTTTCAACCAATGACAATGAGGGAATTGTACGGTTTCAACAAATAAGATTGAACAAAATCATTCTCGGCATTAGTTCGTGTTGAATAATCAAGTTTTTGCAAATTTGCTTGCTCATTATGCCAAAAAGCTGCTTTCCTCTTCGCAGAATAGTCTTTAGTATTCAACGGGGTACTATTCACAACGCTAAGGTAGTTCACCTTCATACACAGAACCTTTCATAATCACGCTATAATCCTTAACCTCTCTTGAAGATTCCACAAGATATAACATGAAACAGCAGCTAGCCTTAAGCCTTTTATTTCCTCAGACCTATCCCACATTTAATCATAGAAGGCTTAATGTCTCCTTGTCCTGCCGCCAGTAGCTAACAACCATAGATCCCTCTTTCTAGCACATATTACTTAAAATATCGAGGCAAGGTTCTGATTAGCCTATCACTATAAGTTATTGGTTGCGACTCTAATTTGGTTAATTCCACTTTTCTCTGGCTTTTCTTTTACTCCCAGACCAACAAAAAAAACCATGCCAATGGAAATATGTGCATCGAAAATACACGTCCTCAAACATATTGGGTCCAAGAGCCAGCATGTAAATAGTTTCAAGAGTTCAAGTCAACCTTGCGAATTTCTTGAAAATCCCATCATTTTGTAGACAAATATGACAAGGAGATTACAATATCCAGTTTGATTCAGCGGTTGAGCATACCTGAGACACCTCCAATGCTGTCTGAATGACGAAGTTTCCAAAAGGATCAACTAAAAGAGCACAAACATTTGGACTCGTAAGCAGCTCTAGGATAATCCATGAGGCTTGCTCTTCTCCTGCTTTTCTCAAACATCTCTCCACAACACAACTAGAAAACTTCTTCCGGGACAAAGCCAAATAACTCCCTCCAAGCTGCCCCAGGAGATTCTCAGTGACTTCAGCTATCCCCAGTTCCAGTAGAAGTTGCACCACAAAGTTGCTACATGCAAAAGGAAAAAGCAAGAATATGCAAACGTTAATCTTATGTTGCAGTGGGAGTCGTAATAAGTACTTGATAAGGTTTTATCATTCCGTTCTTTTTTTTGGACTTTGGAAAAAAAGCATTACATTGAATTAAAAGTCGAAAATAAATAGGTATCCCACAAAAAATGGGATATAGCTATGAATTCCCGCGCTACTACTTACGATCGGATTTCTTATTTTGTGGAAGTATGCATTGCCACTAGTAGTCCAGTCAAATAAACATGAACTATAGATACAAACCCGTGACGATCTTGTGCTAGGTGAAGAGCATTTGCTATTATCTCAACAAAAAGGTGCACTCTATATTCTCCCTGGTACAGTAACAAGCATGACTGCAGCACACGGGACCCATTCGGATCGGTTGCAACTTTTAAGCAATGTATTGCCATCTCATTGATAAGATACTGCATAGACAGGGTAGGTGTCAAAGAACTCATTGAACATAATGAAACTTGTATAAAAAGACTTGTATTGAGTATGTTCAGAAACAAGGAGCAAGATCCTCTCCCCTCCCTCAAAGGGACCGGACCGTATATTCCTCTCCGTCTGCGAGAACTTCTCGAGCTGAATTCGATGATCGATACCCTTCACTTTTTTTTTTAAATCTTGCCTAGAACAGTCATTACGTCAAAAACTATGTTGATCGAATACCAATGCTTTCATGACACATGTATGTGGCGAAAAGAAAGTCTCGATTTAGTGTTTCAAATGTATTTTTTTTTGTAACGTACATGTGTTCTGAAATGATATCAATTGATATGCAATCAATGATCATAATTTTTGACATGGCTCATATTCTCAGCACAATCTGAAAATAAACAGAATCTTTCATTGAATTGAGACAGGAAGGGCCCACAAACAGAACAAACTGGATGACACAGTCCCTTTGATGGACTGCAGAGAAAGTCAACCCTTGAAAGTTGAAACCAAAGCAATCAAGAATTGAAAAATTGAAATGACAACAATTATGTAGAGGAAAATAGGTTCCAAAATGAGCAATAATATTACTAAATTACAAAATCATCCAAGTTTAACTGGTGCACATTCAACAATGAGGATCGGACATTACCTTATTATCGTCAGCAGAGAAATTTTGCACACAATGCCGGATTATAAAATGACCATTTGGGTCATTGGCTAATGCTGCAGCACCAGGGCTTAGAGCTGACATAAATAAGGATATCTGCTGTTGGCTACTAATGTGATCCAACAACACCAGTACAGCTCGAGCTCTGCAACAACAAATAGTTATTAGTACTATTATTTAACCAATCCTAGGACATGTTTGGGAGCCACATTACCCTATTATGCATTGTACATTTTCGTACTCTTGTTTCCCAGTGTTTGGCCTGTGATTTTGGAACCCATCTTGTGGAAATCCATCACAAAAATTATGCAGTAGATAATGAAAAATTCAAAATATTGTTTTAGTAGGACCTTTTTTAATTCTCATTATGCTTCCGAAACCAACTCTTTTGCAAAATTTAGAAAGCAAATAACTGATTGTCCTCCTTGACGTCACATGTTCAAATTCTACACAAGCCAAAAATTCCCAAAGCTTAACGGCATTGGAAGGTTTGCCCAATCATTAACTTTAAGGCCCCGGAATTAGTCAACGTGCGCACAAACTAGCCGGACATCCAGTTATCGGAAAGTAGCGCTCATATCATCCTAACACTTGTCAATATTGGAGTATTTTAAACCTAGAGTCTATAATCTACAATCTTGAAATAAAAAATCTTATAATTCAATTCAAATTTGAACAAACATTGACCAATCAACAATAAACCGTACCCGTACTGATTATGGCATATCTTGATGAACTGAGATCGAGACTGGGTGAGCGATGCCATGATTCGAGTCCTCTGTTTTTCATTGCAAACCTTGAAAATCTCCTGAATGACGTAATTCCCGTATCGGTCCCTCATCAATTTACTAACATGGTTTATCATATCAGATAACACCATCTCAATTTCATCCTCTTTTGGGTCCTTCATGATCAATTTCTTCAACAAATGACTCCCGTAGGCATTTTTCGACAAATAGAATATCTGACCCCTCAAATCTCCCAAGGATAGGGAATCCACAAAATGGGTCAATTGAGGTAAATGCGAAATAGGCCTTGAATCATCAAACTCATTCCCATGTTCATTAGAGAAGGGTACAATTGGAAGCTGGGAATTGGGTTGATTTCTTGATCGTTTCTTGGGTTGCAAGAAAGACCTAGAGGAAGAATTCTTCACATAATTGTTGCTCCCCGGGCCCAACGTCGGATTTCTGTGGGACCCACCGAAACCCATCATCTGGCCCTTCATAGAAAAATTATTAATTGCTCCTAGAACACCGCCACGTGATGCTTCAAAACCTTTCTCTATCACACATCGGTGTGGCCTCCACCATAAACTCTGCAATTTATTCGCATTGGATTTTGAAGAAAGAGGGTTGTGGGTTGTTCCAAACTTACCCTTGTCGCCGTTTGAATTATCAATCGGTGCGTTTCCGCGGTCAGAACGTTTCTGGCCGCTGAAACCAGGCGGAGTAAGTGGCCGTTGGCAATGAGACGGCGGCGAATAGAGGCCGAGGTGGGAAAGAGCATCTTCGAGTTCTAGCGTCCGAACCGAGGAATCGTTTTCCGATGGGCAGTTGTCGTCGATCAGGCCGTAATAATCCAACAATGAAGGGGGTTTAGGAGGCGAATCTTGAGACGGAGGCTGATTCTTCTCCATAAAAAGATAGGAGTAATTTTAGAGAGGAGGAGAGGAGGGTTGAGCATTTTGAGGGGTTTGGATAGGTTTTATAGAGGTTTTTTGATATGGTTTTGGGGCAGTGTCGAGTATTTCGGATTGAATATGTTAGAACAGGTGTATACATCTATTTATGGGGAGGAAGAGATGTATATAGGAGGTGAATTTGAGAGAGAGAGAGAGAGAGAGAGTAGGAGAAGAGCTGAGTTGATAAACTTGTTCGAGAAAAAAACTGAAATGGTCTTTATAGTTCAGTGTTTGTGTCAACTTGGTTCCTGTTTTATAATTGCTCCGTACTTTTCATGTTGTTCCAACTTGGTCCAATTACTAACCGTCGTTAGTCCTTTTAACAGCAAAATCAAATAGCCCATTTTTTGGAATTAAAACAATAATTTTCTCATTTCCCTCTTACCCTAATATTAGGGGTGTGCACGAGTCAGGTTTGACCCTCGAACCCGACCCGACATGTCGGGTAATAAATATTTTATACCCACAAACCGAACCGAAAATGGATAAGATTCGTTCGCAAGCCCGATTCTTTATGTCAGGTCGTCTCTGACCAAAAACTGAATTATTCTTTATGAATTAGTTGGGTCGGATAAAAAACACACCAATCCAGATCCCGAACCGGAATATGATTTTTAACAAAAAATAAACCCGTACCCATCCGAACCATATGTTCGACCCCGCCCGAAACCCTTCGAGTCGGGTCGGGTCCGCATGTGGACGGATTTTTTTGCACATGCCTACATAATATACCTCTGAACCAGAATATAGCTTATTCTTCCATTCTCTATTGATAAGGAAGCACCTGAAAAGAAATTTGGTTATAGTTTTCTACAAAAAGTTACCCTCCAATTCAGCATTTTCATGATCAGCCATGAGGCAACATAACCACTGGTTTTGTCTACCTGTTCAACTTGTGGACAAATACTGAGATGCCTTATTTTTTCTGCATAGTACTGAAAAAGCATATAGAACTATGTCCAAAAGTCACAATATGATATAGATCCAAAAATCACAACATGATAAAAAACCATGTCCAAAAGTCAGAATATTACATAAACTCATGGCTTCTTCGGCTAAATAAGCCAAGTGGTTTGTTTTTTTGTCCTTATTCAATTTTTTTCATATTTATTAGTTTTTCGTCAACTTTTCGAAAATTATTGCTTCGTCATGACGAGAGGAACCTAAAAAATAAAAATTACCATTGAAATCCAATTTTTTTAATAAAGACGAAAAAATTGGCTTATTGGTTTATTTTTGTCTTTATTGGCTTATTTTTATCTTTACTTAAAAGGACTAACGGTGGACTAACGGCGGACTAACGACAGTTAGCAATTTGACCAAATTGGAACAAAATGGAAAGTACAGAGTGTAATCGAGTCAATTACAACTACAGGGGCCAAATTGACACAAATACTTAATTACAGGGACCATTTCAATTTTTTTCCCAACTTGTTTAGATGGTCAATTATTGCGCAGTCTCATAGTACCATTGTGATATTCTCAGAGGGTATCATTACAAATAAAAAATCGTTATCATATAATGTGGTTATTTATTGTCTCTCAATCACCCATCAAAAATAAATAATAATGCATCTACTGCATAATTTATTTTTACTATATAGTAGAATGTAATTATTTAAAATAAAACACAAACTCTCTCCTACATGGAATTTCTTCAATTTTTCAATTTTTTATTCATTGTTCTACACTTTTTAAAAAATGTAAAATATATACTTTATTTTGCTACTCCTTGAACTTTATATCTTTTCTTCATTTCTTTGTTTTTTATTGTTGTGGAATTTTCGTGATAATTTTGTGAGAAAAGTGAGTAAATTCCAAGAGTCATACGCACCGATCCACTGATGTACAAGATAACAGGAAAAAAGTTCTCTTTGATGATTTTTTCCTATTCTGAATTGACAAAGTCACATACACATAACAATTTTCTCCCTAAAAAATAGGAGCACCTCTCTCTAACCCTAAAACAGCCGTCACACTCCATCTTCTTCTTCCTCTCTTTCCCCCTTGGGTTTATACCCCAATATGGGCGGCGGGAGGGAAGGGATCAATCACTGCCTTCTGATCTAGTTTCCTTTCCCCAAACTCCACCAAAACCGCTTGCCATTTGCCACCTCTTCGCTTCTGGGCTTACAGTCCCGTGGTAGCCGATAGCTTCATGAGTTCGCTGACTTGAGAGCTTAATCGGTATGGGGCTAGGCAAGAGAAGAGGTTGCTCAATGAAGGAGGGGAGTTTTTTTTTTTGCTTTATCTTGTTATGTGTTCGGATTTAGTCCGGTTTCTGTTCGGATTTTAGTCCGGTTTCTGTCCGGATTTAGTCCGGTGGTTTGTTGGTCATATGCTTGATATTAGTTTTATTTTCTGAGAACCAAATCTCACTAGGTGAGTTTGAAATAGGACTGCACATATTGTGCTCTGATTGCCTTCTCTAATGGTTTGTCCGGCCTATGGACGCCTATTTGCCCCCATGAGATTCCTCTTTGTTATGTAGGCTTTCGCCTCACAGTTGAATACGACTTCTCACATTTGCCAAAAAAAAAAAGATGATTTTTTTCATCCCGTGCATTGAACTAGCAAAACGTTACATAAATGATAAAAGTATCACGTCTTGGCTAAAGACAGCTTTGGATCACCCATTTGGATTAGTCCTTTACTGTTGTTTTGTCTTGTTTGTTATTTCAATTTCATGAAGACTTCGCAGGAGTGAAATACACCAGACTTATTATTATTAATTATCTAAGTATTTGTTGTTGACCAAACAAAAGAAGTGATTTTCACACCTCCTTTTACAATTCTCATTTCTTTTTTCGTTTTTATCCACGTGAATTTACTATGTTGCTCTTTTTTCAATACACTTTTTCATACATCCAAATGCAACATTGTAAATTCACGTGGGTAAAAACAAAAACAAAAAAGAGAAAGAGTGTGTAGATTGTAAAGGGAGTGTTAAAATCATTTTCCAAAGACGAAGTACTTACTTAACAGTGTAGTTATGTTATTTTCAGAAAATACGGCTACCGAATAGTTGCGCTAGCAACTTCAGGGCGTGTAAGTACGGGTTTTTGAAGTTAAGAGGGTCCAAATGATTTTTGCTCCAAGTACAAGGGATCAAAATGATAATTCTCCAAATATTAGAGCTAAGTCCCTTCCTCAGATTAAAAAAAATGGGGGTTTCTTTCTTTTGGCAATCAGGTGGTCTTTTCGTTTTTCATTTTCTTAACCTACCAAACAAAGGCAGTGCTACAGCCACCGACCGGGAGGGTCGGTGACCGGCCACCGACCCCATGTGGGGTCCACTCCGGGCCTCGCACGAATGATCCGAGCCACTCAATAATTTTAAAAAAAAAAACCGAGTGGGCCACGTGGAAAATAAGCTCAATCGGATGTGTGTACGTGCTCATTCCAACCTTTCATTTTTGAATGGCTCGGATCATCTGATTTTGGAACGGCTCGGATCGAGCACGTACACACATAGGATTGAGCTTATTTCACACGTAGCCCACTCGGTTTTTTTTTTTTTAAATTATTGAGCGGCTCGGATCATTTCTTGCGGGGCCCGGAGTGGACCCCACACTGGGTCGGTGGCCAGTCACCGACCCTCCCGGTCGGTGACTGTAGGCTTTCTGACCAAACAAAAGAAATGGCTGCTAGGTACAAAGAAATTTTATTCGGAAATCACCCGGAATATATATTCCGGGTGATTTCCGAATAAAATTTCTTTGTACCTAGCACTTTTATAAAGAAATTTAACTCTTCTCTTTCCAATCCAAAGGACATGACTTACGTAAATGCTTTGTAAATACAAGTCTCTAGTCTGACTCCCATAAGGAACAAAATACATGGGTTATCACTTCTGCAAGCGAAAGCTTATGCGAAGTACCTGGTGAAGGAGGCTCATGTTTATGGTGTGGCCATGCGACCTAATTGCAGTTGGTTAAACGATCAGTTCCCTTTTTTTTCCTTTTTTTTAAAAAAAAAAAAAACCTTGTTCCATTTCATTTTATTTACATTTTTCGCCATTTGCCTCCACGACACCAAGATGCAAATACATCCCCTACGAGTTGTAACAATAACATGCTTACACACAGAGAAGTTCATTGCAGAATAAAAAGCTTTATTTCAATTTACCCTGCTGCAGTACATTTGATTAACAGACTTCGTGGGACAAAAATAATATTGCAAAATTCATTTCATCTGTATATTCCCGGTACAAAAAAAAAAAAAAAAAACAATTGCCAAAAAAAAAAAAAAAAAACCTTCCATGAAAAAATAATTAATCTACCTGTAACCTTTTTTAGAGAGAACAAAAAAATTGTTCAAGAACTCTACATCTATTTGAAAACAAAAATAGGTATAATGATGCTTTTACAATCCCTTTGGAGGAACCGTCTCCACCCGGATGTAAGAATAATAATCATGAACCATAAGAAGAAAAACTTCAAATTTATACTCACTATGTGAATGTACAAGGATTATATGCACAAGATACTACGAAATTTTGTGGCCTCTTCGATCATACATGGAGATTCATTGACTTAATTCTTGGCATGCTCGTATCCCTCGGAGCGTGTCAGTCTAAACCAGGAATAGGGCCGGGCGACACCGAATGAAATTAGATACAAAATGAATGCTGTATAGGCAGCAATCGCAGTGCAGACCAGAAAACTCAGCATAAATCCGTTAATCTTGGAACGGAAAAAATCCAGCAAAACGTACCCGTTGATCACCATTACTAGGGCGGTCACGGTCCACACGACCCTCTACAAAAACAAAGATCAACAAAGTGAATGAATCGGTAGGCAGCTGTTTTCAAGCATTTGACAAGTATCGACAATGTAAATATTAGTCTTTATTGCCAGCTAGTGGGCATATGGCTTGCTAAACAAAGTTCTCCTCCATATTGCCCGAACGCCATAGCCAAGTTAACGAAGGAGATCCGCAAGAAGCATTGCTAATTGACAAAAGATAACCAGATTTCACTGAGAAAGCTTAATTAACGAGAGTTGTGCTTCTAAGGTGGGAGGTAAGAACTTAATCACCTGCCTATTTGGATCTCTTCGAACGGTGAAGACTTTCGGACACTCCATCGCATTACAATGTGATAGACCTTATTCTTTACTATTTCGGATACCAAAGTACTTGTTACTTCATATAGATCAGATGAAACTTTAGTAGAATATCTAGATTTTTCACAGCACCCCAGACAAATACTTGAATATGCAGTGAAGGCATATAAGCAAGCACTTCCATTTAGTAAGACAACTCATACTTGGGGCAGGTCCAGATAGCTACCGTTATGCGCAAATATAGCACATTTCTATTGCAAAATATAGCAAGAGTTCCTCTCATGTGGATTTCAAATGCACAATCGATTGTCGATAGTTTGTTTCAAAGAAAAAACAACAACTACATAGTGCATTTGAAATACTGTAAGAGTGAAATTAGCTGGTTACCTCCAGAGCAGGTCCTATTTTAAAGACCCCCATGATCTGCTCCTTGGACACCAAGGTAAAAAGAGGGATGAGTGAAAAAGGTATTTGCATAGATTGAAGCACATTAAGCCACTCATTTAGAGCATCCAGCGTAGCTTCGGATCTCTTAAAGACAAGAGCCACAATCACTGTTGGAACAATTGCACAACTTCGCGATATCAACGACCTCAGCCATTTCTTCAACTGAAGATCAAGAAAACCCCCCATTATAAACTGGCCGGCGTATGTGCCCGTTATGGTGCTACTCTGCCCTGCTACTAATAACCCAATTCCCCATATGTAATATATAGGAAATAATCCTCCACCATATTTCTCTTGGAGATATTCCCCTGCATTTGCTAGGCCTACGCTATTAGCATGTTTAGAGCCGTAGAAGCCAACAGCAAAGACAGATGTGACAAATAAGTTGATAGCAAAAGAGACAAGAAGGGCGACTGAGGATTCAATGGAGTAGTATTTGAGAGCCTCTTTCACGCGGCCAATCTTCTTAGGGTTAATATTCCTCGATTGTACTAAAGCAGAATGTAGAAATACATTGTAAGGTGTGATGACACAACCCACGATTCCAACCGCCTGTTGAATTGTTTTTGAGCTTAGTTTCGGAATTAAAAGACCTGAAAAGAGAGATTGAGTTGGATTTATTACTCACGGATGGAATCGGAATGGCTTGCAGTAGCAAAAATAAAGAAATGAACAATCAAAGGGCATAGTTAGTTTTCTGACCTAATACTAGTTCCTTTCCACTAGGCTTTGTATCGACAAACATCCACGCAAATGATAGCGCCATCATTGAGATGAAAACAGCAAAAACAGCCTCTATTTTTCTCACTCCATAGTTCTCAAGAAATAGAAAAAAGAAACTGTCCACATCGAGTAAAACAGGACAATCAAGGATGATAGAATGAGCCTCCATCTCCAAATTTTAAGAAAAATAAGAAAACAAAGAGCAATGCAAGTATTGGACAACAAATTTATTGAAGCATATGTTCTGTTAGATTTCTTGGGAAAGAAACGATTTGTGTTGCTAACATGTTGATTTGTCTTCGTGTTTTGATTCTAAAGTTGCTGTTTGATGTTTCAAAAATAGTTTCTTCCTAGATGGCAAAATTTTCAAGAATAGTTGAGATAGTAAAAATTCTTCATAACAATAGTAGAAAATTTTACAATTCATTTTTTTTTTTTATTGCAGAAAACAGTTTAAACCATACAAAAAGCACTTTGTTTCGCAACAAAATTCAAAATTGAGATATTGTACCAGGCTTCACACAATCTGCAAAAGATTAAATTCAGCATTGTGAGATCTACATGGAAAAAGATTACAAGTCTCTAGATATAGCAACTGGAGTGGTAGTCCAACCTTGTACTCCCATGCGTAAGATTCCAACCCTCACCAACTATGAGTAAAATTTAGATACACGAGTTATTTGTAACACTCCTCTCGCTTGGAATGAGACCTACACATACATGTAACCAAAGTACCACTAACACTAACGCATGGAGTTGAATTCAATTTTTTTCCGCTAAACACTAACACTTCAATTTTTTTCCACCTGGAACCTCTCACTCGGAGTTGAATTCAAAATTTTCCTGCTAACAAAACCAACACTTCTTGTTTTTTTTCAAAAAGAATAGAAGTGTATAGATAGACTCCCACTAAGATCAAAATCCTTCAGGCCACCCTCCCCTTGAACGAAAGATTATCTATTCTAATATATAAAGAGAAAAGTCAAGGTGGTGTCTTTTTTTTTTTTAAACCACATCACAAAAGTGATTTCCATCGTTGTCCTTAAAAACAAAAAGCTTACAATCACCTTTATTATTACTCCATAAATTAACGGTTAGAGCAAGTTTATCAGCAAAGCTAAACTAGCTTTATAGCTATTTTAACTCACCCAAAGGGAAAAAGTATCCCTATAGCAGAGTAGGTAAACATAGCGGTAAAATATATTTATGAACAGTACTTCTCCACTTTTACCTCTCCACTATTCATCAGGTATGTAAATAAAACATTATTTTTTCTCTCCTCTCTTCATCCCTCTCTCTTCCTCTTTCTCCTTCTTTTAAAAAACTTTACTTTGGTGCACTTTTGAAGAAAGAAAGAAAATATATTTTAATAGAGGATAGATTAAATAGATAGCGTTGATGCAGTATTGAAAGAAATGTGAGTAGATAAAATAAAAAATATGCGCTGTTCATAAGTTTTTTTACCTAATTACTGATAAACTTGCTCGTAGGAGCAAAGAAGTGAAATCACTCACGCTCAACTACCCCACTTTCCTATCCCACTCCTCCATCCCCTGTTTTCAAAAACTCACATGCACACACGTACGTGTGTGCCCAACTGCTAGTGGGAAATATTAGTGGAAGGGTTCCGGGCTATATGTTTGGAACTTGTGAAAACAAGTGGAAAGGAATGAGAAAGTTTTAAAATTTCCCCCCGTTTGGCACTCAAAAAAGAGAAGGCAAATTTTCAAATTTCGATTCAACTTTTCTTCCAATTTCTCTTCAACTTTCCCCCTCCTCTTCCTTCTCACTTGGGAAATACAGGTGCTTGTTCCAAAGTTTTCATGTACACTTGGTGAGTGCCTACCCAAGCCATAAAAATGGCCGAATGTTGTGGTTTTGTTACCCAATGGGGGCTCTGGGATTTGGGCGTTTGTAGCCTCCAGGCAGTTTTTTTTTTTTTTTTTTCAATATGAGTACGAAATTGTCTGTTGTTTTAAAAAAATTTATAAAGAGAGAGAGAACCGAGGATAAGCAAACAAGCACCTGTAGGAAAACCCAGAACACGTACCAATCACAAGCCGTAATCAGAACACCGGCCCAAAGAGGCAAAACGCCGTGACTCAGAATCCTAATAGCAATGGCACTGCCAATCACCTCCTGTATATCGGCCCCGATCAACGCCACCTCCGTCATGACCCACAACAAAATCCCGGCCCAATACGGGTACTCCTCCCTGCACAGCTCCGCCAAGTGCCGGCCCGTCGCCACCCCGAGCCTCGCCGACAGCAACTGGATCAACAGGCCCACCGCCGTGGCCCACATCATCAGCCACAGCAGCGAGTACCCCCCGATCGCCCCGGCCTGCAGGTCCCCCTCTATGTTTCCCGGATCAAGAAACGCCACGCTCATCAGCAGCCCCGGTCCCGTGAACTGCCACATCTTCTTCCACGAGAACGGCGGCGCCACCGCATCGCCGTCGTCCGCTGCCTCGACGTACACGGGTAGCATGTCACCGCCTCGGGATGACGGCGGCGACGGTGGATCACACAAGAGAAGGTCGGCCGCTTCGTCAACGGTTACTGCTTCGCCATTGTTGTCCCGCGGAGGAGAGCTCATTATATAATTTGTCCCGGCTCCTCTGTTTTTTCCCCTGTTTTTTTTTAATTTCTTTTTCAAACCCTTGGTTTTCTTCTTCTCTTTCTATTCATCTACACTAGAATTTTGATAAGACTATCGAAATTTCAATCGATTGATTTGCTTCGGGTAAGGGTTTCGAATTTCAACCTGTTGAGATTGTCGAGCTAGATTGATGTTTAGGAGAATGCAGTGGGATTTTGATTTGAAAAAGGCTATTTTGAGGGACGAAGAGAAGAATTAATGGAGGAAATAATTCGACTTTCGTGGAGAACCAATGGATTGCCATGCAGTAATGTTGGCTAGAAAGAGGTTTCTCCATCAGCATTTTTACCTATTTTAAGAAGCTAAACTTTCATACATGTTCGATTGGATTGTGTTGGGAGTTTTGAAACTTGTAGTGGGCTCGGGTCAGCTATTTGGGCCGCCCGACGGACCCCATTTGGGAGAAGCCCAGTGATTGGTGACCACGTGGCCCAGGGACTTCTTGGGCGGGCCAAGGTGTCGGACTTTGGAGGATTACATCGCGAGTTGTTCGGTTTAGGCCATGTGGCTCGGCCACGTGCTCCCCAACAGCGTGGTACTAGCCAATCGCCAAGAATGACATTAGACCTAGAGACAATTATTCTAGACGTTACGTGTTACGTAGAGCATGACGGGACAAACCCTATAAGAGATACGCCATCATTATCCACTCTTAGTTACATACTTCCCTTCTCCTTCATCTGGACATTCTTAGCCGTGGTAGTTCCTTACGGTTGACTACGGCCGGCTAAGCACTAATATAGAGTTCCCTACTTGCAAAGTTAGGTAAGGAATCAGTTCGAGATCTAGCAAATGAGGTCCAACTAGAACACCATCCCATAGCACTTTGGACTAAAAATTAAAGCAATGAATTCAGAATTTTTACCTCATTACAATTTTAGTTTGCTTATCGTTTATTTCTTTCTTTCGTTTCCATCCATGATCAAACCAGAGAAACTAAAAATACAACCACCAAGTGTTTATGTCAAGTTTCTTTAGCCTTCTTGCACTGCTAGCGCTCAGAGCACGCGGTGACACCTGAGCTCTTGGCCCACCATATCTACGGTGAAATACACTTATGATGTGCCGAAGGCAATGCAAGTTATGCAACCGATCTTTTGTAGATTGGAAAGAATAAATATAGGATTTGCAAAAGGGTCATTTTGCATGAGAAAATGTCATTTTGCCAATTGAAAAGAGTTAGATGTACCAAGAAGCTACAATCAAATTCATCACCTGTATGGACAAGGAAAAAGATCAAAACTTTAATTCTGATAACAGGATGACAAATTCCAGAATCATGTATGAGATAGCGCATCATAAACTGCTAGTTTGACTACATTATAAAAAAATACTATGTACTAGTAACAACATAATGGAAGACTATTGTCTATTGAGTATATCATTCTGCATCTCCTTGTGAATAAACAAAATACTCCTATGAATAAATCGTTACAGTGGCAGTTGAGAAATCTCCACAAATGCAGAAACGAGTTTTCCTCCATCCTATAGGTCCATATAGCAATGGAAGTATCCATCTCAACTTCGTTTAGCTCCACTTCGCACAGAAAGTGAGGAAAATCAGGAGCCTAAGACTGTTAAATGTGTAAAACGTCTTCTGAAGTTAGATGTGAATTCTTTATTTCCGACCAAGCACACCACCAGCCTGCGTGCATTGTAGCAAAGCTTTTGCGGACAAGGTTTTTCAATATTCTGAAGTTTCTCCAAGTCTACATGAATCTCTGTCAGATCAAGTCCTGGTGTACCCAAAACCCTTGGTTCGTATTAGGTTGAACAAACTGGAAGGAAGGCCACCACCGTATGAAATAAGATATACAATAAACGCCACATAAGCAGCAGTCCCAGTGCAGACTACAAACCCAAATAGCAGTCCATTAACTTCGGCTATGAAAAAATCCAGCAAGAGATACCCGTTGATGACAATTACCAGGGCAGCAACTGTCCAAGCAACCCTCTGCAACACAAAATAAACAGTATGAGAGAACAGAAACGGGTAGCAATTTTCAAATCTTGGGTAATGCCTGGTAATGCAGAAGTTAGAACAACTTTGTAACACAAGTTGCAACTCAAGTTAATTCACATGATGTACATGCAACGTGGGCTTATGCAACAAACAACAATAATAACCTTACACCAAGACTTAACAATTACGAATGATGTTTAAGAAAGTATGAAGACAATTTAGCATTTTGGAACGGACAAGAATTACTATGACCTATAGATTGCACCTTTTAGCACCAATTAAGCTGTGTTAGACATTTTGGATCATCCCTTCGCTGCCGAGGAAGAAGACTGGGGGCAGACACCAAAGCGAAACGAACGGGCGTATGATTTTGGAGTTTTTGAGCTTTAGGATGTTCAAGGTCAGCTCGTTTGAAATTCAGTATGCTAGAACTCAGCTTGAGCCTGAATATTTAAGCTCGAGCTAGATTAGTTTTTGAGAGCTCAAATTTGATTCGAGTACTAAATGAGCCCTCTATAAATGAGCCGAGCTACGGTTAGCTCGAGCTCGGCTCATTTGCTAAATGAACCAAGCAGAGCCTTAACAAGCAGAGACTCGAGTTGCTCACAAACAGCTCTTCGTTTGCAGCCCTACATGGCGGAGAAGCATCTAACACAAATGTATCACCTCCAAAGCCAACGCAATATCACATGAATGCTTGAACATCTTTCTTCCCATAATGCATCAATTGATGAATCATGTTTCAAAAGTTTTGACGACATGAAAACCCAAAACAAGCTCGCTCATCTCTATCTATCCACTGGACGGAAGGGGAGAGAACCTTTGGTACCCCCTCTAGTTGAGAAATCGTCCCATAAAAACAATTACATCACCTTTTTGTGACTTCTAAAAGGGTCTCACTACCTTCCAAGTCTCGCCTTTTTAGAATCACATTTCTTATAATCATCGCTAAGCATCACCTTGCATATGTGATTTCAAAGGGCTTCTCTTGGGCTTCTATTTGAATCTTGTTGACAGGTACAAAACAATATCTAGAAGCCCGGGATAAAAATGATAACAAGCATAGGCAGCTGACTACTAAAAGAACAACAACACTAAAGACATTGAAGCACACAAGCCTGTACAGCACAATAAAATAAAGTCGAGAGATCAGAAATTAGAGTTGCCTTCAACCACTTATAGCCAATAAATGGTTGAGGCATGTGTTGATCATTGGTGTAATTGCTGGCAGCTTGACATCTTGCCAGCTGCTTTTTGTGTTATTTTCCAATTACATATTTGTAGGCTTTGGAGCTCTTGGCAGCTTTTGCTTCCTATACAGCAATGCGTACACATGCACTCCGTTTTCTCCCTCCTCTGTAATATCCTTTCTAGAGGATGCATAGCTTCATCTTGCCAATAGAAAAAGGCACAAGGAGCCAGAATTCAAATACATGGCTACAAATACTCGTAGTCAACGCCAAAAACACTAAATGATTGATAAGTTGACAGAAAAAGTTAATTATTGCATGCCATCCTCTAATTCTGTATGAGCGTCATAGTTCCTTGAAGCATGAATGCACAAATATCAGAGTCTAAACATAGGAAAGCTAAGTTATGATGTTTTCTGTGGAAGGTTAATAAGCCATTCACCAAGCAGCAATTATTCTGCACATCAATGGAAAGAATAACCTATTATTATGCACATCAATGGAAAGAATAACAATTTTACCTCCAGAGTCTGTCCAACTTTGAAGACTCCCATGACTTGATCCTTAGATACCAAGGTCAGCAATGGGATAAGTGCAAAGGGAATTTGAATGGACTGAAGCACATTAAGCCATTCATTCAATACATCTAGTGAAGTTTCAGATCTATTAAATATAAGAGCGACGATCATAGTGGGCACAATAGCAAAACTTCGTGTGATCAATGCCCTCATCCATTTCTTCAATCGAAGGTTAAGGAAACCTCCCATGATAAATTGTCCAGCATAAGTGCCCGTTATGGTACTACTTTGCCCAGCTGCCAATAGCCCAATGCCCCAAATATACAGAATTGGGAGCAACCCTCCACCATATTTTTCTTCAAGATACTGCCCTGCATTTACAAGCCCTATACTGTTGGCTTGTTTGGTTCCATAGAATCCTTTAGCAAATACTGTAGTAACAAACAAGTTGATCATGAAGGAGACAATAAGGGCCATAGAGCATTCAATTGAGTAGTAATTGAGTGCCTCTCGGACGTGTCCTTTCTTGTCAGGGTCGATCTTCCTTGATTGTACCAAAGCAGAATGCAAGAATACATTGTGAGGCATTATAACACATCCCACCACTCCAACAGCCTGCCGAATTGTTTTTGAGCTGAGTTTCGGAACCAAAAGACCTACAAATTCAGTTTTACCCACAAAAACAGCAATCATGACATTTTCTGAATGTTAGAAGGAGAATCCGAAATGAAAACAAAATAAGTTTCTCACCTAACATAAGTTCCTTCCCACTGGGCCTTGTGTCAGCAAACATCCAGGCAAATGATAGTGCCATAGTTGAGATAAGAACTGCAAAAACAGCTTCTAATTTCCTTACTCCATAGTTCTCCAGAAATAAGAACATGAAACTGTTCACGATGGAAAAAGAAAACACACCCTGTCAACCCAATGAACTTGTTTATTTTCAACATTACAGAAGCAATCAAATTTCAAAAATGAAAGCAGGTTTCAGAATGAGCACTGAATAGTAGCTGTAGATTTCCATGAAGAAGTGGAAGATTGCAAAGGCAAAACACTGAAACTCATTGTGTTGGGACATCTATCACTTAACTGAAAGTTAACAGTGTCTTACAAGTAACAAGAATTAAAGCAGCATAGACTGAATGATCAAATGTCCGCTAAAAAACAATTCAGAAAACAAGTTACTTCTATGCAGAGCAGTGGAACAACTATAAGTAGAAATCAACCAATTTTGATGTCGATATGTTATTTTGGTTACTTGGTACATAAACAATAGAAAAAGGATCCTATTTACCCACACCATTGAATTTTCATTTCTTCAAAGTTAAGCTATTTGTTCTTTCAGATTGCAAGCAATGAAGAGCACATATCTTTTCTTGCTCTTCAAAGTTAATACTTTTCTTTCTCTATACTTTCTCATTACTAAAGTGCAGCTAGTCATCCTTTGAGGTACCAAACCATTAACAGCAGTCACAATCATTCTCTTCTTTTCCCCATCTTTTCTCCAGCCAAATTCTTTTTTGCACCATTATGCTCTGTTAAGAGGAATACCATCACTAAAAGGGTTAAGCTCTCCTCTAGTATTCCAATTAACAATAGAAGGGTTTGGTCAAATGGGCATGTGACAGTAACTAAAGGGTATATCCCTCGATGGTCGCAAGGTTAAATCCCGCGAACAATAAATATTGCAAAGCTTGGGAAGTTGGGCCACTGGAGGTTTGTTGGGTTTGATGGGTCATTAATTTCAGGGCCCTGAGACATGGTCCAGACACCCAACTAGCAAGGGAAAAAAAAAACAATAATCTTCTGTCTTTTTTACTGTTGCATCTGGTTGTCTTTGTCACCTTAGCCTGTTTTCCATCTACCATATCTTCAATCTTAAATTGGTGCAATATAAAATTAAAAAAAAAACAGATAAATGAATTCAAAGAAAACTAACCAGTCAGAAGCAGTGATAATAACCCCAGCCCAAAGAGGCAAAACCCCATTACTAAGAATCTTAATTGCAATAGCACTCCCAATCACCTCCTGAATATCAGCCCCAATCAATGCAACCTCTGCCATGACCCACAACAAAACCCCCGCCCAATACGGATACTCCTCCCTACACAATTCTGCCAAATGCTTCCCCGTCGCCACCCCCACCCTTGCCGCCAATAACTGAATCAACAGCCCCATTGCCGTCGCCCACATCAACAACCACAACAATGAGTATCCGGCAATAGCCCCCGCCTGTAGATGAACACAGGATTTCAAAGTTGAGTTGACGAACATTAAGGAGTATTTTTATGGTATGAAATGCTATATAAATTTTGCTGATACAAATTATAAAAATACTACCACAAAGATTATGCTATATATTTTTTATCACATGTTCTAAAAGTCGCTAGGTTTGGTGGGGCACCTAGCACTTCAGGGCCGACTAGTCGGGTGCCTAACACCTAGCAGCCAACTAGTCAGCCGCCTAGGCAGATTTTAATCTAGGAGGCATCCAGCGCCTAGACAGACTTTTAGAACACTGGTCATCAACCTATCCACAATTGTATGATATATATTTTTGATCAACCTATTCAACCACTAAGATATCTTCATCTATATTTATAAATCTATAATTAGATACAATCTTCTTCCGTATCTATCTACAAAAAAAGACAGTGTATTACAAAGTATTAAGTATTGCTAAAACTAATACTGTATGACCTTAGCCAAAAACTCTTGATTGGCCGGGCGAACTTATACTATTTCAAAGATTTTGGAAAGAGAACTGAAATTCTAATAAAAACTCGAAACGTGATAGGACAGTCGTCTAGGCTCGTCCACCCCTCGGTCTGTCCCTACCTGTAGATCTCCCTCTAGGTTTCCCGGATCTAAAAGCGCGATGCTCAATAGAAACCCTGGCCCCATGAATAGCTACAGTTTCTTCCATGAGAACAACGGCCTCACCGAGTAATCAAAGCCGTCAGATGTGGAATCGTCGAAGAGTATGATATATACATTTTTTTATCAACCCTGCGTTCTAAAAGTCGCTAGGCATTAGTCGAGCAGATGAGGGGCCCCTAGCACCTAGGGGCCGACTGGTAGAGTGCATAACACTTAGAAGCCCACAAGTCGGCCGCCTAGGCGGATTTAAATCCAGCAACCAACTTTTAGAACACTGGATCAACCTATCCGCCTTGAGTATGAGTGCAGTTTTATTCACCCTCTTCAAAAGAAGGTAAACATTACCATCCTTCCTATTAATTGAAATAGTGTGGATCCCACCACAAAGTAATATCATGCTTACCATACAATACACTTTTTGGTAAGCATGACCTCACTTTGCGGTGGGATGCACATTATTTCAATGTTCAACCAGTAGAAAGGAGGGTAATGCTCACCCTCTTAAGAGTGGAGGGTGAACAAAACTCAACTCCATGAGTATGATGTATATTTTCAATCAACCTATTCAACTCACCGACTAAGATATCCTCATCTATATTTATAGTCAGATACAATCTTCTTCCCTATCTAGTTACAAAGAAAAACATAGTACTTATTGCTAAAAGTAATATTACGTTTGCCAAAATTCTTGATTGGGCGGGCGAATTTATACAATTTCAAAACTTCTAGAAAGAGAACTACAAAAATTATATAGTAAAAACTCGAAACATGATAGGGCGATCGTCTGAACTTAACCGCCCCTGGGTCACTCCTTACCTGTAGATCTCCCTCTAGGTTTCCCGGATCTAAAAACGCTATGCTCATTAGAAACCCTGGCCCCGTGAACAGCCACAGCTTCCTCCACGAGAACGGCGGCGTCACCGAGTAATCGCAGCCGTCGTATGCGGCGGAGTCGTCGACGACCGTAATTTTCTCGCTAGACTCGTACGCGACTTCCTCCTCGTACTCCCCACCGTCCGATTGGGGCGACGTCGACGGTCGAGATTGCGGGGAGGACAACAAGAAGCGGTCTTCCTCCTCGCCGTCTTTTCTGTCCGCGTTGGGATTCTCCTCGGCCGCGCTCATGGCGGAGGTCGAACCGACGGCGCAGGAGATTTTCTGTTTCGATGCGGTGGAGCCTGGTGGCCGCGGTGGTGGGGCAGGATTAAGATCGTGCGCTCTTTAGTACGGCGCGTACGTTAGAGGGAGCTGCCGCAGTAGGGCCGTGATTTTATAAACAGTATTCAGGACGCCCCCAATGTGACAGACAGGTTGGCCAAATTGGTTCGGTAAATTTATTTTGGTTCCTCTTTCCACTGATTAAATTGCTGCTTGCTAACAGAAGATAAGGATTTTGTTAGTTATGTTCACCAACAATTCATCTCACCACAGTTGTCAAATGTATCATGTCGTGTCTAAGATCCAGATGTTTTTCAAAGTAGCTCCCAACAGATAGTCTTGTAAAGTACATCTGGACCGTTCATTTTTTATTCGGATTGAAACAAATTCTTCCATAGAAAGATTAAGGAATGGTTAACTTTTCTCCGAAAGAATTCGTTTTTAATACGGACCGCTGAAAATATTTTCAGACGATCCGAATGTGCCTTAAAACACTCTACAAGGAGCTGTTTTGCAGAATCTTCAGATCCGTCATGTCCAACTCCGGTATTTAATTTCTTTCATATTATTGTATTTTGTATTGGGTCTAATAATTAAATTAAATGTGACGTATAATGACGTGCCTTATCACAATATCCTAGGGTCAGCTTGGATTGGGGGTACGCCTCAATTTGTGGACTTCGTGACCGTGCCTGTCGAGCTTTGTAAAAGTAGTAAAAATGTTGCTATCGTTCAATCAATAATTCTTTTTTGGAAGTTAAAATAAAAAAGTTTGAAATAGCTATAACTACAAGGATATACTACTAATAAACAAATATAGGGGCCTGCTGTGAATTGGACATTGTGACCCCAACAAGGGGCTCATTCCCGGTTTCAAAAATTGGTCCTAAATATTTATTTTGTTTGGTAAAGATATGATTGAGACACATTTATCTTAAATTTATTCAATAAAAATATGTTCGTTGAGGCTATTCCTAATGCCCAATAAAGGTGATATTTTGCTCATGTTATCAAGGTTGTGCACTTTTTTTGTAATTGTTTTTAAATTGTAAATGTATGATAAAGAAGTAAGAGGATCAATGGTTCAGAACTATCCAAATTACTTAAATGAGTTGGAGAGAACAAATATAATTTTTATGCAATTAAATTTAATGGGTCAACCTCAATATAGATAATAGTGATTTTGGCACTCCAAAAATTGATGGAGGGGCTCCAAAACTGCACTGCATTGATACACAAAACGACGTCGTTTTGGAGCCCCTCCATCAATTTTTGGAGTGCTAAAATCAATTTCCTATAGATAAATAGAGATGATACAATCGTGCTTGTGCTTATCGTACGTGCAAATGAATGAACACGGAATAATAGATTTGGAAAGCGAAAATACTCGCAGTTTTTGCATTCTAGCAAGTCTCAACACAAAGAAGGGTCAAGTTGAAACTTTTGAATCTTAGTGTAAATTCGAATGTGATTATTCAAACGAAAGAAAGGTCGATCTTTCTTACATACCTGCGCATCAACAGTTCTCTTTCTTTGTTGACGTACAAGTATCCGTCTATAAAACAATAACTTTAAAAAAAAAAAAAGGAAACATAAGGCCCACCGATAAAACGTAGATTCTACGTTGTTGTGAAAGGAAACTAGTGAATCTGCAGTTCATAGTTTGACAAATCAATTCCTGAATACGTATGTTTGCGCTTGATGTAAATGATACCAAATGTTTGACAAAATAGTTTCCATTCATGGCAATAGATAGTATTCTTGTCTCTAGCTACACCAAAGTTGAAGTTTTCACAAACAGATCGGTAAATAAATGGAGTGACAGTACAAACTCCAGTTCAAATCCTGCATCCGGCAATTCGAATCTCATAGCAAGACGATCACTAAGCTGAATTTTTACCCAGGTTCAGGGGCAGGGGACATGGCTGGCTCCAACGTGAGAAAGAAGTGTCATCATTTTTGAACGCGGCCGACACTTTGCCATCAACGGTTGAGCCTTAGGCGCAGTGATTCCAGTCCCTTCGGTCAAGTCAATCGGTTCCTCGCCAACCCTTTCCCAGTCAAAGCACTGAATTAGAGTCCCCAATACCAGCCCAACCATGCGCAAACCCAACCCCTCCCCGGGACACCCCCTTCTCCCCGACCCAAAAGGCATAAAATTGAACCCGTCTCTTGAGCCCTGCAACCGTTCAAATCTCTCTGGCCTGAACTTGCTAGGTTCCACCCAGACTTTGGGGTCATTTTGTATGGCCCATAAGTTCACCAGCAGCATTGTGCCACGTGGGATTTTGAAACCTCCGATGGTGCATTCCGCGGATGATTCATGTGGTAAGAGTAGAGGAGTTGGAGGGTGCATCCGCAGTGTCTCGTTAATAATGCATCGGAGGTAAGGAAGTTCGGCGAGATCAGATTCATCAATCAGACGGTCTGCTCCCACGTGAGTGTCGATTTCAGTCTGCGCCTTCTTTAAAGTATCTGGATTGTTGAGCAAGTTTGACATAGCCCACTCCATAGTTCCAGCTGAAGTATCCGTCCCAGCTTGTAGTAGAACCTATATCAATAGAGAGTGGAGTTCTCATGCTAATTGTTTGAAAATACAGGCCTAAGGAATCTATGGCAGATTAGAGCTACGATGAGTTAACAAACAACCTAATTATCTGTTTCTCTTAAGAATTTGGACTAAAAGCAGAACATACATGACATCAAAAATAATCAAGCTGAAAATTAGGTGAAGCCAATTTAATTATTGATATAAAAGGGACAAATCTTGCATTTTCGGCTGAATTTTGTTTTGTCCCACACAAACTTTTTGAATTTCCTGTTGAAAAACCCAGTCAGTCTCGACCAATTTATAAGCAACATTGCTCCTATCGCTTCTAGATCATCTTAATCATAGAAAGAGCATTGTCTCGACCAGTTTATAGGCAACATTGCTCCTATCGCAACTACATCATCTTAATCATAGAAAGAGCATTCCTATTTTGGCCCAAAAATTAGTCCACAACACACTGATGTGTAAACATTGCTCCTATCGCAACTAGATCATCTTAATCATAGAAAAGAGCATTCCTATTTTGGACCAAAAATTAGTCCAAAACAAATTGATGTGTCAACAATGTATTGAGCGAGCGACTATGAGGCCCACTTAATCACCATCCAACGGTGATCCAACATATCATTCACTTTCGATGGATAGCTTAGCAAGACAATCATATCCCAAAAGCACAAAAAACAGACAGGTATCGGTGCATACTGCATAGTGAATTGGTGATGAACAAGTCTCTTACCAGCATAAGGCTCTTGATATTTTCATCTGTGTAGTATTCAGGTTCTGCATCATGCAAAGACAACAAGATTTCAATCATGGTCCTTTTCTTCTCACCAAAACACGATTCATCAGACCCCACTTGATCACGCTGCTGATAGATCAAATCCTGCATAAACTTGTCTCTTTTATGATGTAATTGGACATACCTCTTCTCTATGCCACTACTCCCAAACCACTGAACAAATGGCAAGAAATCCCCAAGATTCTTTTCCGCAGCCAATCGCAACGACTCCGCAACTATCTCTCGAAACATCTTTGCTTCAGCAGAATTCCCCACTTCGTCGCCATAGTACCTCTTTCCAGCAATCATCCTCATCATGACATTGAAGACGAACTCAAAGAAGGCCGACTTCATTTCCACGTCTGCCGCCTGTTCTGGGTTTGCAGTGGAAATGCGAAACAGGCGGCGGACAAGAGTCTGGGCCTCGTCAAGACGGATGTGAGACAGCATTTGCAGGCGGTGAGAGGAGAGAATTTCCAGGGAAGCGATCCGGCGGACGTTCCGCCAGTGGTCGCCGTAGGGTGCCCAAAGTATCGAGGTGTAGTTGTAGCCGAGGTGTTTTCCGGAGAGCAGGCGAGGGCGGTTGGCGAACACGATATCGTGCTTTGTGAAGCATTCTTCAGCTGCTGATTGGGAGGTGATCACGAGGATGCGGCGGAATCCAAACCGGAGGAGAAGTACAGGGCCGTAACGGGCGGAGAGGTTGGATAAAGTTCCGTGGATTGGTTTCTTCAAGAGGTGGAGGTGGCCGATCAAGGGTAGAGCTGGGAAGGGGGTTGGGGGATGGTTTCGGAGCTTGTGAAGTATGTGTTCGGCCAAGATACAGAAGGAGAGAAACAGAGAAAAGTAGATGAACAAAGTGGCTTCCATGGATTGATGAAGAGGTAAAAGAAAACAGGATGCATAAAATATTTATAGGCCAGTAAGTCTTGGTCTGTTATATTTGTTTATAAGCAGTGACCAGATGTGAACGCTGAACAGCAAAAAAAAAATCATCACGTGAAGGTGTTGGGAGACTGCATGATTTTAGTAATGGAAAATACATTTGATAAAGTCTAAACCCAAAGGCAAAAAAGTGACAGATAGTATAAAATTATGCAGTCAAGGTCAAATTTTGAACAGCAAATTTTGGGCATGATGTGTAGGCCACTCGGATTTAGGGAACGGCGGTGTGAACAAAAAATTCCGGACACAACTTACAAAAGCTGAGAAACTGAAGACTAGAAACAAGGGCAGTCTCTAAAAAACTTGCAAAAGCTGAGAAACTGAAGACTAGAAACAAAGGCAGTCTCTAAACAACTTACAAAAGTTCTTGACAAAGGACGTAATTGTGCGGAGCCGAACAAGCCAAGTTCTAGACTTTTGGTCATCTAGGCATAATCAACAGAGGCATGAGGAACTCGACAGATCCAGCAAAGAAGAAACACTTCCGAGATTCTTGTAGCCTCGAGAGGCAATATTATCTACCGAAATGGGTGTCGGATTTGCGAAATAAGGTTGACCACTGTCGGTCGAGGCCTACACTTAGCCATCAAGGGTTGAGCCTTGGACAAATTGATTTGAGCGCCCTCAGACATGTCAACCATCTCCTCACCCACATTTTCCCAATCAAAGCACTGGATCAGTGACCGCAATGCCAACCCAACTGTACGAAGTGCTAAAACCTCCCCAGGACAAGCATCTCTTGAGTCTTAACTACTCCTTCAAATCTCTCTAGCATGAACTTCCTCGGCTCTGTCCAAATCTTGCGGTCATTGTGTATGGCCCAAACATTCACCAGTAGCATAGTGCATCGCAGGATGTGGAAGCCTCCTACTGCACTCCTCTGAGTACTCATGGGGCATTAGTATTGGGCCTGGTGGGTACATACGCATTGTCTAGCTGATGATACTGCAGAAATAGGGAGATCAGATACGTCTGATTCATCAATCAGACAACATCAACCCACTTGTAAGTCAATTTTGAGCTAGCCTTGTGTAAAACTTGGAGATTGTTCAATAGAAGTGACAGTGCCAACTCCATGGCCGCAACAGAAGTATCAATTCCTGAAGCAAATAGAACCTTCAGATACAAATAAAACGAAACCATTACTCCAGTTTCTAGAGTAGCTCAACAGAAAAATGAAAAAACTTTTTCAATAGCTCAAAGTCTATACATTACCAAATTTGAAACCTTGATCTAAGACTCTTGACTAGGCATTTTTGAAAACAACCCAAAGCATTACCAAAAAAACCTTTTTCATTTCACATGGGGTTCCCAATACCACCTCATTTCTCTCAGCATAGGATTGGATTCGGATTAAATCCGGCCCATTGACAGGCCTAATTTGACATTTCAATTTCGTGACATTATGAGCGTGAGATGATGAAATACAAATTGGTTAACAAAATAGTTACATTCCTGGAGATGATTGCCAATTGATAAACAACTACACATTCCATAGCGAGTGGGAACCTCATTGGTCATGCCCATGTGGAGAAGCTACACTGGCCGGTCCTTCCAATCCTTTAAAAAAAAAAACATTTTGTCAACAGATACACTACACCATGTGCAGTCAGAAATTTTTGCTGACACAAGACTGAACAAATGGACCGGCAGTAAAGCTCTTTACAAAGGAAATAGTTGCGCAGAGGTACACAAAAGCCAAATTCTAGACGTAATCAACAGGGGCACGAGGAACTTGACCGATCCTTCGAAGTAGAACCACTTCCGATTTTCACGTAGGCTTGAGACCCAAAATTGGTTTCAAATTTGTGAAAGAAGGTTGACCATTGTCGGACGAGGCCTACACTTAGCCATCAAGGGTTGAGCCTTGTGCAAGGTGAGTCTACTGCCTTCGGTCATGTCAACCATCTCCTTACCCGTTCTTTCCCAATCGAAGCACTGGATCAGTGACCCCAATGTCAGCGCAGCCATACGAAGCGCTAAACCCTCACCGGGACAAGCCCTCCTTCCTGACCCAAAAGGCACAAACTTAAACCCATCTCTTGACCCCTCGATGCCTTCAAATCTCTCTGGCATGAACTTCCCCGGCTCCACCCATATCGTGGGGTCATTCTGTATGGCCCACATGTTCACCAGTAGCATAGTGCCACGTGGGATGGAAAAGCCTCCCACTGTGCAGTCCTCCGAGGACTCACGAGGCCCCAGTAATGGAGCTGCTGGGTACATCCGCAGTGTCTCGTTGATGATGTAGCGGAGATAAGGGAGCTCTGTGATATCTGATTCATCGATTAGACGGCCGTTACCAACTTGTATGTCAATTTCAGTTCGAGCCTTCTCTAAAACTTGGGGATTATTCAATAGAAGTGAAAGTGCCCATTCCATAGTTGCCAGTGAAGTATCTGTTCCGGTCACAAACAGAACCTACAGATACAAATTAAACGTAAGTATTAGCTCAACATAAAAAAAGAGAAGAATTTCTCACCGGCTTAAACTCAATGCAGTAGTTATTGGAATCCACAATCTCAGTTTTTGACCAGGCATTTATAAAAACCAAGACAATAGGCTTTTCTCGTTCCACATGAACTAAAATGATTTTCTGGTCAATGTCATGACCAAACATCACACGAGTGGAATAGCATACTATCTTACACTTTGGTATCATATTTCTATGTTTCGACATGTTCTTTTTCTTTTGTGCATGGGGGAATATACTACGTCAGGATTTCTTATCAATATAACATGTTGAAATAGCAGCCATTCTTTCCGATTCCCATATATTTTGCCCAATAATATCCGCTGCCATCGCATGTGAACCCAAGGGATTGGATCGAAGGAGGAATGGGGTGTGTTTGCTGGAATTTGCTCTGAAGCTTAATTTGTACAGCAGAAACTAATAACATACTAAAACTGGGATCAACTAACTCTCTAACAGACTACCATATTCCAACAGATAGATAAGGATCCATATTCTGATGAAACATTGACGAAACAATTACAATCTCATATCTTTACATGATATTCTGGGTCCATTTTGCAATAGTTAAATTCAGGGTATCAATCATGAAAACTTGTCTACTATTATTGGAGCACCGCCTCGTAGTGCTCCAAAGCCCTTCTCCACTACTTATGAGTGTGATGGTGTTCCATGGCCCTTATCCACCACACAATCGTGTGATGGAGAACGGTCTGGGAGCACAATGTGGCTGTGCTCCAGGAGCACTGTAATCACTCATCAATCACAGAATTCATCTTTTTTATCAATTATCAAATTGGGGCCTACAAGACATATGTTTCTTCTATATACGGTGGGGCCAATAAAGAAAAAGGTTAGCCATCTTATTTTGTTCGAAAAAGAGGCTAGGAAGATGAGTCAGAGCAATAACAAGAATATTTATACTTTATCAATCCTTGGAGAGATGCTTCCCTAATATACCGATTTCAAACATTAGTGTTTTAATGGCATATCACATATAGCACGTGGCATCGAAATGGCGCAAGTGGAAAATGATGCAATGCTGTAATAGTATATAGAATAATTAACCGCTTTTAAAGGATGTTAGTTGCTGAAGTGGTTAGTTGATCAAAAAAAGGTAGCTGAAGTGGTTAGAGCTTTGGGTTGCACATATAAGTTCTTGGCTTCAAACCCATAGGGCCTTCAAGTTTTACAAGTTGGAAAACACACTCTTCTTCTTCTTCTTCTTCTTCTTTTATGGCAAAAATTGCTTCCAGAAATATCTGCCAGTAAGATAGCAGACCAGAATGAACGAAATTAGAACGGGGATTCTTACCTTCATGATGCCTCTGATCATCTGATCTGTGTAATACTCAGGCTCCGATTCTTGCAGTGTCAACAACATCTCAACCATCGTCTTCTTCCCTTCCGCCTCACCACCACCACTACCACCCCACATTCTTCTCCGATTGTCTTCTATCAATTCCTGCACAAACACATCTCTTTTCTCCTTCAATGCCATCAACTTCTTCTCAAAGCCTCCTTCCACTCCAACCCACCTCAAAATGGGCAAGAAATCCCCCATATTTGACCCTTCACTTCGGAGTAGCTCCTCCACCTTCACCACATCCTCGCCATCGTATCTGTTTGGGATTTAGACACGATTTAATCATAATATAGTCAGAAAGCGCACGTCGAATATAGATACTAACTTGAAGCAAGAACGAAAAAACCAATTTGACAAAGTAGCTAGTATTCATGACATCTGCACCATTGTTCTTACAACTATATTCGGCTCTGATAATTTTTGACCGTCAAGTACACTCATAAATCTCCCTGATGGGTAGAACAAAGATCCATAGAGGATCTCCATCCAACCATATCAAATTTGATAAGTTGGCATCTGCAATAATTCCACCAAAATTGTAAATTACTTAAAGTGGTATTTAACATTTCTCTTCTCATGTCAAATTTGCCATGTGACAAACTAAGATGGTACTTAAATTTTTGTTTAAGTGTTTTGAATTTGACCTATTAATTAGTTGGAGTACGTAATTTTTAAAGCTGTTAAATTGGTACGTGATTTTCCAAAATACATTTGAAGCCAATATTGGAGTTGCTTTTAAGTAAAATAAAAAGAGAGGAGATTCATTACTGAATCAACCAGAGATATGGATCATCTTACATTAATATGACTCAATGCGCTTTTCGTAACAGACATCTCACGTGAAAAACAAATTAAGTTTGCCCATTTGAGGGATTTTTGTATGATCACTTTGACGATTGAACACTTTCATATTTTACACCTCCATGGACCATAACTATGACAAAAATTATACTGAGAGATTATCTAGCAACGTGATAACAGAGAACATTTATATTGGGAAAAAAAACCCCTCATGACACTTTATCAAATTTATATACATGGAGATAAATCTTGTAGCTGTTTACACCCATTTTTGGCCAAAATCAAAAAAATGAATTTAAGGGTTAAAAGGTGGCCTTGAAAGTCAGTCTCTGGCCTTGAAAAGCCTTATAACTAGTTGCCCACGAAATAGGGCCGGTTTGGAAGCCATTGACTAAATTGAGTTTTGCGAAGGCTTGGGTCAAATTAATGTCTAAAATTTCGTTATCACAGGCCCAAACCCAAGATTGGCCGAAGACTTAAGTTGACCCACTAGATCTGAGTGTTTTATCTAGGTCTAGTCCAGTTCTTAGAAATAATAAGGTCTTCTAAGTGGGCCTAAATCAGTTAAAGCCCAAGTTTTCTTTTCAGACTTGGGCTCGCATGGCTTACAAAGAGAAGATGCCTATTATGCTCCTCAAGCTCAGGCCCATGTAATAGATGGGCCTACTTCTTGAAAAAACATCACATATGGCCTTTAATTAGCAAGAAAAGGCCTCAAGCTGCTCAAAAGCCTAGAATGTTCTTGCTTGGCAGGTTTGCCCAAGCAGCTTAAAGGCCTAGAATGTTCTTGCTTGGCAGGTCTGCCCAAGCAGCTCACAAGCAGCTTAAAGGCCTAGAATGTTCTTGCTTGACAGGTCTGGGCAAGCTGCTTACAAGTAGCTCAAGGTCTGAGTGGCCACCATCCTTCAGCATGAGGCAAGGCTAAGGACAAGGGGCGTACATACAGCCCTTGAAGCTGCTGGCAAATGACTCATGCAGACCTAAGCAAGCTGCTCACAAGTAGCTCACCCAGGTCTAGTTGATCCTTTTCTTGATTCTTCTTCCATAAGAAATTAAGCTTAGAGGAATTAAGGGCCCACAATAGATGCAGGGACCAATATAATGGTGGGAAGGCCTGGAGAAGTCTCGGTCTTCAGCATTGGTGGGCCCAGAAAATGTCCATTCAAGTAGTAGCTTGAGTGTTGAAACAGCTCAAAAGGCCTGGATGCTGAAACCTTTTGCCCTTTTGCAAAGTTTTATGCCAGAAAGAAGGGTTTTTCAAGCCTTTTCCATTTCCTTGGAGTAAAGGGTACGTTTTTGTCAAAGAATAGCTCTCATTGGAGCATTTTGAAGCAGCTCAAGAGGGTCACATGGCAGCCATGCATTGAAGCATTTGAAGCAGCTTAAGGCCTAAAGCTCCTGCCTATAAATTACAGTTTTAAAGGCCTTGGCAGTGGTCCCCGACCATCAAGCCCACGGCTTATGCAAATTTCTGTTTCAATTATCTTTTATCTTTTGGTCCACGACCATCAAGCCCACGGCTTACCCAATTTATCTTTCAATTGTCATTACTTTCCCATTCAATCTAGCACAGACTAGATTTTATTTCCTTTCATTTCCTTGTACCCAAACTTTGTTAAACCGATTAATAAAGTTTGTTTTCGTTCCTTCATTACGTTTCAATCCTTTCCTTTTCTATTATCCATTTTCTAACAATGGTTAGGAAATATTTAAGTCATTATCCAGCAAAGGCGAACAACTACCATCACGAGGCCTTACCCTTTGGGCCTAGCACCATCGTTTGAAAGAAGTCAGATTTTTGAGGCATGAAGGCCTTGAAATACAGTTTGGACTGCATTCCAGCCCTGACACGCCCGCATTCCAAGCTGATCTAGTTTTTGCACTTTTGTGGAAAAACAGTAGCGTTATTGTTTGTACCATATTTCACCGCCTGTCAATAATCGACCGAAAGGTGGCAATTATGGGAATGCTTCCTATTTTATTATTTCGTATTAATAATATAACTAGTTTTTATTTGTTTGTATTTTAATAAAGTGCAGGACACTTGGCATACTTCTACACTTCTACACATTTGGAAGGTAAAAAGACATTTGTCATTGTCCTACACACTTTGAAGTTGAAGGGAAATTATTTGGACACTTGGAAGCAAAATTCGAAGAATGAAGAATAGTGAAAAGTTAAGAAGTTAAGAAGTTATTTCCTACACATTTCGTATTCCTATAAATAGCCTTTTTAGGCCTCATTGTAAACTCCTTCAACAAATCAAAATCTTAACTTTGTTCTTAATTTTTGTCTTCCTATGAGTAGGATTAACTTAACTTTCTTACTTTCAATGAGGATCCGTCCTTTTTGATTGTAAATCTACCTTGGAAAAATAACAAAGTCCATTTGTTATTTTCTTCCGCTCCACCCCACTTCACTAAACCATCAATCCACTCCGTCCAATCGATGGGTCGATTCCGTTTCTGAAGATTGGCGGGTGACGGTCATTTTTTACTAGTCAATTCATCACCCCCAAAAAATAGGATTTGAATCATTCGCCATTTCTTTTCCGGTGAAGTCCTGAAATACGGCAAAGAACCTCAAATCCGTTTGTGGAGACAAGCCGCATTCGCCTTTATTTTTGTTGTTGGCTTTGTTTTCCAAAATCTCTGTCGATTTCGATCGAGGGAAAAATTGGTAAACCGTTATGTGTGTGTGTGTGTGTGTGTTTTTTTTTTTGGGTAAACCAGTTTGAAATTGAAAAAGAGGCTAATCGAATATACAGCCTACAAGAGGTAGTGTTACGTGTTGATTGATGTTCACATGAATTTTGACTTAGTCTCGATGAGCTTCAACATATATAAACCATTCCCATCATGAAAATAGGTATGTAAAGGTGCACAAATGAAGAAAACATACCTATCAATCCTAAAAAGCGATTGGGACCAGCGGTCAATCCTAAAAAAAACGATTGGGACCAGGTGGGGGGGGGGGTGGGGTGTGTGTCAATCCTAAAAAGCGATTGAATGGTGAGAAAGGAAGAGAAAATAAAAGGGAAGAGCCAATCAAAACATTTTCTTTTTGTACTTTTCTCTTTATTTTTCACCAAAAATGTTCAATCCAATTGGGTAATTTCTTAAGAAACCACAATTTTTCCTTTCTTTTCTCATGAAATCACTCTATCCAAAGGGGGCATAGGTGTTGTTCTTAGCTCAAAAACATGATTTGAACCATTTACTTTGTAGACTTTGATGAGTACAACAACCCCGTAAAAAATCAAGTCTATCAGAGATATATGGATCCAATAAACAAATCACATTTTTCTTAATCAAATGAACAACAAATACAATTTAAAAAATACACAAGTATGTTTGATTCAATCAGTAGTTGCCTAATCGACTTGATTTTTTGCAGGGTGGATGATCGCGTCTAAATCTAAACAGTGAACGGTTCAAATGATAATTCCCAGCTCGGGATGATGCCCGAATCGAGGGCACAGCAGCCATGACTTTTCAACAGCCTGCTGTGCCCCTGTTCGATCTCAAGTAGAGGGCGGCCCACTGATCCAAGACATGACTATTCGTTTTAAAATCATCAACAAATTGACAACTAAATCAATCAATACCTTTTTCCGGCTATCATCCTCATCATCACATTCAGCACCATTTCGAAGAGAAAAGCCTTCATATCCACCGCCTGATCTCCGCCACTCCGCCACAGCCGGCGGAGCAACAACCCGACCTCGTCGGCGCGTATGCCGCCGAGCAGTTGGAGGCTGTGGGACGAGAGGATCTCGACGGAGCAGATGCGGCGGAGCTTCCGCCAGTTCTCGCCGTACGGGGCCCACGCCATGGTGGTGTAGCCGTCGCCCACGACTTTCCCGGCGAGGAGACGCGGGCGGCTGGCGAATACGACGTCGTTCCTGCCGAAGCATTCTTCGACGGCGGACGGAGAAGAGACCAAAAAGACTGGACGGGAGCCGAAGTAGAGGAGGAGCACCGGCCCGAAACGGGCCGAGATGTCGGATAAGGCCCGTTGGAGGGGCTTTCGGAAGAGGTAGAGGTGACCGAGTATGGGTAGGGCCGGGAAAGGGCTTGGTGGGAGGTTTCTGATCTTGTTAAGGCAGTGTTTGGTGAATGTGTACAAGGCTACAAGTAGAGCAAAGCAGAGGAGGTATTGAGCAGCAGCCATGGTTTGGTCAACAAGAGGGAAAAATGGTGGAGGTGATAATTTATCAGTACTCCTTCTAAATAAGTAAAAAAAATTTGGTCTTCGAAAACTTATTAAAATCTATCAAATAATATTCATAATATATAGTATAAATTATTGTAAATTAGAACGGAGGGAGTTGTAGCAATGTATATAAAAATTCAAAGAGAGAATCTTGCCTTGATGTTTGAGTTGTATAATAGTTCAATTATTGACATTACAAATAAGCATGAACACAATGTTGAATTGATGGAAGAGACAAGAAGCCCATGGACACCACGAACGCTGCGAATGCCAGTGTCGGCTTACAATTATGGCGTTGAAAAGTGTTGGGAGGCAGTGCATGATTTTAGTAATGGAATACTCCTACATTTGGTAAAGTCTAAACCCAAAGGCAAAACAGGGAGAGATAGTAGTATAAAATTATGTAGTCACGGTCAAATTTTGAACAACAAATTTTGGGCATGATGCGTAGCCCCCTCGAATTTAGGGAATGGCGGTGTGAACAACAAATTATTTGGTTCACACTTCATTTTTCTGCACCAATACATATTTCTATCCCTAGATTCCTAGAAAACATGTGTTTGAGTTTCCAGTGATGGTTTTCCTGTATGGGTTAACATTTTTCTGGTAAAATATACTATAGGTTTATGTAGATATACACAAAGGCAATGCATAAATATAATTCCTAAAGAAGAGAGCGAAAGATCAATCAATTGGGGTTTGTGCAAAGATCTCGAATTGGGTAAGAGGACCACCAACTTGTGCAGCTAGCATAAAAATAGAAAGAGTGTGCAAGCTAGAGAGAATAATAATGGTGAAAGCATATAGGCCAGAGCAGTGGTATGGTGCTCGGTTTATTCAGAGAACACACCGCGAGAGAGGAACAATCGTTTCTAGAAGGGAAAATGATCTTAAATGGGTGCACCGTGCGCCATTTGTTCCAAGTTCTTGACATTGACATCTAGGCATAACCAGCAGAGGCCATGGGAACTCGACTGATCCGGCAAAGAAGAAACACTTTCGAGTTTCTTGCAGCCTTGAGAGGCAATCTTGTCGCAAAATGGGATTCAGATTTGCGAAAGCAGGTTGACCATTGTCAGTTGAGCGAGGCCGAAACTTAGCCATCAAGGGTTGAGCCATGTGCAAGGTGAGTCCACCGCCTTCGGTCATGTCAACCATATCCTGACTCACACTTTCCCAATCAAAAGCACTGAATCATTGACCCCTGTATGCCTTCAAATCTCTCCGGTATGAACTTTCTCGGCTCCACCCAAATCCTGGGGTCATTCTGTATCGCCCACATGGTCACTAGTAGCATAGTGCCGCTTGGGATTCGAAAGCCTCCCACTGCGCAGTCCTCTGAGGATTCGCGAGGCACAGGTAATGGGGCTGCTGGGTACGTACATCCGCATTGTCTCGTTGATGATGCAGCGGAGATAGGGAGGTCTGTGGAGCATCTGATTCAGCAATTAGACGGCGGTGACCAACTCGTTTGTCAATTTCAGCTCGAGCCTTCTCCAAAACTTGGGGATTAATGTTCAATAGCAGTGAAATTGCCCATTCCATAGTTGCCAGTGAAGTATCAGTTCCCGCCACAAACAGATTCTACAGATACATGAAGTGGATAGTTGATCAAAAATAGTTGCTGAAGTGGTTAGAGCTTTGGGTTGCATATATAAGTTCTTGGCTTCAAACCCATAGGGCCTTCAAGTTTTACAAGTTGCAAAATTAAAATCACAAATTTTTGTTTCTTTTTTAATCGAATTTTTCTTCCATAATTATCTGCCACTAAGATAGTAAACGAGAATGAACAAAATTGGAGCGGGGTTTCTTACCTTCGTGATGCCTCTGATCATTTGATCCGTGTAATAATACTCAGGCTCCGATTCTTGCAGTGTCAACATCTCAACCATCGTCTTCTTCTTCCCTTCTGCCTCACCACCACCACCAGGTTCACTACCACCACTACCACCCTCCATTCTTCTCCGATTGTCTTCTATCAATTCCTGCACAAACACATCTCTTTTCTCCTTCAACGCCATCAACCTCTTCTCAAAGCCTCCCGCTCCAACCCACCTCAAAATGGGCAAGAAATCCCCCATATTTGACCCTTCACTTTGGAATAACTCCTCCACCTTCATCACATCCTCACCGTCATATCTGTTCAGGATTTAGACATGATTTAATCAGAATATAGTCAGAAAGTGCAAGTCGAATATTTAAGATAATCTCACTTAAAGCAAAAACGAAAAACCAATTTTACGAAGTAGCATTAGTATTTAGAGGTGTCAGTTTTGTTCTCCACACTTTTCTCTGGCGGCAACAAGAGAGAGAGAGAGAGAGAGAGGAGGCTGTGCTCCAGATTTATTTTGGTTTAGAGTTTCTTTATATATATGACAGTTTATATAGGAGGACATTTTTGTCTTAGTTTAATTTGGACTTAAGGCCTTACTAAATTATATAATGAACTAGAGGTGTTACAAATATTAAAGGTGAACTAACTAGGTTACAAGTTCCCTGTGAAACCTAAACCAATTTTTTATACTTTTTAATCCTAAAATAATTTTTATAGGCCTGTCATTTTATCTGTTCTTTTTAAATCCTGTTTGACTCTTGACCGTGAATCCTCTCCTTGTACAATATCACGTAGACTTTCAAACAAAAATATCAAGCAATCTCTCTCTTTCTCTCTCCTACTAATAGTCTCTCTTATCATGCATGCTTCTCTCTCTCTCTCTCTCTCTCTCCTCTCTCTCTGTCTCTCCTAATAGTCTCTCTTATCATGCTTTTCTTGTCCTCCAATCATTATTCATACCCCCAAATAACCCATTTTCACGTAGAGGATGCACTCTTCTCTTTTAAGTTGTGAGATCAGTTCTTGCCAAGAAAAGTAACAAAGATGAAAATAGGCCCTGTTGCCCCATTTGGCCAGGTGTACCTGCCTTGTTTTTCTTGAGCAAACCAACCCCGGCGCCCCGCTCCGGCGAACCCTCCAACATCTCTCCTCTCCCTCACCCGTAACTCTCCCCGTGGTCTCTCTCTCATCTCGTTGAGTGTGGACTATTGAAATTGTTAACGTGGTAGCTTGGGGCATTTTGGGAATACTTCCAGCACTCAAGAAAAACAAGATGGTCCCCAAACAGCTCCTTCCGTAAAGAATACTTCAAACTCCACAACACGAGTTACGAATTTTTGGTGCTATTCTCGAATTTTGATGCTCTTGATGCTTCAACTTTTTTATGATTGTCACAAAAAAAAAAAAAGAGAGAGAGAGAAACTTATTCACGGATTGCGCAATCAATGGTTGAGATTCGTTTTCAATTTTGACCGGTTACAATTGTTATTGGTCACAATTAATTTTCAATCCGGACCGTTCAAAAACACTTTAGACGCGTGCGATTAGCCTCCGTAAAGCTTTTTTTACAGAATGATCCGCAAATAAGATATTCTGCAAAAAATATATATATATTTACCAGAGAAGATTAAAGAGACGCTGGGAAGAAGGCATCATTGTGCAAATACAACTTAAACGCACCTTAAATAATTTTGAGACCTAAAGTTAACCGGGAAAAAAAAAAAAATCCTCCAATGACCTCATGGTTGCGCCACACTGAACTTATGCCGACTATCGATGCATTTGATTTAAGAAGACCGGTAGATTGTCTTATGGTGGGAAGAAAAAACTTGTATGAATAGCCATTAATTCAGTTCCCCAAAAAAAAAAAAAAATCCATTGATGCACTTAGTCCACATGCTCATACATAAGCTTGTATGATTATGCCCCCCCCCCCCCCCCCCCCCCCCCTAAAGAGGGAAAAAAAAAAAAAAAACCTACGCTACATTGTGTTTTTAACTTGAATTACATCAAAAAAAATTAAAATGTAACCCTTATTATAGTTGATCCGATACAAAGAAAACAACCTTTCCCTATATTTTTGGAAACAAAATTTTCAACTAAGTCATCGTACTTTAACATATCAAAGTACTCATTTTCGATTGAGATCATAACCAATCTACTCATTCTCTATTGTGACATTGTAGTTTGAAGGTAAGTTTTTATCAACTTCAACTTAGAAAAACTACACTCCACAGTGTACACAGTCGGTATAGTCAATAAAATTTGATAAGCAAACCATATATACTATTTGGAAACCACCATCCTCCCAATACATAAGAGCATCCGCATCACCCTCTTTACATTTTGGACCAAATTACACTTTAAAAAGTCATTTTATTGCTTTAACTATTCACTTTTAAATGTCTACTGCATTAGACTCTTTATATTAAGCTATCCTATTTAAAATATTGCTTCTTTATTCTTAGGGGAAAAAAAGAGAGAGGCAGCAAACCAATAAAAGAAGGAAAAGTAGGGACAACGTCATAACAAAATAGTAAAATATATGGAACTTGTGAACAGTTACTCGTGTACAGCTGCGAGCAACTGTAGCAAAAAATATATGACCAAAAGTGTTAGGATCCAGGACTCTTCATGAAAAAAACCGATAAAAAAAATGATGGTCTAGATTCATTGTGAATTTGAACCATCCTTTTTTTTTTTCCAAACACTTTCACGAACCGAGTGTTTTGGACTATACCAGGCCTCAAAACATGACTAGTGTAGTGATGCAAACAAGACGTGTAGATTTTAGACGTGTAAACTATTAGCAGCGGATTAGTCCACCTGTTCACGCAAGGCTTGTAGGATTTAGTCCACAAAACTAGGCCGTGGCCTGATGTTGACTACGTCCACAATGTCAGAAAACTTGACCGCATGCATGTTTACAATCCTTGTCTATACCCCACCAAAAGTTAATGGCGTAAACTTGTAAGCATAAGTTCCCATCTCCATAGTCTTAACTTCTCATTCCTGCACTTCTTAATCCTATCTTCATTGCAACCTCAAATCGAAAACCCAGGTGATCAAACATGGGTTTTTTCTTCCTTTCCAACACGATTCCTCAAATCGCCATTTTAGCAGTTCTGATCACTGCTTCCGAAAGCTTAGTTCATGGAGCAGAGACCCCTAGACTGAGCATTAGCACAGACAAGGAGGCTTTGATCTCGTTCAAGTCCGGTATTGATCCGGAAACACTTGGCCCTCTACTCACTTGGGACCAGACCCTGTCGCCCTGTAACTGGACCGGAGTCTGGTGCAACGACAAAGTTGGCGCAAGAGTGGTCGAGCTCGATCTTGCTGGCTTGGGGCTTAAAGGTTCCATAAGCCCGCACATTGGCAATCTGTCATTTCTCAGATCACTTCAACTACAAGACAACCAGCTGATGGGAACATTTCCTAATCAGCTCGGTAACCTTTTTCGCCTGAGTGCCCTGAATATGAGTTTCAACAGCATACAGGGTGTGATACCGCAGAATATAAGTCGTTGCACGGAGCTCGAGATCCTTGACTTGGAGCAGAATGCGATTTCAGGGAGAATCCCTGAAGAGCTCAGTTATCTCGCCAAGCTCCAAGTTTTGAACTTGGGTAGAAATCTTCTTTTCGGTTCAATTCCACCATCCCTAGCCAATCTCTCGTCACTCATCAGTTTAAATTTAGGCACCAACAGACTGGGTGGCATGATACCAGGCGACTTGTCGCGTCTTCAGAAATTGAAGCAACTAGATCTCACCATCAACAATCTAACAGGTACGGTTCCTCCATCCATATACAACATGTCTTCGCTTGTTGAATTGGCCTTAGCTTCCAATGATTTGTGGGGTATAATTCCTTACAATGTTGGAGATACACTCCCAAATCTCCTAAATTTTAACTTTTGCTTCAATAAATTCTCGGGAACCATTCCTGGGTCTCTGCACAACCTCACGAGGATACAAGTCATTCGCATGGCGCACAATCTCTTGCATGGAACGGTGCCACCGGGATTGGGAAACCTTCCAGAGCTCCAAATGTACAACATTGGGTTCAATAGGATCGTTGGCGTTGGGGACAACGGTTTAGATTTTCTCACTAGTCTGACAAATAGCACCCGTCTAAACTTCCTTGCTGTTGACGGAAATCTTCTAGAGGGAGTAATTCCAGAATCCATTGGCAATCTTTCGAAGGTTCTTTCAAAATTATATATGGGAGGAAATCGCATCCATGGTAGGATACCGGCCTCAATCGGGCATCTGAGTGGTTTGACGTTGCTAAATTTGAGCTACAACTCAATATCATTTGACATCCCTCAAGAAATAGGCAACTTGGAGGAACTGTTGAGTTTGGGATTGGCTGGAAATAATATCTCTGGTAAGATTCCGACTTCCCTCGGTAGTCTCAAAAACCTGATTAACATAGATTTATCAGGAAATGAATTGGAGGGTACAATACCGGCTAGTTTTGAAAATTTCGAAAGGTTGCTTTCATTAGATTTATCTTGTAATAAGCTCAATGGAAGCATACCCAAAGAAATTCTCAATCTTCGTAGTCTAAGCACTCATCTGAATCTCTCCAATAACTTGCTGACCGGACCTTTGCCTCAAGAAATTGGGACACTAGATAGTTTAGTCGCGGTTGACCTATCAAACAACAGTTTATCAGAAACCATACCCAACTCAATCGGCAACTGTAAAAGCTTGGAGAAGTTGCTCATGGCAAATAACATGTTCACAGGCCCTATTCCAGATACTTTAAGTGAATTGAAAGGTTTGGAAACTCTTGACATCTCCTCAAACAAACTTTCCGGCTCAATACCAGAGAACTTGCAAAAATTGCAAGGCCTCCAGTTACTGAACTTGTCTTTCAATGACTTGGAAGGAGAGGTTCCCGTTGGTGGAGTTTTCGCAAATCTTTCTGGAATTTATTTGGAAGGTAACCCAAAACTTTGCTTCATGTCGGCATGTGAGAAAGGTCGTGACCATAGAAAGAGACTAATCTTGGTTTGTATTATCGTCGGGAGCATTGCAATCATAGCGTTGTGTTCTACAATTGGCTTGGTGTTCTACCTCAGGAAAAGGAAATCGAAAGTCACAGCTCCATCTGACTCCTTTGAAATTGAGCGACAACATCAAATGGTATCTTACGACCAACTTCGTTTGGCAACTGAAAATTTCAACCCAAGAAATTTGATTGGAAGCGGGAGTTTCGGGTCTGTCTACAAAGGAAATCTACAACCAGAAAAACCTGTCGCAATCAAAGTCCTTAACTTAGACGAGACCAGATCTTGGAAGAGCTTTCTTGCTGAGTGTGCGGCTTTGAGGAATGTTAGGCACCGGAATCTTGTGAAACTCATCACATCATGCTCGAGCATGGACTTCAAGAACAATAGCTTTCTGGCTCTAGTGTACGAATTCATGACAAACGGAAGCTTGGATGACTGGATTACAGGGAGGAGGAGTCATGCAAACGGTCAAGGGTTGAATATTGTCGATCGATTGAACATGGCCATTGATGTCGCTTGTGTTCTAGACTATTTGCACCACGAAAACGGAACACAAGTGATCGTTCATTGCGATTTGAAGCCTAGCAACATCCTGTTGGACGGAGATATGACTGCAAAAGTAGGAGATTTCGGGCTTGCTAGGCTATTGATTGACAGAGCTGATCAAACTTCTATTACCTCTACGATTGCTTTGAAGGGCTCCATTGGCTACATACCTCCAGGTTTGCAATTTCCCAACATCCATATATATGAATGTTCTTTTCTTACCTCTACATTGTTTCTTTGTCCATAGAGCTACCAAATATATACATCCTCTCATGCAAAGTACTCATTAAGTAGATTCCTAGATACTAACTTTTTTGCATTTGATGAATTTCCATGCAGAATATGGTATGGGAGAGAAACCATCGACGGCGGGAGACGTGTACAGCTACGGAATCACATTGCTAGAGCTTTTTACTGGAAAGAGCCCAACCCATGAGAGTTTCACAGGGGATTTAAGCCTGAAGAAATGGGTGCAAACGGCCATCGCGACCAACGTAGATCAAGTGTCGGATCCTGGTCTGGTGCGAACCAACTCTAGTCTTTCGGATGACGTTCAGGCCATTACTCCAGAAGCACAGACTGATTGCTCGATTGCAGTACTTGGTGTTGGTCTCGCTTGCACCGTTGATTCCCCAGACGGACGCATAAGCATGAGAGATGCACTTTGCAAGCTGAAAAGCATCAGAGAAAACCTTTTCAAAACTGATCATGCAAGGAAAACAAATGTTTGAGTAAAATCCAGGGGACTGCAGTTTCGGTGTTTGTGGTTGTTAGAATAAATAGATATAATAAATAATATCGTGATATTGAGATTGTGATTGGATTATAATTGATTATGATTTCATTATAATTTGGATGATTCTCTTCCATAGTTAGGCTCCGTTCTCTTGTATAAATAAAGGTCTCATTGTACAGTTTCATGATCGAATTCAATAAAATATCTCTTTTCTCATATTTAACATGGTATCAAAGTTATAAGATCTAGACCCTGTGGATATTTGCTTCTGGCGGGCACTTAGTTAATTACTTTGTCAATCTCCTTCACTCTTTTCAGTTGCCTACACCCACCATGCTAATTCTTCACCACCAGCGCTCGTGGCTTTTCGATTAAGGGTTTCTTCGTTTTTCGAATTTTTTTGGTTTCTCCTGGTTTTCTTGCTAGCTTCTCTTGGTTCCTAGCTACTCCTGATTTCTTGGCTTGGCTTGGCTACTCCTGGTTTCTCTTGGCTTGGCTTGGTTACTTCTAATTTCTCTAGGCTTTTTCAAACTCAAGTTAGTAGACCTACTTTAGTTTGAGGGGGGATGTTAGAATAAATGGATATGATAAATAATATCGTGTTCATATCGTGATATTAATTAAGATTGAGATTTGACTGAAATTAGGATGATTCCTCTTCCATGGTTAATTGGTATAATTTCCTTTCTTAATTAGGCTCCATCTCCTCTATAAATAGAAGAGCTCGTTGTCTAGTATTATCGAATTCAATAAAATATCTTTTTTTTCATATTTAACGGTGGTGTTTTGTATGAATAAGAAGCATGGACACTAGATGAAAACATGGATACGTTGTGTTAATATGCGAACTAGAGTACTTCCCAGTAGCTAATGGGGAAAAAAAATGGAATTGGAAAAAGAGTATTTATGAATATGGTGAGATTGTGAACATGATGTTAAATATTCATACACGATTTTCATTTCTTTACTTTATGTTTTTTTTTTTTTTTGGTGATTGATGGAGTCTCTTACTAGAATGTAGGAGAAATTTTTCTGTGCCGGGTGGGCACCACGTGTCTCGTGCCCGGCACCATCTCGGCCGTCCAATGAAGTTTTGGACGGCCCAGATCTGTTCGGTTGTTTAAAGTGTGAAATAACTAAAATACCCCTCGGCAGCCGAACAGATATAGGCCGTCCAAAATTTCATTGGACGGCCGAGATTGGTGCCAAGCACGGAACACGTGGTGCCCACCCGACACTGAAAAATATCTCAGAATGTAGAGTATGCTTTATCGTGCCCGTAGTCATAAAATGACGGCCCAACTCAGTCCGCATGAAGTATCATACCCTGTCGACCATTAAATGTTGCGCCCGCCAAGCCCACTTGACTCTTCTATTCCCATGTTTCCAAAATGAAAACGCGTAGTAGATTTTGACTTATTAGTGGATAGAAAAGGCTTGACTTGTATGCATAAGACTTGACTTGTATGCATAGCCGTAGATTTTAACTTAGTGGAAAGAAAAGGCTTGACTTGTATGAATAGCCGTGGATTCACTTAAAGCATCCACAATATAATAATCAAAATCAAAATGTTATTAAAATTAGAAACTTTTGTTTAAAAAAGTACTCGCATTGTAATAACTAAATTTAGCAATCTCTTAACAATTCATTAAATTTTGGCCTTTTAATAATCAAAACTAGCGACTTTTTGTCAAATAACCAAATTTATTGGACCCCATACCCATCATGGGAGAATAACACTCATTCTCTATAAAGCAAATGCTTTATTGGTAGGTGAAACTCACTCTTCATTTTGGCAAGTGGTTGTGCATTTAACAATATTGATCACTTTATCTTAACAAATGCTCTACACTTTTACTTTTTTTACTATAATGTCATTCAATGTAGACCATTAGATTGAGAGGGAAAAAAAATTGACTGTTAGATTTAAATTTTTGCCAACCCATTTTGATTATGGGCAAAAAGTAAACAATATAAGACTTGACATTACTAACTTTAACAACCTCTAAATGGATAATGAAAAAAATGATGTGACAATTTTTGGTAATTCAATTTTGATTATTACATTCTGGATGCTCTTAGTAGACATCTTTCATAAGGCTTGCAGGAATCGCTTATCCATGAAAGTAGCCGTCGTCCAAGATTGACTAACAAGTCCACCGTACCAAAAGACTTGAGTCAAACAATCCTTGTCTATGCACCAAATAGTCTATCAAGTAATTAAATTTCAAGCTTAACTTCCCATCTCCATGGCCTAACTTTCTCAAGCAGAACCCAAATTGAAAACCAGATGATGTTTTTCCCCTCCAACATGATTCTTCAATTCGCCGTTTTCTCTGTTTTCGTTACCTCCAAAAGCTTGTTTCTTGCTTTAGAGACCCCTAGATTGAGCCTTAGCACAGATAAGGAAGCTTTGGTTTCATTTAAGTCTGGCATTAATCTGGAAACATTTGACCCTCTACTGGCTTGGGACCAAACATTGTCACCCTGCAACTGGACCGGAGTCCGTTGCAATAAAATTGGCACAAGGGTGGTCGGGCTTGATCTTGCTGGCTTGGGACTTAAAGGTTTGATATGCCCTCAGATTGGCAATCTAACCTTTCTCAGATCACTTCAACTACAGAATAACCAGTTGATGGGAACATTTCCTGATCAACTCGGTAATCTTTTTCGCCTAAGGGTCCTGAACATGAGTTTCAACAACATACAAGGTGGGATACCGCCGAACATAAGTCGTTGCATGGAGCTCGAGATCCTTGACTTGAAGCAGAACGAGATTTCGGGGAGAATCCCTGAAGAGCTCCGTTATCTTGAAAAGCTCCAAGTTTTGAACTTGGGGAAAAACCGTATTTTCGGTTCGATTCCACCATCCCTAGCCAATCTATCATCAGTCATCAGTTTAAACTTAGGCACCAATAGACTGGGGGGCACGATACCAGTCGACTTGTCACGTCTTACAAAATTGAAACAACTTGATCTCACCGTCAACAATCTCACTGGTACAGTTCCTCCATCCATATACAACATGACTTCACTTGTTTATTTGGCCTTGGCTGCCAATGGTTTGTGGGGTAGAATTCCTAGCAGTGTTGGAGACACACTCCCAAATCTCCAAGTTTTCATATTTTGCTTCAATAAATTCTCGGGTACGATTCCTAGGTCTTTGCACAACCTCACGAGGATGCAAAACCTTCGCATTGCACACAATCTCTTGCATGGTACGGTGCCACCAGGATTAGGAAATCTTCCAGAGCTCCAAATGTACAACATTGGTTTCAATAAGTTGGTCAGCTTTGGCAAGAATGGTTTAGATTTTATCACTAGTTTGACAAATAGTACTCGTCTAAACTACCTTGCTCTTGATGAAAATCTTCTAGAGGGTGTCATTCCGGAATCCGTTGGCAATCTTTCCAAGGTACTTACAAAGTTATACTTGGGAGGAAATCGTATTCGTGGCCGCATACCGGCCTCCATTGGGAGTCTGAGTCGTTTGACCTTGTTAAACTTGAGCTACAACTCAATATCAGATGACATTCCTCAAGAAATAGGCCACTTGGAGGAACTGTTGAGTTTGGGATTGGCTGGAAATAATCTCTCTGGTAAGATTCCTACTTCCATAGGTAGCCTCAAAAAGCTTATTGAAATAGATCTATCAGGAAATGAGTTGGAGGGAACCATACCCACTGGTTTTGAAAATTTCCAGAGATTGCTTTCATTAGACTTATCTTGTAATAAGCTCAATGGAAGCATACCCAAAGAAATTCTCAATCTTCGTAGTCTAAGCACTCATCTGAATCTCTCCAATAACTTGCTAACTGGACCTTTGCCTCAAGAAATTGGGACACTCAATGGTGTTCTCGCGGTTGACCTATCAAACAACGGTTTATCAGAAACCATACCCAACTCAATTGGCAAGTGTAAAAGCTTGGAGATATTGCTCATGGCAAATAACATGTTCACCGGCCCTATTCCAGATACTTTAACAGAATTGAAAGGTTTGGAAACTCTTGACATCTCCTCAAACAAGCTTTCTGGCTCAATTCCAGATAGCTTGCAAAAGTTGCAAGGCCTCCAGTTATTGAACTTGTCTTTCAATGACCTGGAAGGAAAGGTTCCCGTTGGTGGAGTTTTCACAAATCTTTCTAGAATTCATTTGGAAGGTAACCCGAAACTTTGCTTCATGTCGGCATGCCAGAAAGGTCTTGACCCTAGGAAAAGACTAATCTTGGTTTGCATTATCATCGGGAGCATTGCAATGATAGCGTTGTGTTCTACAATTGGCTTGGTGTTCTACCTGAGGAAAAGGAAACCGAAAGTCACAGCTTCATCTGACTCCTTTGAGCGACAACATCACATGGTATCTTACAAAGACCTTTGTTTGGCAACTGAAAATTTCAACACAAGAAATTTGATTGGAAGCGGGAGTTTCGGGTCTGTCTACAAAGGATATCTCCAACAAGAAAAACCTGTCGCAATTAAAGTCCTTAACGTAGACGAGACCAGATCTTGGAAGAGCTTTCTTGCTGAGTGTGCGGCTTTGAGGAACGTGAGGCACCGGAATCTTGTGAAACTTATCACATCATGCTCGAGCATGGACTTCAAGAACAAGAACTTTCTGGCTCTTGTGTACGAATTCATGACAAACGGAAGCTTAGATGACTGGATTACAGGAAGGAGGAGTCATGCAAATGGTCAAGGGTTGAATATTGTGGATCGATTGAACCTGGCCATTGATGTCGCTGGTGTTATAGACTATTTGCACCACGAAAACGGAGCACATGTTGTTGTGCATTGTGATCTGAAGCCTAGCAACATCCTGTTGGACGAGGATATGACTGCAAAAGTAGGAGATTTCGGGCTGGCCAAGCTATTGATTAACAGAGCTGCTGATCAAACTTCTATATGCTCTGCAAATGCTCTGAAGGGCTCCATTGGATACATACCTCCAGGTTTGTAGTTTCTTCCTCGTTACAGAATACTCACTCTCAGACATCTCCATTTGACAAACACTATCTGTTGTATACTTCTATTAAAACAATTCGTTGTAGTTTAGAATAATGCATAAAAGCAATGAAAAAACAAAACCCGATATTGTGTGCATGTGCTTTGATCCTCTGTCTCCCTCTTCTTACCGCCTCTAGCGTTCTCTCTTCCGTCTTTTTAGAGTTTACTGGCTTTTCTCTATCGCTTCTTTTTCTGTCCATAACATCCTAGCAACAGATTCAAATGACTCTAAAATCAAGACCATCTTTTGCTAATTAAATATCAAGTTAATTAAAGATACGAATGGAGCAAAAAATAAGTGGACTAACTAGAAATGCCTTAAAATCTGACACTAAAAAAATGCTCAAAGTGTCAAATGTAGATGCTCTTTTTATCTCTGGTTCGTTTCTCTGTCACCTCAATTTCTCTGTTTAACTTCATCCTGCACAAAGAACTCACTAAATTAGAGCTCCTAGACAGCTACTTTACTTCTCATTGTTTTTGAAGCAGAATATGGTATGGGTGCGAAACCATCAACGGTGGGAGATGTGTACAGCTTCGGAATCACATTGCTAGAGCTTTTTACAGGGAGGAGACCAACCCATGAGAGTTTCACAGGAGATCTAAGCCTAAAGAAGTGGGTGCAAATGGCCTTGGCGACCAACATAGATCAAGTGTTGGATCCTGTTCTGGTGCCAACCGACAGTAGTCTTTCTTATGATGGTCAATCCATTGCTCCAGAAGCACAATGTGAATGCTTGATCGGGATACTTGGTGTTGGTCTTTCTTGCGCTGTCGATTCGCCAGACGAACGCATTAGCATGAGAGATGCACTTTGCAAGTTGAGAAGCATCAGAGAAACCCTTTTGAAGACCTGATCTTGGAAGGAAAATAAGTTACAAGTTACATTTCGGGTATTGTAGTAATGTGGTTACAGTGCTTTGTTTTGAATAAATTTGTTGTGTGTGAATAGGAACCTCACGGAGACTAGATAAAAACATGGATATGATTCTGGTCTTTACTATGTGAACTAAAGTATTTTGCAGTATATGTGTAATATGGAAAAAACTTGGAAAGAGTAGTCATGAATGTTGGTATGCGGAGATTCTGGAATGAGGTTGGAAATTGTCCCACATGATCACATCGGTTAATTATCTCCTCCAAAACGAGTATATGAGCATGGGCGGCCCTCTCCGCTCATTGCCAATATCTCCTCCAAAACTAGTATATGAGCTTGGGCGACTTCTCCACTCATTGCCGATTGGTTTTGAAATGTATATGAACTTTCCACAAATGATGTTGAATATGCATAGAGTTTTTGGAACTTGGTGAATATACTATGATATCGTCTGAACGAACTATAGGCTCGATTGCGGATCAAAAAAAAACTATAGGCTCGATTAGCCTTATATTGTGAACTCCCCCATTTCACCAATTCATCCGCTGTTATATTGAAAGAACGGCCGCAAGCTCTTAAACTTGTTGTATAATTAGAGAGTTGCTTCACCCCAAAGAATGTTCCATACCAATGTTTTGATAAATCATGGTGTCAGGGTGAGTATCCACGTGCATCTCAACTAGTTTTTGAGGCAAGTCTCACAGTCAACTAGCGAGGGCATTAAAATGATATCGTGCCTAAACTGTTGTCATGTGATTCGTTTATTTTTGATGAAAAATCATATCATTGGTCATGTAAAAAGGCAGAAATCAAATTTGTTGGACATGTGAAAAAGCAAAATCCACTTGCATTTTATTCCATAAAAATGAAGAGCATGTATGATTTAAAATAAATTCGACTCATTTATACAAATTTACATGTCCAATATCGCACGGTCTTTTTTCTTTACGAATAAACTTCAATGTGGGTACTACAAGATAAACCATTCGAATCACGCATCCTGGCTCGGGAGAGAAGACCACAACAAGAATATATAGGATTATGTAGAGAAATTTTTTTTGACGAACAAGATTAACCTAGTTTTATATTAATACAAAAATGAAGCACAATGAAAACATCAAAACAATGAAACAAAACAAAGAATAGCTCATCTCACCAAGTTTATAGTTGGTAGATTTGTTTCCCATATAATTGACTAAGGTTCGATTCTTAAGGTCACATCGCAGCAAAATTGTTTCTTGTGAATTTTCTAATCTCAGCTTGGTTTGTCTACCTTTGACCGTACTGGAGAAGGGTTTAGCTAAGATGCAAGTAAGCTGGTCCGAGCACCCTGACCGTCGGAGGAAAAAAAGGTGGGCCAAATTTTACAGTATTTGAGGGGGGAGAATGGTAGTACTGTATTAGATACTTGTACCAGGTTCATTAATTTACAGGACAAGTCAAAACTACAATGGCCCGGGAAGTCTCTCCACTGTCAAAACTCACTTTCCTTTGAATTTCAAATTTTTTAAGAGTGCGTCCTAATCCTACCCTCCCAAAAAACCAAACCCAAATCTCAAACTTCCCAAAAACTCAAAAAAACCCTCCTCCAGACCGCGCAAAACACAGAGATAAACAAATTTCGAAACTACAGAAATGGCGGCACATTTGTTTCCCCCTCCTCCTCTATCTCTCCTTACTACAAAGCCCCATCTGGTGTTTCTACCTCACTCGCATCCTCCTCTTCCATTCCCCTCTCTCTCTCTCTCTCTCTCTCTCTCTCTCTCTCTCTCTCTAAACCCTGAACAGAGAGGAGTGAGAGAGAGCAATGACTGACCAGGAGAACTGTTCACGAGTCACTCGGTTGGCCAAGAAGAGGGCAACCGAATCGATGGCCGAACTGGATTCTCAGCAGCAGCCCAAGAAGCGGGTGGTGCTGGGCGAGCTTTCGAATGTGTCGAACATGGGGCCAGCGACTAGGGATCTGGGTTCAGAGCCGGTGCAGAAGCCGAGATGCCGGAAAAAGAAGGCCAAAAAGGCAGCTGGAACTAGGAAGCAGGATGTTGGCGAGATATTGGAGGATCCACAAATGTGCGGGGCTTATGTATCTGAGATATACGAGTACCTTAAAGAAATGGAGGTCAGTGGATCTCTGTTGTTCATTTAACTGTTTGTTTTTATTGGAAATGGGTTTGCTTGATTTTGAGATATGGGAAATGGGTTAGTGTTAACCTTAGGAATTTGTGTAATTTGATTGCTCCTTTCGTGTGAGCTCATAGGTCATGTGTTTAATTTGACATTGATTAGGCTTTTGCGATTTTGACGTTTTTAGGGGGCTAAATGGAGGTCAGCGGATCTCTATTGTTTCTTTCTCCGTTTGCTTTTATTGGAAATGGGTTTGCCTGATTTTCAAATATAGAAAATAGTGTCAATCCTGTGATTCGTTCAATTTTTGACTGCTCCTTTCATGTGAGTTCATGGGTTATGCGTTTAATTAGACATTGATAAGGCTTTTTCTGATTTTGACGTTTTTAGGGGAAATGGGTTTGTGTAGTCTGGAAAAATAGCTAATGGATAAGCCTCAACATCAGGAATTTGTTCAGTCTGATTTGCTTCTCATGTAAATTAGTTGGTTTTGGGTCTTATCAACAAGAGTATCAATTCCGCTGGGTTTTGGGTCTATATATGCTAAGTTCCTTTATTGGTGGCTCTGAATGGCTATGACACTTTACCGAATGTATAAGAATAACTGGCAGCTGGTCTTTGAAATTTGGATAGTGTTGCAATGTCTGCACGTAAGTTAAAGAATTTGTCAAGTCTGATTGCTCTTTTCATATAGATTATTGGGTTGGGGGTTTAATTTTAAAAGGGTATCCATTAGGCTTTTGTGGTATTGACCAATTGGTGTTGATTTATTTAGGTTCAAGCGAAGAGGAGACCATTGCCAGATTACATTGAGAAGGTCCAGAAAGATGTAAACCCTAACATGAGGGGGATTTTGGTGGATTGGTTGGTGGAGGTTTCTGAAGAGTACAAGCTTTGCTCTGATACTCTCTTTATGTCCATTTCTTACATTGATAGATTTCTGTCAACAAATGCTCTCAATAGGCAGAGGCTCCAATTGCTTGGCGTTTCTTCAATGCTCGTGGCATCGTAAGGCTTTAGACCCTCTTCAAACTGCCTGTGGTTCGTGTTCTTAAAGATACTTAATTTGGATGATTGGTTATTTACTTGTCTGTTTAATTGTGATGAGCAGAAAGTATGAGGAGATTAGCCCTCCAAATGTGGAAGATTTTTGCTATATAACGGACAACACATACACAAAGCAAGAGGTGGTGAAAATGGAAGCTGACTTACTAAAACATCTGAATTATGAATTGGGCAGTCCCACAATTAAGACAATTTTAAGGTACTATAGCAATGTTATGCAATTTCCTTTTCTATCAGTGCTATATTTTGCAACTGTTTAATCAGAAATTCGTGCTTCGATTTACTGATCATTGGTGCCATTTTGCTTGATCTTTGCAGAAACTTGACCAGGGTTGCTCAAGAGGATTATAAAAAAGTAAGTTGAACTCTCTCTTGCTCTCTTGGTAAATTGAACAAACACACACATGTGAAAGAAATTTTTAACATATTTAACTTTTTGGTCTTCTGCAGACTTCCAGTTTGGAGTTGGAGTTCTTGGGCTACTACCTAGCAGAGTTGAGTTTGTTGGATTATAGCTGTGTGAAATTCTTACCTTCGTTGGTGGCCGCATCTGTAATGTTTCTTTCGAGATTTACACTCCGGCCAAAGTCACATCCATGGGTAAGAGCCTAAAATGAATTTACTATCCCAAGTCTCAGGATCATGTCTGGCAAGCACTGTATTAACCTTATTTGCATTTACAGAATTTGGCACTGCAACAATTTTCTGGATACAAGCCAGCAGACTTGAAGGAATGTGTTCTTATATTGCAAGATTTGCAATCAAGTAAAAGGGGAGGCTCTTTGGTAGCAGTAAGAGAGAAATACAAGCAGCATAAGGTAATCAATCATGCCTTGAAATTTTCTTCTGTCATTTTAGGTGATTCGTCATTCAATAATGGTCATCTAATTAAAAATTAAATGATTGCCTTGGAACAGTTCAAATTCGTGTCGACGTTGTCCTCTCATCTAGAGATACCAAGTTCTTTCTTTGAAGATTTTCAAGATTCGTAGTTTGGGTTAGCAGCTGACATTGTCACATTGTTTCGCCGGTAGTGTGGTGCTTGAGAGTGTTCTTACAGGGAAAGAGAACTGTTGCATTGGCCTGGTCTGGTGTTTAATCATGTTTGAGATGTGGATGGTTTTGTGACAATTTTAATTTTGTGATATTTGGGTGGTAAAGCATGGAATTTGTTGACATAGCTCTTCCTTTTGATAGCTTCTGATTATGCTGGCTTCATTTCCCTTACCTTATCAATGAAATCTTTGATTACTCAGGTGGATTTGAGACCATCACATAGGATAATGGTGAGTGCTGTTTGGTGCAAATGAGTGGTTATTCAAAAATATGATTAAAACAGTTTGCCCAAACGAATGCGTGGAAACAGTGATTTCAAATACTGGTAATTCAGGCAATATAAGCATCTCTAGCCCTTACTCAAATTTGAGTGAAATTTTGGGGGAAAGCTCCATACCAAACTCAATCCAATTTTATTGTTTAATAAAAAACTCAATCCAGTGGGTAACCGATTTTTTATGCAGATTTTGTTTTTAAAAAAAAAGAAGAAAAAAACTCGGCAAAAATGTTATTCCACTCTCCTTCCTTCACCAGACCTAAAATTGGGAAACCCCCCTACACCATCGCCATTGGAGGTTTCCTCCACTACCACCTGCGAGTTTTTCTCAATCCAATATCAACCTCGGAGCCCTCCACGGCCGGATCCATTCACGATCAGAGCTGTTCACAGTCAGTGCTTGGGTTTCGGATAGAGATGTTTACAGAATTTGGGTTGTTGACCACCGCTGCCAAAAAGCTAGAAGCCGTTATTTGAATTTTGATCGTTGACCACCACCACTGCTATCGAAAAACCAACCACTGCTGCCTAAACCAACCCACCATCGACCACCACCAGCAAACACTCCCGCCTACCACCAAAAAGTAGCCGTTGCATGCTGTTCTTGATTTGGTGAAGGAAGTGGAGTTATTTTTTGAGTGGTTTTTACTTTAATTTGAATTTGCGTTTGAATTTGAATTTGGGTAAGGGTGGGAGATGGTCGAAGAATAAATTAGAGTGAAAGGCAACACGAACCAAGTAAAGACGAGAAGCGGGAAGAGTGGAATTAAGCAAGAAGTAGTTTTCTTTTATCCCACAAGCTTTTATCCGGTTAATATACTAATTCAACTGGAGTAGTAAGAAGGAAAATTTTTTATTTTTTATTTTTGATAAAGAAGAAAAACTTTTTTATCTTGTGTGTTGCATGAGTATTAAGGTTATTATACTGAATTATCATGATTCGAAAATTAAAGAAAACTTGTTTTAAATGTGAATCTAACTTCAATACTTCTGCTACCTCCTAAAAGTCTTCGAATGGGTAGTTTTTATTTTTCCAAATCTATATTTATTTTTTCTTTCTGGAGGCGTGAGGAGAGGCCACACAATTTAGAACCTTTCAAAACAAGAGAAAATTCCATTGCTAATATAGATTGTCTTAAGGCAATGTTGAAATTTCAATTACATAATGGAAATGGGAGGACATTAGGATTTTCTTTGGGTTGCCCTACAATCTTTAAGAGATGCTTATTACTTCAGGTGGCGAAAAATTATTGGGTGTAGTGCCCTTATCCATCATATATTCTTGTGGGGCTCAGTATTATATGTATAAATCCCACAAAAATGTGTGATAAATAAAGATGTTGGGACAAAACAATATTGATTTTTCTACTGGTACGGTACGTATTGGTACCGGTGAGATACCCAATATCATTTTAAATTTTTGCTATTAGTGCTATTTTTCTACTGATTTTCACCATTAGTTCTATTTTCCTACATAAAAGAATTTATTAGTATAATATACACATTTATTAAAAAAATAGAAAAATTTGTCCGGTACCATCCAGTATTGTCAATAATGACAGGATAAAATAAATTTAAAAGTAGTCTGATATCGTTCGGCATTGGCTAGTACCATCCAGTATCACCAGCCGGTGCCGACATTTGAGACAAAACAGAATTAAAGATGTAGGGTACCGAATTTAGACAAGAGAATAAATTCTTTACACCGCCGGTGTAAACATTTGTTTCCTCCAAATCAATTGCATTGTGACACGTGTCAAAACAGTGGTCCCAATTAATAAAATATGGCGACGTGGCGCAATACAATTGATTTGGAGGAAACAAATGTTTACACCGGCGGTGTAAAGAATTTATTCTCTTTAGACAATACTAATACGTACCAACTGATACTGGCCACTATAGTATGGGATTCATAGACAACACGTAACGGCTTCCCATGACCCCTGAACAATTACCCTGAGGTGGCAGCCTAGATTACCCAGTGGTCAAATCTAACTCATGTTTATGGTTCAAGGCAACCAATGCCAATACACAGTTCGAGGAGCTCTTAGATGTCTCCACCGAGCAAATACACCTTTAAACTGGTTCTGTACAGCAAAGCAAAAAAATATATAGAGAGAGCACAAACTCATGCTTACATTAGAGAACGGTTTTACTGCACAATGTCTGTGTAGCAATGTACTGCTAAGCCAGAAGACCAAATCTGGTTACAGCATCACAAAATCGGGTCAGAGCAACCTCTGTACAATTCTGATTTAGTGCTTGTTTGAACGAAGATCAGGCTCAAGAACATTTGATCCCTTCTGCTTGTTTTCGAAGAACTTTGTACGTTCTATGATTTAATTAAAATGATACAGGCAGTTTATACACTCCAACGCATGGTCATTGTTTGACAGTAACTATATCAGGTAGTTACTCTTAAACCTTCATCCCAAACCAACCTGGATTTTCTTGAGTTGTGGCTTAAACATCCAATTATAGCTAACACAATGAGATAAACACACTACCAATATCCATTCGATGGCTAACACAAACGGAATGCATAAATCCTAATTTAGACCATAGTTGCTGTCAGAAACAACCCGACTACTCTATCAGTAAGTAATGTAAGTAGTTACCTAAGAAGTCTTTTTTACTATTTTTTGCACAACACATCTTCTGTATTGCAAAAGAATGCTTCAGAGATGATTTCTTCCTCAAGAAAGATACAACCCCAAAAGTATAGTGCGAAGGTTGCTACATAGACAGACTCTACATACGAAAATCGAAAACACAAACTACCTCGTTTGAGAAACAAGCAGCAACCTTGTCACCTTCCTTGTTCCAGCAAACTTCAAATATGCCACCAGTCCCGGTGTACGTTTTCACAAGCTTGCCTTGCTTCACAGACCATATATGCAGACATCTGTCTAATGACCCGCTAGCCAAATACTCACCATTGGGGCTGAATGCCACAGAGTATACAGAATCCCTGAGAGGCAGAACAAGAGATCAAAGTTAAAATAAGCACGATATAAAATCCCACCCCACTGCTTGTGATGTTGAAAATGGGGTTCATGGGAGACCCCAAATAGCTTTTTGTATATCATGCCACGGGTTTATGTGTGGTACCTGTGACCCTTTAAGCTGTGGAGAACGCGCCCTAACTCCACATCCCACAGCTTTATTGTTGAGTCAAAAGAGGCACTGCACATAAAAGGAATGAAGAATTACGAATGTCAAGAAAGTCAGCAAAGAGAATAGCATACAGCCAAATTTGTTCACACTTCAATTAGCAAAGTTTGATTGCAGGAGATCATTCTTCATATTAGAGACATGAGCTAAATACAACCCTAAATTTCCTAATCTGAGAATCTATTCATACTCTACATCAAAGGGCTTTGAGTTGGAAGCCCTTTCTAAGGGAGTATTAAACAATCTGAGTGTTCTGAGGACCCCTCATGACTGTTCATGGACTATTAGAAAGCTTATGAGTTCGAGCGATCTGGCCCAGAACTTTGTGAAACACATCATTGGGGATGGGCAATGTACTTTACTTTGGCTAGATAACTGGCACCCTAGTGGTCCCCGTTACAAACTGTTTGATGCAAGACTTGTCTCTACCTTTGGGAGATCTATTTTTGCCACTGTTAGTACTGTAATCCAGAATGGGGAATGGCACTGGCCCAGGCCACACAATACTGGGATTCATCAGATACAAAGCTCCATTCCTAGCTCTATTGTTCCTCAAACTGATAAAGCAGATGAAGTTGTCTGGACTCTGGACTGTTTCCCCTACAGGGCAGTATACTACCAAGCACACATGGGAGGCTTTGAAACAGAGAAGAGGAAACTCAATGGGCGTCTATTATCTGGTTCACAAAAAATGTGTATAAATGGTCCTTCATCCTGTGGCTCGCTTGTCTAAAGAGGTTGTCTACGAAGGATCAACTCCTGAGATGGGGTATGGAAGTAGATCCTAATTGTGTGCTGTGTTGCCAGAAAGCAGAATATATTCAACATCTGTTCTTTGACTGTTCTTTTCCTAAGAGTATTTGGGAACCTATTCTACTCAGATTTCAGATCCAAAGGAGGACAGATCTCTGGGATTCAGAGCTGAATGGGGCTTGTGGTTTAATAGAACCAAGTAATTTAGGTCTTTGCTGTTTAAACTGGCACTAGCTGCTGGGGTATACTACATCTGGCTTGAGCGTAATTCCAGTCTTTGAAGGAAGGCCCAGAAATTCAAGCGCAGTCCTAGCGTGTATTGATGACAATATAAGACTAAGAGTGTGTACTTGGAATCAGTTCCCAAACTCTATGGAGAACCAAAGACTCTGTGGTCAATGGAACATCTCTACTAGAGTTCTTGGATCTGCAAATTCCTAAAGAGGAGTTCGTGTGGTTGTTTGGTACTTTGTCGTTTGTGCACAGCAGCCTGTATAACAGGTTTGTACCCATGTTTTTCTGTTGGTTGGCTATAAAATGCACATTTACCACACACACACACACACACAAAAAAAAAGAGTGTTCTGATGAAACCCATGAAGGGGCACTTAAGCAATTTGCAACAAGAATACGACCCATTCAGCTCTATTGAGGCCACAGAACGGAATTAAGCCTTGAATAGCTATGTACTATGATTTACATGATTCATCTGAGCTTGAAACCAACAAATTCCCTCACATGCTACAAAGTAGTAAATGAACTAATCCACAAAGAAAAGAACAAGCATCTTCAGAGATGGAGATGGACAGAAACCAACATGGGGCACAATTACTCCTCTATTGCCTGAAGGAAACTTCTTTTCATGGAAAATTAAAATGAAACAGCCCAAACCATGCAGCTGCTTCATATGATTTCGCAATGTAAATCCTCAAAAGCTTTTGGATATCCAGATCAAGCAAGTGACAAGCAATACCAATAATAAAACATGTGATGACGTGGAAGAACAGACAAGAGGTAGATCGGCCAAAAGAAATCCTAGGTTAACGTAATTGATATTACTGAGCAGCAAATGACAGAAAACCAGGATCTAGTGGGGGATGACATGCCAATACTTAAAGAGAAAGACTATTCGATGATCATCAATACCAATTCCTTTAATATGTGCAAGATCCAGTCTGACCAACTATATCAATAGGGTAGACATTTACCCCAATTTAAAACACCCATTGCCAATCTTGATTGTCAGAGAAGCAGCAGGTTTACCTGGCCAGCACTAATTGCTGATTAGGGTTGTTAGTTCCAGGCCCTGTAGGACTCCATCTAATGGTGTATATCTCCTACAAGGTAATGCATTTTTGTCAGTAGGAATAATCAGGGATTACTGGCGTGAAAGCATGACAATTAGGGGGGAAAAGGCTATCATATACCTTGGAATGTTCCTTCAAATCATGCACATATGTATCTTGCTTCATGCTCCATATCTGAATCACAGTTTCATATCAGTTGTCAACGCAAATGCAAGGAACATGTTAACTACTTGAAAGCACAATAGTTGGGAAATCCTATGAAAAGAGTGCACATAGTAAGAATGCATTTAATGATTTGGAAATACTCCAGGGCTAAAAATACCAAGTGAACAAATGTGCTATGCCAATCATTACATAGCAGAGAGAGTGAAACCTCTGAAACGATGCTAGGAGTAATTATTTCGCCTTACTAGATAACTTCAATAATACTGCAAAACCAACCAAAGAATGAAACACCAAACTTACGTGGAAAACCCCAAAATTGGGTAAAAACCACGGGAAGGGATCATGCACTAAAACAAATGTACGATTACAAGCAATCTTAATAAAGACCGTGTATCCTCACCACGAGTCCTAAGATCTACCTGCCGAATCACGTTCATCGTACCCTTGCATGATCGCTGAATCCTGAATCCTCAGGCCTTCCAGAAACCCTTTCGAACGCCACGAAAGGGTGCAAAATAGAGTTTGATTGTTGATGAACTTAACCTCCTGAAGTTGAATTATTAAAACCATGGATCCATAGATCTTCAAAACCCTTCAGGATTCATGAAACAAAGCCCTTTGATATGTTGGGAAAGATGACCACAAGCTTTTCAAAGTGGCTGCAATATTCGGTGCACCTATTCGCATGCTCTCTAAGTTTTTGGAATCGTAAAGATGTGCTCCCCAAATCAAAAGCCGCAGCCCTCTTTTCCCTTACTGGAAAATATATATAGTGTTCGTGGAACTTGGTAAAGTCGCACACGCCTGGTTAAAGTTGCTCTCCAAAAGGAATATAGCGCCAGCCCCCACCTTGACCTAATTGAAATATATATATATATATATATATATATATATATATATATATATATAAATAATGTTGCCAAGTCTCTATAACGTTGCTGGAGCCAATTTCAAGTTGCTCGAGCAAATTGTTCCACTTGACTATGAACTACCGCACTCGAGAACAATACAACATAAAAATGATTCCTTTCCAACATCCTAAACAAACGTGTCTATTAAATATAAAAAGAGAAGGTTACAACTCGATAAAATGAGATACACGCAAATGTCTGTTTTGGTTAGGAACATGCCAGCCCAAAAAGGGAGATCGGCCTATGGAGCTTCAGAGTCAACAGGAACCAATGTGTTGACGAACTAAAACTACATGTACTGGTAGTGCCTGAGAAACTTGCTGCGACACCAGATGATACAAGTGAATTGGGGGGAAAAATTCACCTTTCCAGTGGAGTCATCAGAGCAGGAAGCCAGCAACGAGCCTGTAGGATCCCATTTGATGGCGTTAACTTCACCCTGAAATAACAAAATCTATTTAGTAAAGTGCAGAGCCACACATTATAAATGTCATTCTTGACCTTGGGCAATTTGACACAAAGATTTATGCAGATTTCTTGGCAAACTTGTCCGACATTTAAAGCAAGTGACGTATCTGAGTAAGAACCATTGGATCAGCACTCAATCCATAAACAGATGTAACGACGAAAACCTATGAATGCATATGTAAAAAAGATAAACAGTAAGCAGTTATACAGATTCTGAATAGAGATCCTTAAAATTCCACAAATTCATCGCATCTATTTGTATGACTAAACTGTACACAGTTATACAGATTCCAGAGTCAAAAAGATAAACAGTCATGATATTCACACAGCACATCAGGATGCCAATAGTCAGGCTTTCCTAGTTCACTAGTAATCTGGCAACTGTCGAGACAATACCCAAATGCACTGTGCAGATATTGGGATTAACTTCATATACTTGACTCTTATGGCAACTTAACAGAGCAATCATGACAACATAATAACTCAAAGCGTCCCCCAGATAATGATCAGTGAATTGATCAGTTCAAGCAGTTAAAACATAAGATTGCTCAGGACAGTGGTAGAACCAACCTGATGCCCTGAGAAAGTTTTGACTGGTCGGTTCTCTCCAACTTTGCAAACATATATCATGTGGTCCGTGGAGCATGTCGCAAATGAAACATTATTTCGCCAATCAACATCGAGCGTAGGAGCTGAAGCATTACATTTAAGTTATCACTAAAAGGATGGCAATAACAAAGAAAACAGGCTTTAAACTGGATAACAGTAACAGAATAATACCATTTATGCAAGTATATGATTAAAGAGAGACTTGAAGGAACCTGAATGAAATTCAAATTGTTGTTTCCATTCCCCTGTCTTTATGTCCCACACAATTGCAGTTTCATCAAAACTCCCGCTAAGAAGATAGTCACCCTTCTTGTTCCACTTCAAAGAAAAGATTGGTCCTTTATGTTTATTTAAGGTAGTCATCAACTCTCCTGGACAATATTCCCAATAGTAAATTAACCACTATCATGCAAATTTGATTTGAGTGCACAATGCAACCGTCAGTTTATAACCCATAATGGAAGAACACAGATCAAATGGAAAAAGTAAACAAAATTCAGTACAACGTACAATGTAGTGATAAAAATTCACAGCTGTTAACAAAACTAACGATAGAAACCACATGACAAAGTACAGTAAGGCTGATTATATAACTATTTGCAGTACTGAGAGAGTGCAAAATTTTACTTCATGCATGTAAGCTACAATTCTAATAATTTATGCATCAAAAAGCACTTATTTCACGAACATGTTTCCAAATAACAGAAAAATAGCTTACTTCATATCGGCATCAAGACACAAGTATGGATTTAAATCTTAAACAGCCCATAGAACAAAAGTAGAGAAACTAAGCAAAACATAACAAAATCCATAAAGACACTTTTCTGTTTCCAGTGTAAGCACCTTTGTGTCATGCTAAATTCCAAGGAGAGAGTCACACAACATTAAAAATACTCCCTCAGTCCCAATATTTGTCCCTCTTTGGGAATCCAACATTTTAAGGGGACACCATCTTTACTCTTCAAAACATGAGTTTCCAATATTACCCTACTTTTTGAAATGCAATGATAACTTTTTAGACTCCAACGCATTTTGCCTACAGTTTTGAGCTTGGAGAATATGGGGTGACTGCCAAAGTGGAAAATGGTTCAAATTATTTCTTTGACTAGTTAAAATCGACAAGGCTTATGGGACAACCGAAAAAGGAACAACGGACTGATTTTGGGACAGAGGGAGTACATTTTATTGGAAAAATATTGGAGAAAGAAATGGTTAGTTATATTTTGTTATCAGAAAGTGAATCTAATCAGTCCCATACTTATTTAGTCGAGAGTTCTTTACCCACCATGAATCAATGAATATGATTGGACAACTATTTTATGACTTGCAATGATAAGTTGTAACTATTAGCGCTAGCAGGTGCTGTATGGGTAATAGCAGAATTATTCTAGGAAAGTAGTAATAGACCATTGAGTTAGTTAAGACCCATGAGTTAGCCTGGTGAATGAATTTGCTCCCTCATTCATCGTAACGCTCGGGTTCCAGTCTTAGCAATGCAAACCGAAGCTTCTCCTTCCTCTAATTTCACTCATGCTGATTTACTCTTAGTGTAATAAGCTTAACTAGCTATCAAAGTCCATAATTGGGTGGCACACAACGAATCTTTATAAGGATTCTATATACCCACTGGTATGAAAGCCCGTACTCCTAAAAATAAAAATGAAGCACCGAATAATTCAAAGTTAGTTACTCGTAGTTCTTTATTCTTGATCATTGCTTCTTCAGTCACATCCATTTAATCAAAGCACTTTTCCATTTGTTCAGACTAAACCAATTGTCCAGGTCGAATAAAGGTACCCATATAGATCTCTAATCTTCTCTATCTCCATGTAGCCAACTTCAATTGGCAGCTCAACGTGAAAATAATGTAACAAGACCAACATACCATCTGTATTCCATATTCTTGCTTGGCCATCATATGATCCTGTTGCAAGTAGAGTTCCCTCCCCCTACATTTGAGCAACCATTCAAAGGAGAAAATGACTTGATCAAATTGCATTTTGCCAAACTATAAGAGAGATCTAACAACGATATCTAAATTATCAGGAGTCAAACTTCGATAGAGGAAACCATTGTAGGAAGAAAACTCACATTCCAATCAAGCGTCGTGACATCCTTGCACTTCTCATTGGTTCTACCTTTGCAATGTTTCAAGACAACACTGGCGGGCCCAGGTTGAATGCCTGAACTGCAAGGCCCATCTCCAATGGTCCAAATCCTTGCGGTTGCATCTCCAGACCTAGAATATTACTAGTCATAAGTAAGAGTATAGTGGATTTTGGTCTGGTGGAAACACGTCTCAAATTACTCGCAGTTTTATGTATCATATAAACACTATGGAAAGATTAAGCCATATTATTGCACATTATAGATACAGCTGAATGTGTACAGTCTAACAGAGGGTGTCATTCTCAGCGACCACAACCAAAAAGGTGAGTGAACAAAAAAATGCAAAATAAATGTTAGGAACATTATCCGAAATACTCAACATGCACTTGCTTTAATGTTCACTCGTGAATAAGACCCACAGATTTTATATGGCAGAAAATTACAACAAACTCAGCCACCTATAGGTACATAACTGATGCATAATGTTCACAGAATACCACTTCCTCTAAAATATTGCAGAACATAATGTGATAGGATGAGATGGAATGCAACAGTAACAAAGACACCGACTCTTTAAGAGTCAAAGCAAGCTCTTCCATTCAATCAGTTATTTTTAGTTGGACAAAAGAAAAGGTTACCACTCCTTTCAATTAGAATTTGGATATTTTGTTTACCAGTATCGATAACCACTATACAAGCCAACCTGCAGTTTGCTAATATTTTTTTGTTTTTGTTTACCATCACATAGGAGAATAATCAAATTAGATTCTCAACCCAGGTAAACAAATAAATGGTCTATGAAGGTTTTGCTCCCCTTCCATGGTCCACTCAAAGGGGCTCGTGAAAAGTACCAAGACCAAGTGCATTTCAAAATACCTTCTTTATGATCTAAAATTGTGAAACCAAGCTGATGTTTCCATAGTAATGCATTAGGAAAGAAGCAAGGAAATTGAGATTTTCAACTACACAGAATAGTCACTTTCAACAGGATAATGTACTCACCCTGAGGCAAGAAGCGAACCCGCTGGACTCCACGCACATGCAAAAACCTGCAAGAAACAAAGAAATAAGTGCATGACAAACATGCAGAAACTCTGTTAACTTATGAAACAAAAGTGAACAATAGAGAGATGCATCCAAACCTCAGAGTTATGGCCTCTCAGTACTGTAACATCACTGTTAGGAATTTCACAAGGCAAGGATGTTGAGCTTGTACATATTTCCATTGGCTCTGCTCCTATATTGCAGATCCAAAATGAATGGGACAAAATACATTTCAGTGATTTCACAACGACAGTCATGGTAAGAGCATGGGATACAATTTAAACAACCAAATTAATCAACTAAGATCAAGCATTAACTAATGACAAGGAACTGTCTGCATATGTGCAGTGAAGTTAAGTGGGCTTTTTGTTTCTTTGTTTAAGGGTTCTCTTCAATAGATTGTACACCAATAATCCTGTGGCAGTTGAAACCCTGACCACCTACTCAAGGACACTTCCGAATTACCAGCCAGGATACAGGGCCAGATTTTCATGATCCATGGCAAAACTTGGGAGATGTTAAAGAGAAGTACAATATAAGCCAAATCACATGTTTCAAATTGAAATGTGTGACCTTGTTTCTACCAAACAAAGGGAAGTGAAATGAAAATTGCAGGTCATGTCCACATTTCTCATTTTCCTCATGTATGGTGCTCAATTTAAATAAGAGGATAGGTATAAGGCCATTCCAAATATAACGCCAAATTTGGGGATAAAACAAATACGTTGAAATGTAAGTACTAAATGACCATAGTTAGATACTTTCTGTAGGAATATGTAAATATCTCTCCTTTAACAACACACAGAAAGTTAAACAATATGCATAGGTTACCTTCATTGTGTCCATTTTCTTCATGTCGAATGATGACCTTATCTCCTTGTTTGGAATCAATATGATCCTCATGCGGCTTTTCCTTTCCTTTTCCCTTTTGCTCTTTATGTTTCTCTACCCTTCCTCTATCTTGTTCTTTTTCTTTCTCCCTTTGTGGTTTTTCCTTCTCCTTTGTGTGTGCATGTTCTCTTTCATGTTCACGGTCAGTTTCATTAGTATCTTTGTCAATGTCTCTCGGTCTATCCTGCTGAAGGTTTTCCTTTTTCTCTTTTATAATCTTTCTTAGTTCATAAACATCCTTTGTTATAAGATCCAAAGGTTGGAGGAATGAGAAATCGTCTTCCATTTCTGTATCGCTCTGAGAAAACCTTAACAAACCTTAATAAATTGAAAGTTCTCAAAGTGCAGTTATAAGAGAAAAATTAGAAGTGGTAATGTACTTACACAGCTCAAGTTTGCTTCCAGCTCAAGATACTGGATTCCTTTTTGAACAAATGTAACAAGAGCACCAGGTGGAACTAAGTTTCCATCAACTGTGCTTTTGTTAATCCCTGCCTCATATCCTAATGCAAAAGCTGCATGTGTAAACCCTACATGAAATTGAGAACCATCAGAACAATGAGTCCATGACAAAGGAGTCCTTTCAGAACATGATGCACGGGGACACAAAACTACATAAAGTCCATAAATCTGGCTTCCAACCCACACTTAAATTAAAACCCTGAAAGAAGCACCATTAGCATATACCAATATATGACACATTACACAAGGCAGAAGGAAACCCTGAGCTAAAATGGGGAAACCCTGAAATAAAATTACATCAGCAAATAGTTACAACCACAACTATGCAGGAGGCATTTTTTATGAAACAGAAGAGTGCCATAAGATATTTCTGGGTAAATCACAAAACAACCACATATGCAAATTTTGTCCTTCTAATTTCCATTTGAACAAGTTAAGCATTAATCTTTTGTCCTTCTGATTTCAATTTGTAGTTGCTCCCTATCATCATATACAAATTTGGGGCGAAAATGGCCATGTGAGTAGCACATGAGATTGAAGGGATCGAAATGCCACAAAGCACATACTTCAGGGACGAGTAGCACATGAGATTGAGGGGGTTGAAATGCCACGACGCACATGAAGCGGATGTTACAGTGAACTCCTTTCCCTTCCATATGAAGTTTATGCACTAAGTTTAGTGGTAAGTCAAAGTTTTAGGGTTGACAAAGTGACCCTCAAAAATCATAAATTACCAAAAAAGTGTGCATTTTATGTGTCTTGTGGAGAGATTGTGGATGATGTAACACAAAAATACAAGTACATTGTAGGTGTTCAAGTAGCAAAGTGCTTTGGGAGTGTTGTGCAACTGCAGGAAACCCAGAAAGTTGAAGAAAAATTTTACCGCGCTGCTATAAGGCTATCCATTTTATACAACACGAAGTGCTAGGCTACTAAGAAACAACATGCAAAAAAGATGATTGTAGCTAAACTTCGCGTGTTGAGATGGTGGTATGGTAAGACTTTGCGAGATAAATCAGAAATGAAACCCTTTGCGGAATAGTAGAGTTTACTAGAGTGCGACTGATAGAAGATAAGATGAGCGAAATTAGGTTAAGGTAGTTTGGACATATCTATCGCAGATAGACAAGGGGCGAGTAGTTAGGAGTGATATGATTAGGGTAGATGGTAGCACCAAGCCGAGTAGTGACACCCTTGACTTGAGAGACCTCAATAGAGAAAAAGGATTCATGAAACCGACGCCAATTGATTGGAACTTGAAGCTTCATTTGGTTTGTAAGAAAGTTAGGTGCTAATAAGCACTGTAAAGAAGAAAATCTGCTCCAATGTGCAGAAGAGGAAATTAGTTCAACCGGAAACTTTTTTCTACAGATTGAAGCTTCAGAAGCTTCTCCTCCTGCAAAACCTATATGGGTACAGTCCAACAGTTCATAAAAACCCTAAAACATGTATTTGATAAAATGGAAAGGACGAATTTAGCATATCCCCTGACAGTGTACAACGTCAGCTTCTTCTTTAATTCCTCGATGCGATAATTACGACATGTCTCCCCGTGGAATCAATTACTAATACTATTATTAATACTCGGGCGGTTGAGGCCTCATCGCATGAGGCCAAAAATAGCGCATTTCAATGAACACCCAAATCCTAAAATGGCATTTATAGACCAATTGCTCTAGTATAACACCCAAATTTCTGAAAACCTAACGAGCAAAGAAAGCTTTGAGCTTTGAAAAATGGCCTGTAAACAGCAGTTGGGGCTATGTCTCAAAAGTGAAATCAAAGCACAGCTCCATTCTATAGCAATAAAAGCGAACAACAGCACTAGGAGAGAACAAATGGAGATACAAAAGGAGTACTTTTAATTTTTGGAACTTGGACGGAAAACAAATCGAGAACAAAAAAAGGCGGACCTGATTCTTGAAGGTAACGGAAGATTAGATAGTTCAATTCGGCCGAAGTGATGGAGACCATTGTTGAGACTCGCCGGCATATAAGTTTGTGGAGAGGGGGGGGGGGGGGCGCGGGGGCGGGGGCGGGGGCGAAGAGAGACGGTGAGGTTCAGTTACGAAGCTCCGGCTTGGCCTTCGTCTGGAGATGGGGGATTATACCTAAGGGTGCGTTTGGAGCTAGTAATTATTTTCTCTCTTTTACTGTATTTTATTTGAATTGGAGGATGGTGGTGTAAGCAGCACTGTGCTGCACACCTTTGAGACGTCAAATCGTGGATCCTATAACTTGAATCTCATTTTGGCAATGAACGACTCTCGATTATTAGTTGTTGAAATGAAATTTTAACTGTCGAATGCATGATCCGAAGGTTAGGAGGTGCACAAGACCAACTTGAACTCTCAAAGTCCACCTTATTTAGGGTTTGTTTGGTTTGAGAAGAAACAGTTAAGAAAATAACAAAATTGAATATTAAGCCTAATAAATTTTGAAAAATGATTTTCACATTCTTTTTATTTATTCATTATGGTACTCTTTTTTTTGTCTTTTAGTGAAATAAAAAGGAAAAAGGTTCATTAAAAGATAAAAAATAGAGTGCCATTTTTCTTGACAATGTTTTTTAAGGTTTCCTTTGTTACTTTTCTTTTATTTTTCCGAGGTTCTATGCCGGGCGTAAATTTGTTTACCTCCTCAAGTCTCCTTAACATAAAAACAAATTGAATTCTTTTACTTCTCGCTTCTTTTCATTTATCTTCACAAAATCAAGGGAAAATCACTTAAATGGTCTTGTAGTTTGGTTATAATGTCACTTTAGTCCCTATTCTTTCAATTGACTTGATTTTAAGCTTGTAGTTTCGATTTCATGTCAATTAAGGACGATAGATAACTTCTGTTAGCTTCCACTAACGGAATCTATTTGACAAATTACAATGAACCCTTATAGTTTGGGCTTGATGTGAATTAACCCCCGGTCATTTGGAAACCTACTCTATGCGTTCTCAGTTATTTGCGCTACACGGTTACTTATAGAACAAGATGCATTCAAAAGCTAATAGACATGCTTGCAGAAAATAACTCAAACAACATTCTTTCCACGCAAAGCTCCACCGTACGGCATAGAGGAGTGCTGTACGGTACTCGCCTTTATGGTTAATTTTGCACATAAACAATTATAGCATGCAGACAGTTTGTATCAGAAATAGGTATTAATTGATAACATGCTTAAACATAAACATCTAATTTACAGGAAGCAAACGAGGACTTTATCCCAAAACAAACACCACCGTACGGTAGAGGCTTGTGCCGTAAGGTACAGAGTTACGTGACGTAACAGTTTAAAACAAGTTCAAAAAGCATGTGGTGATCTAAAACAGGCACATATGCTTATTTATCAAATGAACAATGCACATGTTAGAATATGGATGTATGACTTGTTTTCACTAGCATAACATGTATTACTCTAAAAACAGATCATGAGATGGCATGGCATGTCATACTTGCTTTGATAAAAACAGAAGAAAATGAATTGCAAACAAAACTGTTCCTTTGAATTTGAAAAATCTCCACCGTGCGGTGGTAATTTGTACCGCACGGTGGAGATGTGCAGGATTACGATTTTAATTTTCATATAGCATTCGAACCATTTAGACCCAAAGCTAGTATAAGGAACTAGGCTGAGATTAATGGTGTACCCCTCAAAATACAGAGACAAGTATTTGAATAAAAGTTTTATACCTCTTGGAGCGTAACCTTCCTTTGAAAAATTGTGAAAATTGCAAAGCTTTCCGACGCGTGCTTTGAGCAGACTCGTAGGCCCAATACACTGCGATGGCAAGGCGTGAGGCTATGGGCTGCTTTGGAACAAAGGTTTTGAATTTGGTTTGGAAAGAAAATGGAGCTTTTGGTGCTGGAAAGAAGAATAAAATCAAGTGTTGATCTTCAAAACATTTTAAAGCTATTTTTGATTTTGTAAAAATTGTTTTTTTCTTTAGTTTTCTGTCTTTCTCCAAAAAATGTCTCTCTTCCTCTCTTTTTTTCTTCAAAAATGTAGTATCTTGTCTAATGGCTTGGAGGAGGTATTTATAGAGCAAAAACGGCTTGGAAACCATGCATACTTGGCGTGCAAATTAATCCTTTCAGCCTTCAACTGAAAAACTTAGTCGTCAAGTAAAAATAAAGGCGGCAATATGTACCGTACGGTGGAAATTTTTCTCCCGCACAGTGGAGATTTTAACCGCCATAATTTTGAGTTTTCCGGGATGTACCGTACGGTGGAAATACTTCTACCGCGCGGTAGAGTTTGTCAGCTTAGCAGGCCAAACTTCGAATGGCCGCCCCGGACACTCCCGAACTCGGTTTTGGGTGTTCTTTGAACCGTTGGAAAGCTCGTTAAGTCTACTTTTCTAACCCAAGTGGTTTGGATAAAAATAATTTTGTACATCAAAAGATATGACAATTTTACCCTCAGGTGGTCGAAAAAGTGGTCGTTTTGGCAAAATTCTCATATCTCCCTCATTTCAAATCGGATTAAGGCTTATTATATATCGATAAAAAGGGTTTTGAATGTACTAAAAGATGGGGGACTCCAACCATAAAAATAAGGAAGTTTGATTTATGAAAAATAAGTTGAAAGCAAACTAAACCGAAGACCATTGGTGCCATGACGGCCAAAACACGTATTCACTCATTTTAAGTGTCATTTGGCACTCTCATACCTAGTTCTAAGGTGTTTCCTCACTCCTTTGAGTATAAAGACCATTGTTCAAAGCTTTTCAAGGCACGTTTTTGTTATTGGTAAGCTTATTGGCCACTTGTGTACAGTTTTCGAAAGGTAGCGCTCCAAAAGGTTTATATCAATCCAAAGGTTTAAATAATTCATTGTTTATCATCATTGGGGACTTAAAAGGTGCTCGGGATTTTCAAATTGGGGTGTCTACACCAGTGTGTCTTTGGATTCAATTTTTGTTTTTTTGCATTTTTCACATATGCCGATCATGTATCTACTAAAGTTCGATGATGATAATTTTTTGCAAGATTAATGTTCTCGTTGAGCTCTACAAAATGAATGAAGCCGATTATGAAGGTGGGCTTGCGAAGTGACCAAAAAATTGAAAATAGACCGAAAAGGTATACCAAGAGCCGCTCCGCCCCCAAAAATCTCTCGCCGACGTGGAATGCAACATCGACAAATCACAAATCAGTCAACCGTCAAAAGGAACGTGTTTTCTATGGCCAAATAACGACCAAACAATGGAACTCAACTACTCATCAGATTTCCAACAGGAATGCATTATCTGCCGGCGACTATGGCTGTCGAAAACTACTTCTCTTACTCTGCTTTTCTTCTCCCTCTCCTCATCCTCTTCATCCTCGCGCACTTCCTCCGCCCCAGAAGCAAGAAACTACCGCCCGGTCCCTTCCCTCTCCCCTTAATCGGCCACCTCCACCTCGTAAAAACCGCACCCCAGGAGGCCCTCAGGCGCCTGTCGTCCAAGCACGGCCCGATCCTCTTCCTCTGGTTCGGCTCCCGCCCCACCCTCGTCCTCTCCTCCCCTTCCGCCGTCAAGGAATGCTTCGCCAGGAACGACGTCGCCTTTGCCAACCGCCCGCCCGGCGTGGCGGCCGACAACCTGACCTACAACTACACCTCCTTGGTGTGGGCCCCGTACGGCCAACTCTGGAGGACCCTCCGCCGCCTCACCTTCGTCGAGCTCTTCTCTGCCAAAAGCCTCCAGAAATCGTCCGTCATCCGCGAAGAGGAAACGAGGAACTTCCTCTCCCATCTGGGTAGGGCCTCGAGGGGGAGCGGGGATGGCGTTCCGAAGAGAGTGGAGTTGAAGTACTGGTTCTTTGTCTTGATGGTTAATATCATCATGAGGGTGGTTAACGGGGAGAGATACGTCGGGGACGAGGATGCAGTGGGCGAAGCAGGGAGGAAGCTGGTTGAAGGATTCGAGGAGACGTTTATGAGGGGGAAGCCGTTGAATTTGTGCGATTACTTTTCGGTTCTGAGGTGGGTTGATTACCAAGGGGTGGAGAAGAGTATGAGGGCTGTGCAGGGGAAAAGAGATGGGTTTTTGCAGGGTTTGGTGGATGAGTTTCGACGAAAGAGAGAAGCGAATTGTGTCGAAGATTACAAGTCGTCGACGATGATTGGAACTTTGTTGAGGCTACAGGAGTCTGAGCCTGAATTCTACACGGAGGATGTCATCAAGAGTGTAATTCTGGTGAGACGACTTTTTGTTATCTGCACTAGTTTTTGCCGTATTTGTTATCTGCACTTGTTTTTGACTTATGAGAGAGACTATCTCCAGCCCATACCCCTTTTTTCCCCAAAATTTGAGTCAAACTTATTTGAGTCTAATTTTGGGGCTAAAATCCAATTTGGGTAGCATCATCTCCATTCTCCAATGTCAATACACAATTTTTACCCAAATTTACTATTTGTAAAATATTCAATGAGAGGGATAAATCTGATTTGGAGAGAGAGAGAGCTCAAAGCTCCGGCAACTCCAGCGAAGAAACTTCAGCAACGGTCATCAGCCCAGCGACTCCAACAATGGTCAGCCGCTCCGACGAAGCTTAGCAGCTCCGGCCAAGTCCCATCTCTCTCTCTCTCTCTCTCTCAAAAGAGCCGTTGAAAAAATGGATAGAGGTATGGGTTTTCCAGATTTGGAGAAACAAATGGGTATAACCCAAAATGGCAAGGGATTTGGGTAAAGGTGACAAATGGATGGGTTTGGGCGGGTTGAAACGGGTCATGGGTCAAATATGAGCGGGTCAGATAATAGTCAAATAATAAACGGGTTGAAATTGGTCGGGTCAAATATGGGTCAAGTTAAACCCAAACCCGACCCGACCCCATTCTTCTCCCCCTCCTTCCAAACTCACTTCCAAAACGATGCCTGATCAATAGTATACTTTTAGGTAAAAAAAGAAGAAGAGAAGAACGTAGCGAGAGTTCTTGGTTTCGTCGTTTTTGAACCTTGGTTTTACAAGTATGTAGTTTCTGTTCTTTTTTATCAGCGACGATGAATAATGAATGAGGTGGAGAGGACCACACCTGCCGCGACGCACTTGATCTACTGATCTAGACTCTAGACTCAAGTTACCCTAGGTTATCCATAAAAAAAAAAAAAAAAGTTGGTATTTTTTTATCAGGCCAAAAAAAAAAATTTTCTTTGAAAAATCTCATCGAGTTCTTTTAAACGATGCAAAAAAATTAATTTTTTTATTTTCGTAAACTCATTATTTTTAAATTTAAAATTTCAAAAAAATACTTATTTTTTAAGAAGGCTTAGTGGAATGGGACTTGGAAAACGAAAAAGTAGGCTCCATTCTTTTGTAATTTTTTATAATCCATCCGTTCAAATGGCTTATTTTTTTGTCCTTATTCAATTTTTTTCATATTTGTTAGTTTGTCGTTAATTTTTGAGAGATTATTGCAACGTCATGACGAGAGGAATCTAAAAAGTAAAAAATTATGATCGAAATCAATTTTTTTTGAATAAAGACGAAAATAAACCAATAAGCCAATTTTTTCGTCTTTAATCAAAAAAAATTTGATTTCAATCATAATTTTTTACTTTTTAAATTCCTCTCATTATAACAATGCAATAATCCCCCAAAAATTAACGACGAACTAACAAATACGAAAAAAATTTAAATAAAGACAAAAAAAAAACCACTTAGTTTATTTAGCCGAACGGAGTTTGCCCTTGTCAGCTCATATCATGAACCTTTAATTGGAATCACGACCTTGGTATATCCATTTGTTTGTTACACGTGGCTTGTGGATAGTGGTGGAGGATCAGAGCTGTGGGACGGAATGGGGTTGGATGGGTTTTGGGCCATTGATTGTTTCCTTTGATCAGATGAAGAGTGATGGAAGAGTTTTTGGGCTGTAGGTGATAAATTGCCAGCGTTGAAGTTTACAGATTCGTTGAAACAGTCCAGCCCTCAAGAGTGATTATTGGCAGGTGGGTTTTTTTAATTCCAACCCACATTGAATCATTTTTAACCCGTCTAAATCCATGTAAATATGGGTTTATATAGGTTCAACCCATATCAACCCATTGTGTAATATGGGCGGATTAGATTGGGTTATAAATGAGCGGATTGGACGGGTTAAAACAATATGAGTTGTGATTGCCACCTCTAGATTTGGGTAATCCATTGGAGATGGGAGAGATTTTTGTCCAAATTTTGAATTTGGGTCTTAAAGTAGGTAAGGATTGAAGATGGTCATGTCTTTGTATGAAGCTTGAAACTTGAATATGCCTTACTTTATTCGTATGAGCTATGCTTGAACTCCATGGCTATGGAGTTCGATTGCACTTTTGGCCTCGTTTGATGCCAATTATAGTATTTTAGGGGATTCATAGTGGGGAGGGATCGAGACTGGAATTGGTCATGACGAGAGATTGATAGCGAAGTTGTTTTGTTCTTGATTTTGCGCCCGGTTGAATAATGAGATTAATTGACATGTTAGTTTTGCTGCTTATATGCCATTTTGGGGCCAACCCAATCCGCCAGAACGCCCGCAGAAACCCCAACCCGCAGAAACCCCAACCCCCCCCACCAAAAACGGTTATAAGGGCCCATGGGTTTCATAGTCCGATTGCAACATCTTCAACCACCATCAAACAGGGTCTCTGGGAATTTTTGCTGTGATAATGAATTCGTTTTGATGTCCATTCCGGTAGTTCTTTTCCTTCCCCGAGTTTCATTTTGGTGGCTAATGCGAGAGCGAGGACTCTTCGAATTTGGTGTTTCTGGACTCGAAGAGTGGAAAATAGCCGAACCAGTTTTAACATTTTGCTATATTGCCCAAAGGTGGTGGTCACTGGTCCTGTTCCTTTCGAACCAGTTTTAACATTTTGCTAAAGGTGGTCCTGTTCCTTCAGAACCAGCTACTATATTCTCTTGTGAATTGTACAATCCTTCCAAAACCTATCCTCTTTGAGAGCACCTCCAACTCATGTCTCATCCATTCTCCATATGATAGCCTCAAAATGATATATTACATTCAAAATGTAAGTTTAGAGAAGGGCAAAGTCCACTTTGACCTTCTGTGGTATGAGCCATGTGCGGGTACACTCCTCATGGTTTAAAAGTGTGCACATAACCTCTCATGGTTTTGAAAATGTGCGGATAGATCTCCTACCGTCATGTTTTTCATCCGTATTAACGGACACAACATTAAAAGACTGATATACCCACATCATGTCCCTTAATTCTTCTTCTTTTTAAAATCTAACCACACTATCCCCTATACCAAAAATTGAATCCAAACCGTTGATGTTGTAAATTTGGAAGAGTATTATATTTATGTCAAAATTATTTATGCCAAAATTCAAGTCAATCAATAAATATACAGCTCATGGTCGAATTGATTTTGTTATAAAATTAAATTTTCAAATTTGAATTCACTAAAAATTAGATCACCGGGTTATTGATGTCTGATCGAGATGATTTTTTACAGAGATACTTTATTCTTTATTTAATACATTATGAACGACTCATATTACATTCTAGAGGCGTGTGAGATACACCTCCGTTAATATGGATGAAAAATATGACAACATAGGGTCTATCCGCACAATTTTAAAACCGCATGGGATTATGTACACACTTTTAAATCATAGGGAGTGTATCCGCACATGACCAAAACCATATGGGGTGAAGAAGGACTTTGCCCTTTAGAGAATTTTATAGTTCATACAAGCTCCAATCCACAATTTTCATTTTCATCTCTAAAACTTCCCTAAAAATTTCTTCCTCCAATTTTCTAGGTTTTTTAAATCGCGGTCATTAACCTAGCTCATTGGAAATATATTACCAAGAAGTTGCCAGTAGTTTTGTAAATTTGGCAAACGTTGATACAGGTAATCAGAGTTTTACCTATCTTAAGATGGATAAAAGTGCAAGGACGTGGTTAGTATTGAAATATAAAGTGAAATGCCGAAAAGGTAAAGTAGGAATTTTGAAATTTCTATTTTGGAGAGTTGAGTCGACGAAGTCCCGCGGCTAAATTTGGAGACTCAAATCCAAATCTCCATTTTAGAGAAAAAATGCAGCATAGTTGGATTGCATTGCTTCTCCATATTGGAGAGATGGAGATTGGTTGGAGGTGCCCAGAGGGCCAGAGTATATGAGTTAAATAGATGGAGTCCAAACCCGACCGGTAGGTCAAGGGTTGGGACTAGGGAGTTTGCTCGCTCCTAACGTCTTAGGTGTTATTCCCTTTTATGGGGTCAGTCCATACAAGACTTTGTCTGGACTTTGAGTTCACTCCCTGCTAGTGAACGGTGGGATTGGGTCCCCGGGGATTAGTCCCGAACATCCTAAGTTATTGGTAAAACGAAGATAAAGTCTACGATAATAGCTGCAAATAATGCAACCGGTATCATCTTCTTTGAACTTATTTGGCTGTCATTATAAGTTTGGGAAAAGCCTAATTTTGAGATGATGTCTTTTTTTCCTTTTCGAAGAATCCTTTCCAATTTTAATTGCTCAAGCCTTTCTTGGGGGAAATGCATCTCTAATGTGGTTAAGAAGAGGAATTTTTCAGTGCTGAGTAGGTATTGCCGACGTGGTACCCGCTCGGCATACTCGAGCCGTCCGATACATTTTTGGACGGCTCGGATTAAAACACACTCTCCTCTCATCCCAACACTTTCTCTCCCCTTTTCTCTCTCCAAATTTGAGCTGTCCAAGCACGTAATGGACGGCTCGGATGTGCGAGCGAGCATCACGTGATACCTGCTCGGCACTGAAAAAAATTTCAGTTTAGAAAGAGGGAGACGTCTGGATTTCTTTAAATATTCAATTGTTCCTGTAACATGGTGATTCATTCCAATTTCTTCACGGTGTTACTCCAGTGCTGCTATGCCCACTGCTCAATTTCACCGCTCCTCCAATCTCACCGTCCGTCTCGGCAATTAATGGTCTGAATTTAAAGAAAACTCTTCCAAGGAAAAGTCAATTCTTCCCTAGAAGAGTTTTTTTTTTTTAAATTGAGATTGTTCAAAAAACTTTTGGACGGTGAAAATGAGTGCGGTGGAAGAGGGGTGAAAAGGAGCAGTAGGCGCGTAGACTTTTCGAATTCGGTGTTACTTGGTGCTGCTTTCTTTAACTTCTTGGTTACAATCATTCCTTTTTCCTTTTGATACTCTTGTACAAATTTCTGGACACTCTGCCAAATAGCCTTCTTTCAAACGAATCCATATGTATGCGGCGTGCCCAACTTAAATTTTTCATGCCCTTCTTGGAAAATGATCCCACCTCAGCTAAAAATCAGGTGATCCACAAATGGGAGCTCTCTAGACGAATTATAGAGATGATAGCGGGCTTCAAAATTGAGTTTTTATTGCTGTAGGTGCTTCGGCTGGGGTTTTGGTTGCTGTGCAGTGGCAATAGGGGATAGTTGCTGCTTTCAGCTCTAGGTGGCTGTAGTGTGGTCTTGTTCCCCGATGTATTGTTTTGTTGTTTTTGAAGAATCTCAAGGCTTTGTCCTTGGTCCATTTTGTTTTTTTCTTGTGATAACAACTTACCGAAAACGGATAGAATATTGTCCCGCGGGGTACTCTAGTCTACACTTGTAGCCGTAGGTCGTAGCTACTTCAAGATCATGGTTCAAGGGTTGTGATCCTTATTGTGTAGTACAATTCGTAATATAAGTGAGACATCATTCTCCCCAAATTGCAGATTTGCGTACTCTTTTTGGGCTTAAACCCTTGAAATAAATCATAATTATGCAACCCTGTAACAGTTTATACGTGAAGGGTCTTTGGGATAGGTTTTTTGAGGTGATTTTAGATTTTAGATTCTAGATTTTGTTGTTTAATATTAATGATAATCTAAAGAGTTATGAAGTATTTAGACGTGTGATTCCTGAATTTCACTTTCCAATGTTCTAAATTTATGTTCTTATTTTTGTCTCTGAGTCAAGTTTCTTGGGCGTTGACGATGTGATGTTTGCTACCATGACAATCATGATGTGCTCCAGGTACTGTTTTTGGGAGGAATAGGATCATCTTCCAGCACCATGGAGCGGGCAATTTCGCTGCTTCTAAATCACCCAGAAGCACTCCGCAAGGTCAGAACAGAGATTGATACCCAAGTTGGACATAGTCGTTTACTAGACGATGCTGACCTTGCCACGCTTCCATTTCTCCAATGCGTCATCTGTGAGACCCTTAGGTTACATCCTCCGGTGCCACTTTTACTACCCCATTATTCATCCGAAGATTGCACCGTCGGGGGATTTGATGTACCCAGAGGTACAACGCTATTGGTAAATGTTTGGGCCATACATAGGGACCCAAATGTTTGGGAGGAGCCCAACAATTTCAAACCCGAAAGGTTTGAAGTGATTGAAAAGGAAAGAGAAGGGTTCAAATTTGTTCCTTTTGGGGTGGGGAGGAGAGCGTGTCCAGGAAACAACATGGCCATGCGGGCGATTTCCTTGGCGATTGGCGCACTTATTCAGTGTTTTGAACTGGAAAAGGTTGGCGGCAAGAAGAGGAACGCGAGCCAACTTGTTGAGGAACCTATTTCTCTCAAGATCGAGGATTTAGAGCCTGTCTGCTTTCCACGACAAGAGGCGCTTGGACTCCTCTCTCAATTTGAATATTGAAATGCGTAAGTCAGATTTGACAGTTGTCTTTTGTTTATGTAATTTTATTGGAGTAATAAAATGTAAATTGACTTGAAAACCTGGTTAGTCGAGGTGTGTGTAAGCTGGTTTAGACACTTGTTATCAACAAATAAAAATAAAATGTGAAGCTGACAGTTATGGCTTGTGTTACTAAGAAGCCCTCTTGTTCTTGTGGTAGAATACTAAAATATCCAGCACATTTTCTCTCACAAACACTCAACACATTTTCTGCAACGTAAATTTAGTAAAAATGACTTAACATTTATGAATTACAAGAAATAGTTCATAACTTAAAGTTTAGCGAAAAACGTCTCCTCGTTATCTGGACATGCTTTTTGAACCTAGGTGCCATCCATGGGGCTGTTTACGCCGAATGGGGGATTATGCATTCAACTATGAAATGATAAAAGATCCTAAAGGATACCATTACCTGGCCCGCTGGCCGTCACGGAAAGGAAAGATTAAATCAAATGGAGAAAATTCAACGTCCTTGTCCAACAAGTCACAAAAACTTGGAACGCAGCTGTCATCAATGGCGTACGTTTCCCTGTCCCTGTCCAATGTGTTCTCTGTAGTGTTGTGGGATGATGCTAAGTATCTTCCTATAGAGCACGTACGGTTCAGATTTTAATCGATTAATGAACGGTTGAATCGACCACTCTACACGGATTCAACCCGAACCGTCTGTGCATGATGAGATGAACTTCCGAATCGGCCGCTCTACACCAGAGGTGCTTGGCAACACAAGTTCTCTATAATCCATCTATAATCCATATGTGGACTGCCCGGACAGCCGGAAACAGTCGTATCTCGATGTTCATCTTAGGAGTAATAGTCAATGGTTCAAATTTGCAAAAGATATCTTATCGGTTATATAATCCTGCAGCAAATTAGATGACTAAAACACTTTTGATCAGACTAGATTGTCTTCTGCAGTCTAAAACATGACTACAGAGAAACCGAATTCTGAGAATATAAGACTCGTTTGTTTGATGAGATTAATAGTGAACGGATAGAAAACTTCCATCAAACTAATAACGATGAGCGTAATAACATCACACCTTTATGATATTTTACATCCCTTTTATTTCAAGTTTACTTATCTGGAGGCTATTTAATCTGGATATATAGGAAAAACTACAACAAAATACTAGCTAGATATAAATTCCTTTAAGATATAGTTCAATTTCATACTCATATTCGGTCAAACATACGGGTCCCATTTTCCCATAATGGTTTTGTGTTAATCATAGATTAGGATCGTTGAAAACGTTCCTAATCCATGATAAAGATAATATAAACAAACATCTATATAATAACCAAGGTTATTTTGTTGAACATATATATAATACAAACAAACACGATCGTAAATTACTTCTTCTTGCATAATTGGAAGTCAACATGACTTGTTCGAATCACTTTTGTCTTAACGAAACACAAAAAATAGACAACCGATTTAATAGCCGATATTTCTAAGACAAAAATAATTCGATTAGACAATTACGAATGTACTATAGGCTCCGTTCGGGAAAGGAAAATAAGTACTTATTTTTTGAGAAGGCAATTTCAAGCTCAAAAATCATGTGCTTGTGCAAATAATTTTTCTATCAATATGGATCTTGTTTGATAGATCTCATTGAGATCTTTAATATGGTGCAAAAAAATTTGAAAAATTATTTTTCAATTACATTATTTTTGAGTTTGAAAATATAAAATAAGTACTTATTTTTTAAGAAGGTGTTCTGGAACGGAGCCTAAACTCAATGTACTCTCAACGTGAACGAAGCATGGTTCATACAGTACCCATCATTTCAAACTCCACAAAAGAATCCCAATTAAAGAAGAGAGTCCTGCTAGGAGTACCGACCACACTGCCACCAAAATCGTACCGATGGTCGCGCCGGGCCTTTTCCAGCTATCGGACGGCCGATTCGAGCCATCCAAAAATTCTATAAAAAAAACCCTAGGGCCCACGCGAGAATCAACGACATCCAATGTATGTAGGGTGCTTGATCTGAATACCCTTTTTTCATGTATATCCCTCGGTTTTTTTTTTTTTGTGGTAAAATTACACGAACACCCTCTCATCTATTCGGTTTAGACATGGACACCCCCTAACCTTTAAAAACTCTCATACACACCCCCTCATCTTCTACCGTTACCCAAGGAGCACCCTTCCATTTGAGTACCGTTTTTTGTAAGGCACATATCAATACTTTTTCCAAATTTTAGACAAAAACGCCCTTTAACGGCAACATATACCCAATTGCCTTTCATACCTCATTCCTCATTCTCACTTTATATTAGAGATTCCCTCTCTCACTCTATATCAGAAATTTCCTTTCTCTCTCTCTCTCTCTCTCTCTCTCTCTCTCTCTCTCTCTCTCTCTCTCCTACGGCAGCCATGGAAGGTGGCAAGTGGCAACAATAGCTATAGAAACCACCATAGCCACACCAACAACAGATCTAATAGCTGCAGTTAGAGCTACAACTCTAACCAAACGCAAAACTGAATTGATTCCTACTGCCGTTGTGGAGAAAAAGCCCCCTTGAGGACTTCAAATACAAAATGGATGACAAGCAAATGCAAAACAGCAAAAGCCCCAATTGTTAGAGGTTATCGAAGTCACCATTGTACAACACCTTTCAAAAACCCTACTATTCCCAAACAAAAACCCTAATGTATTCATATATCATATAATATGAACATATAAATCTACATTTGCGCCATTTAATAACAAAATCTAGGATTTTTTTACATATAAAACATACCTTCCCAAGTAGGGTTTACCACGATCTAGGGTTGGCCACGATCTACAGCTTTTCTACAGTGTACACGATCCGATGTTCTTTGAAACTTAGGTTTTCTTCACGATCTAGGGTTAGCCATGATCTACAATGCAAGTTGAAGAGGGAGAGGAAGAGAGACAGAGGCGCCATGATCGAGTAGGGTGGAGAGAAATTTCTGATCGAGTAAAGTGTGGTGTATGCTTGTTGATCCATTTCATAACAAAGGGTATATTTGACATTTCGTTCATTCCGTTAACGGCATTGAGGTTTTTTTTCCTGTTCAGTAGATGAGGGGGTGTGAATGGGTGTTTTTAAAGGTTAGGGGGTGTTCGTGTCCAAACCAGATAAATGACGAGGTGTCCGTGTAATTTCACCAAGGGTATATTTGACATTTCGTTCATTCCGTTAACGGCGTTGAGATTTTTTTTTCTTTTCAATAGATGAGGGGGTGTGTATGGGCATTTTTAAAGGTTAGGGGTTGTCCGTGTCCAAACCAGATAGATGAGGGGGTGTTCGTGTAATTTCACCTCTCTTTTTTTTATAAATTTTTGGACGGCTCGAATCGACTGTCCGGTGGCCGGAGACGACCTAGCGCAGCCATCGGTACAATTTCGGTGGGGTGTAGTCGGTACTCTTAGACTTTCCGTAAAGGAGACTATCCATACTCATCAAAAAAAAAAAAAACAGAAAGAAAAAAAGAAAAAAACAGAAGACATATCCATTTTGATCGAAATAGCCATTGTTGACCGCGGAAAGCAAGGAAGATTTATTAATCAGAGGAGTAAACAAATAATAATTCTTATCCAGAACGTGGGCCTTGGCCATAAACTACGTTCTAGATCCGTCAACCAATTGCTTGCCCAGAACGATATCGACAAAAAAAACAATATACAACCTTATAGTTGTTTTCGTTGACATTTTTGCGACGAGGTTGCCGTATTCATGGACTGGCCATCAAACAGGTTTTTGCGCCGTCCTATCTCGCCGTTCGTCTCGGTAATCGACGGTCCGAATTTTAAACAAATTATTCGTGCGAATAATTTATTTAAAATCTTGACCATCCAAAACACTTTTGAACGGATAAAATTGTTCGCCTCCGTAAAAACCTTCTTTGTGGAACTTTTGTAAATAAGTTTTTCTCCTTTGAACTGGCCTTACCTTCCAAGCTTTTATAAACTGACAAACCCCAACCATCTCTAATCATGCACCCATCAAACACACCACTTCAATCTTCATCTCTATAGCATCATGGAGCAAACCTGGCTCTACTTCATCTCTACAGCCTTGATTCTATTCCTCTTCCTGCTAAAATTCCTGCAAAAACCATCCCCACAGAGAAACCCACCACCAACCCCCCCTTCCCTACCCGTAATCGGTCATCTCCATCTCATAAAAGAACCTATTCACCGAGAACTCGAAAACCTTTCCAAGAAATATGGCCCGATTCTTGCTCTCCGATTCGGGTCGCATCCAGTACTCAACCTGTCCTCCCCGTCGGCAGTAGAAGAGTTGTTTTGCAAGAACGACCTCATTTTCGCAAATAGGCCGCGGTTTCTGGTCGGAGAACTCCTCAACTATAACTACACGACGCTGGGGGCATCCTCATACGGGGACCACTGGCGCAACCTCCGCCGCCTTACGGTGCTGGAAATCTTCTCCACAGCTAAACTGAACGCTTTTTTGGGTATCCGACAGGAAGAAGTCCGGTCGCTGGTGAGGACCCTTTTTCGTGATTCGCAAAAGGGTTTTGTTAAGGTGGAAATGAATTCGAGGCTCTCTGAGTTGTCGTTCAATATTATCATGCGGATGGTTGCAGGGAAACGATACTTTGGAGTTGGGGTGGAGGATTCTGAGGCGGCTAGGGAGTTTCGGCTTCTTATTAGGGATCTTTTCGAGTTAAGCGGGGCATCGAATCCAGGGGATTTTGTGCCCTTTTTGAGGTGGATTGATTTCGGAAAAATGGAGAAGAAGATGTTGAGGATTCAGAAGAAGATGGACGCATTTTTGCAGGGTTTGAGGCAGGGTTTGATCGAAGAGAAACGGCGTGAAGATGATGAGAAGGTTTTCGAACAAAAAGGAGGCAAAACTAAGTCGATGGTCGATTCTATGCTATGGTTACAAGATTCAGATCCTCATTACTACTCTGACGAAATAATCAAAGGCAATGTACAGGTACGTGAATCTCTACGTGGAGTATTATTATTAGAGAGAAACTTATTCACGGTTGGGCAATGAACAAGTTTTTCGTGAATTCGTGCAATTGCAGTCATTCATTTCCATAATCAATGATTGAGATTGCTTTTCAATTTTAACCAGTAAAAGTTAATTTTTACTTGTCAAAATTGGTTCTCAATCGGTACAGACCAAAAACACTCAAGACCATAATTGTTAAAAACTTACAATACACGATATATATCTTATGATTTGTATCGTCTTCTTCGAGAACAATATGTATCTCATTATGTATCCTTTTTGTATAAAAATTCTACGATACGATCGCGTATTCTACCATTTATACGAGTATCTTAATTTTGTATGTATCCTACAATTACTTAATTGAAAAAAGTCGGACCTTATTTCAAGAAGCAAAACCCCAAGTGCATTAATCTAAACAGTATGATCTAATTATGGCATCTTTCAAACCCTTTGATAGAAATTCAACCTTAATGTAGGTCTTGTATAAAAAAAAAGAATCATATTTCGATTGTATTTTGTCTGACTTTTTTTTCCTAACAAAGGGAACGAACATAAAGCCTTAATAGGCCCCAATTGAGGAACTTGAAATTTTGCATCTTAATTTTTTTTTAAATGTAACCATAGTTTGTGGGTGTTATTAAGTGTATCTACTTCTTAATTATATTTTAATTATGATTAACGTTGTTAAAAAATAAATTAAATTTAGTATTTTGACAAAGTTCCAATTGACAAAACCCAATTATGATAGACATTATCAAAAAAATATAAATATCTAATTTTTAAAAACTCTAAAATATCTAACTCTATAAGCTTCAGAATATCTTTGTGAAATATCTCGAGTTTTTATTTTGAGAATTAGTCTCATGAATTACCTCAAAATTTATCTTATCGAGTATGAAAATATCTTCGTACCATGGAGTAATACAAATAGGGATGTATTCTAATCATTTTGTATCAAGCCAAAAAAAGTTTGAGTTTAAGTGCAATATAAATACTCTCCTTCCCCACCCTTTAGTATTCTAATCATTTTGTACCAAGCCAAAAAAAGTTGGAGCCGTCGGATCGTGAATCCTACGGCTTGGATCTTATCTTGGCAATGAACGGCTCCTGATTATTAGTTGTTGAAATGAGATTTGAGCTGTCGAATGCACGATTCGAAGGCTCAGAGGTGCACAACACCAAGGCAAAGTCCACTTTATTTAGGGTTTGTTTGGTTTGAGAAGAAACATTTAAGAAAATAACAAAATTGAAAATTAAGCCTAATAAATTTTAAAAAATGATTTTGCAAACTATTTTTATTTATTTATTATGGAACTCCTTTTTTTGTCTTTTAGTGAAATTAAAAAAAAATTCACTAAAAGACAAAAAATAGAGTGCCATAATAAAAAAAATAGGGTGTGGAAATCATTTTCCTAAATTTTTCTTGACAATGTTTTTTAAGGTTTCCTTCGATACTTTTCTTTTATATTTCCGAGGTTCTATACCGGGCGCTAATTTGTTTACCTCCTCACGTCTCCTTAACAAAAAAACAAATTGAATTCTTTTTCTTCTCGCTTCTTTTATTTATCTTCACAAAATCAAGGGAAAATCACTTAAATGGTCTTGTAGTTTGGTTTTTGTGTCATTTTAGTCCCTATTCTTTCAATTGACTTGATTTTAAGCTTGTAGTTTCAATTTCGTGTCAATTAAGGATAATAGATAACTTCTGTTAGCTCCCACTAACGAAATCTATTTGACAAATTACACTGACCCCTTATTGTTTGGGCTTGATGTGAATTAACCCCTGGTCATTTGGAAACCTACAACATGCGTTCTCAGTTATTTGCGCTACACAGTTACTTATAGAACAAGATGCATTCAACATAAAATAAACAAATAGGGTACAAAAATTAAATTACTTTAAAAAATAGAAAATGAGGAAAAGCAACCACCCACCAAACAAATTTGATTATGTGTTCTCTCATCCTAGGTAAGTGGTTATCAAATTCTTACTCAGATACCATCATTCTAGAAGAAGCCACCCACCACACCCAAAATTTTATTTGCTCTTATATTTTGCCTATGTGTAAGGTTAATATGTGAGCTTAATAGATACATTTGCCACTAAAAACATTATTATAGTGATGTTCCAGTAATACCTTTCTTTGAATACATGTAATTAATATTACTTTTTAAACACGACCTTATGTAACTTGTGTACTAAAGTGCATCGTTTCATTATATTAATGATAAATGTACAAAAACCATATTACCTTTTGTATCTTATTCTTTGAACAGGGGTGAGTAGAGGTGTCAAATGGGCCGTGCCGGCACGGCACAACACTGGCACGACACGGGCACGGGGCGGCACGGCACGTCACATGCACGGTTTTGGCCTGGCATGACACGGCTGTTTGGGCTGAATTAGCTCAATCAAATGGCAAATGATTGTGTGCGGGCGTGCCAGAAAAGAAATAACTTCAGAAGAGAAATTACTCTTTTCAAATTGATTTGAAACAACTAATTTGCAATCAAGCAACTGTGTTATCCGTTCGATTACCTCAACTAAGAGGATTTTTCCTTAAGGTATCAACCAAATAAAAGATTGACGCGCTTCGAATCATAAAAAATGATTGAACACAAACAAACCTGAATTTAATCAAACGTACGTTTGTATACAAACACTTTTAAGATTCTATCAAGAATAATGCAGAAATATAAGCACACTGAATTTAATCGAAAGTGAACTTACAAACAATTATTCTTTAGTAAGAAAAAAACTTAAAGGAAAATAAGAGAACTTGAATTTAATCGAAAGTAATCTTACATGCAAATAAGTCTTCAGCTTACAAAAGATCCTATTCTAAACTAATCTAAATACTAATCTACGATAAATCTCTAAGCAATCATGTTGTATGAATTGTCAGATGATATGAATTTTTGTCGGGGGTTCTCTCTTCACTTGCTACTTCTATTTATAGACGATGGACCTGCCTTCGATCTCCACTTCCCACGTTAATCTCCACGTCTTGCTCGAACTGCCCATTTCCCCCTTAAGACGGTTAAAGGGGCCTTCGAACGGTTACTTTGATACTGGTACCTATGGTTTCTCTCTCTTCATGCTTGAAAATGGGGTTCGTGGCCTCTTCATGGATCGTGATGCTCCTGCTTTTATGCAACGTGAGTTAGTGTTGCATGATTGACTCAAATGATTCCCTGCAATCACATATATCTTGTGTTATAAATCAAAGCAGCTGTGGCACCGTTTGATGATTCCAAGTTTTAATCAACGGTTAAATTCCATCATGCTTCAAGATCATTTGTGTTTGATAATAAAACGTCGCCGGTTCCAATCAAAACGATACCGTTTAGTACTAAAATAACGTCATCATTAAACTCCGTAATCCTCTGCATCTCGAGTCTAATTAAGACATGTTCTGATTGGTCACCACGTTTTCCGTTGACACGTGTATTTTTCTCATTGGGTAGTATATTTTAGGATGTAAACAACGGCACGGTCTTAGTGGGCTCGGGGCACGACACGGGCACGGAAGTGGGCGGCACAGCACGGACACGACACAAAAGTTGGCTTGGCACGGCACGAGGCACGGAAAAACAAAAAGAAATAAGCCAAATGGCTTTTTTTAATTTAAAAAAAAAGTAAACAATTTTTATTCGGTAAAAAATATTTGTTTACCTTTAAACATCTAAGATATTTAATTTTTAAAAAAATTCTTTAAAAAAATCATGTTTTTAAAAATTCAATTTTTTACCTTTAAAAAATTATCAATTTTTATTTGGTAAAAAATATTTGTTTTGTTTTTGTTAGTGAATAGGCTTTGGACCTTTCGTTTGTAAATTTAACATTACAAGTTAACGAGTAAAATTAAAAAAATTTATCAAAATATTTATGGTGCAAGAGTAATTTAATACGAAAGGAAATGTGCAAGAGTTGTATATTATTTACCCTGAATCTAACGAAAAGTAAGGAAAAAAAAACATAGTAGAAGTAACGGGTGTCATGGGTCAGTTGTTGATGGTTTGAGCAAGATCAACTGAAAACCAGTGTACTTTCAGCTGAATCTAGCTTGTGTAAAATTTGGTGTTGTAATGTACTAATGCATAGTATTATGTTTGCAGTACCAACACAAGCTTCCCAAATAAATTCCAAGACAAGGACTAAACAAAATCCGTATCCTGAGATTATTTCTCATTGTTCAACTTGTACAGGACATTATCATCATCCATCATTGAAGGAATTTATTTAAAACGGCACGGTCCGACGACCAGACATGATTAAGTAAACGAGCAGGCAAGTCTTGACACGATTGAAAATGGCACGGCACGGCACGGCACAATTTAAGAAAACGGGCCGGCACACCACGACGCGATTGAAAACGGCACGGCACGACACTATTTAAGAAAACGGGCCGACACGATTGGCAAATAGCACGGCACGACACAACACGATTTAAGTAAACGGGCCGGCACGGCACGACACGATTGACAAACGGCACGGCACGGCACGATTTGAGTAAATATTGTAAACGGGCCGGCACAGCAAGACACGAAGCACGGAGTTAAACGGCCGGCACAACCTGTTTGACACCTCTAGGGGTGAGTTTCATAAATTTTGTCTTTTGGAAAAGAAAAATCTATCATATGTTTACTTTGGACGTGTTTCTAGTTTAGAGTAGGGTAAGTTGAACAAAAAAATATTAATGGCAAATTTCACGCTGAATAATTTGGGCACTCCCCAAATTGATAACCGCGCTCACAAAAGGGAGTGCCAAAATTAATTTGAGGAGTGCCAAAATGAATCCCTATTTGGAATTGATTTTGGCACTCTCTTGAGGAGTGTGATTATCAATTTTGGGAGTGCCAAAATCAATTCCCATTATATGATGATTACTTTATATTCTTAAAAAACTTGGTGATCTTCTAATAAAGCAAAATGAAGGAGAAATTTTTTAAAGTAAAAACTATAAAATCTATTCGGGATAATTTAAATTACCTATTTTCCAATTGGTTCCAACCCTATGGCGTTTTGTGGCATGGTTGAGGCTCGGGCGCTTGGCAATGGTTTGTGGGGGGTTTGATGGCTCGGCGTAGTAGTTTCTGTTTCAATAACCATGGTTGTGATTTCTTTATGTATTTTCTCTATGAATTTCTACATTGTAATTGGTTTCTCAGTCATTTGATTGCACAAGGTGTTTTGCATGCACGCAGTGTTCTTTATCTGGAGTGCTAAGTTGGTATCGGTCAGTTGTAACAACTAATAATTGAAAGAGGCATACATACATCGAAATGGTACCTGCCGTAACTTAATAAGAGAAGGATTTGGGCATTTGGCTGAAATTTGTAAAATTGTGCCTCTCGAAGAGATTATTCCAAAATAAAGGGACATAGTTAGGAGAGGTGTGCTAGCCGTGAGTCTATTCAATAAGAGTTTGAAAATCAAACAGACTTAAATTATAAATTTTGTTGAAAAAAACAACTATATGTACACACAGCAAGGAACATCGATCACAAAAAGGAACACATTTGATTTTCGACTAAGACGCCACCAAAAGTTTAGCAAATTAGTAACGTAAGTTACTGAATTTAATCGAGATTTGCATAAATGGACTTGGACACATAACTATTCCATCCCAAAAAAAGACTACATCTATTTGCAGAGCAATTATGTTTTTTTTTTTCTTTTGTTTTTGAGCAATGGAATGATTTTATGGAAAGCTAAATGACACTTACAAAGGAATTCTATCCAAAACACGAAGATAAGAACCTAGAAAACACCCTATAAACGCAGTGGCACATGATCCCACTGTATTTTGGGTTTATTTTTTTCCACGCTTGTAAATAATGTCTTAGAAATGTTAGTAGAGTACTTTCAAATAGGAAATAATTATTGATTCCTTTCTCCACCCCATATATGTTAATGTGCAACTCAAGAGTTAATACATAAGTCTCATGTAAATATGTGATACGAAGGGTGTTAGAGCCCCATGTAACAGTGTCCCATGACTACTGAATTATTAATGATTGCATAAGCAAGACTTTATCGACTGAACTTTTGCCTCCAAATTACCACTTGTTCATGGAATTATAATTACGATCACCATCACAAAAGGCAAGTCAAGCTCAAAGTGATCAGAATGTGATTTTAAGGGTCCCCGCGAGAAATCAGCAAAAAAAATGACCGGGAACGGCTTCATCCGAGCAGTTTTCATTGAACGGTTCAAAAAAAACTGCCCGGATGAAGCCCTTCCCGGTCATTTTTTTTGCTGATTTCTCGCGAGTACCCTTAAAATCACGTTCTGCACACATTGAGTGGCTCGGATTTTCAAAATTTGATCCGGAAATGAAAGTCCCTCATTTTAAAAAAATGAGAATGAGGGATCCCTCACTTGAAAATTCTTCTATATATATATATATATATATATATATATATATATATATATAAGTACTCCTCTCTCTTTATATTGTCCTGCAGGGTTGAAAGGTAAGATTTGCCGTTGCATGTGTTGGATTGTGCCGCTACAAGCATAAATTTTTGGCTAGGGCACTGTATAAACAAGAGAGGAACAATTAATCACTCATGTATCCATCTTGACATGAGCCAAAAGCTTTATAACACATTTTGCCAATGCAAAACGATAATAAATTCGATAGAAGTGTGAGCCCTAGAAAAAAGACCACAAGCCCCTTTGGGATTCTTAGAACAATTGAAGTAAAAACAAGAGGCAACAATGAGATTCCAAACCCAAAACAAAAAAGAAAGTACCCTCATATCCATGAGTTCTGTTGAAATAGTCGAACTTCGACTCAAAAAATATGATCTGCATTAGGCATCTCTGAACTCCCGATCTCTTGCTTTGAAACTTCATGCTGGAACGTCACCGTGGATGGGCTATTGGGAGGCGAGAAAAAGGGCGGAGGAGAGGTGGTGGTGAAAACTCTAATGTCGATGTGAATTCCAATATCGAAAAAATATGAATTCAAAAAGTTAGTCAAAAGGAGTATTTTCAATGAAATGATAGAAAAAACAGCAACCAATGAATAATGAAAATCAACTAGTACTTGTCAAAAAACAAGAATAACAAAACCAAAAATTCTATTTTTTTTTTAATGGAGCCCTAATACTATATTTATTAGGTAATAAATAAGGAAAGCTAGACTATGCGGTAATTTTTCCTAAATAAAAAGACTAGTACTATAACAAGTGTTATTCGAATAAATCACAAAAAATTTAACAGTCATTCGTATCATCCTCTGTGTTACAAGAGAACAAGAGTCCAATCTATATTCGCCCCATTTAATTATGGTGTTATCGGATCATATTGTGTAAGAAATTATTCAATTTAAACAGATCGTATTAATCAGTCGTGTCTGAAATTCCATCTCTATCCCGTATTCTTGCCCTTCCACCTATATAACCGAATGATGTGCCGACGTGGAATGCAACATCGATAAATCATTCATCCGAGGAGAAGTATTTTCTATGCAATGGTCGGAAATTCACAAACAACAAGATGAATGCATCAGATCATAACAACATGAATGCATTTCCCTGATGAATGCATTTTCCTAGTTACGGTGAACTATTTTTCGTATATTTCCCAAACACTCTACTAGATTTATAATTTATCTTGATCACAATTAAAAATCAATAATTCACAGTTCAGAAGGCGAAAGACAACGATAATTAGGCTACCAAACGGGCTTCACATAGTCTCGCCCTTCCACGTACGGATCCAAAAGATGTGTTGACATGGAGAAGTTTTTGGGTGTCAGGCGACAGGCGGGTATCACACACGTGATTTTCTGTCGGTGATTCAAACCGTTCAAAGCATAGTTTTTGCCGAATGACTCCCCTAATTGAAAAGGTTATCTTAAAATCCCTATGGACTATAGCCGTGTGGAGTCGAGGACTAACCGGAAAGATTTTTGTTGTGGCTATTAATTTGCTAAAAGCGAGAGATATAAAGCAGTATCTATATAGTAATTCAGAGAAATAAATAGTAATTCAGAAAAATAATAATCTAGCCCAGTTTTTAAATAGAAATAATTTTGAATTCTCAATTCTCTACGACGTCTAGACGATAAAAAAATTTCAGATGATCCGGTAGAGAGTATTTTTTTTTATAGAAAAAAAGTCCCTTTTTTCTCAAGCATTCCCGAATTTTTTTTTACTTACGGTAAATTTCGGACCCTTTGTCCTGGCCATCGTAGCATGCGCCCAGGGCATAAGGGGCATGATGACTTGACGTCATCCTCACCTTCCTCCTGCTTATCATCGGCAGTCTGTTCAGGGTTCCAAACTCAATGATGGCAACTAAACACAAAGTGTTTTTGACTGTTCGAATTGTAGAGTGAGAAAAAAAGGAGAGAGAATATAAATCTAGACTATTCAAAACATATTTTCTCATCTTGCCGAGAAACTTTTTTATGTCCCAGGTATAGAAGGGCTCTTGGTATCCCTTTTCGGTTTGTTTTAATTTTTGGGTCACTTTTTAAGCACATTTTGATAATCGGCTTCGTTCATTTTATAGAGCTCAATGAGAACATTAAGCCAGCAAAAAATTATGATCATCGGACTTTAGTAAATATATAATCGGCACATGTGAAAAATACAAAAAAAATAAAAATTGGGTTCTAATCCAGTGTGTCTTTGGATCCAATTTTTGTTTTTTTGCATTTTTCGCATATGCCGATCATGTATCAACTAAAGTTCAATGATCATAATTTTTTGCAAGATTAATGTTCTCATCGAGCTCTACAAAATGAATGAAGCCGATTATCAAGGTGTGCTCGGGAAGTGACCAAAAAATTGAAAATAGACCGAAAAGGGATACCAAGAGCCGCTCCGCCCCCAAAAATTTCTCGCCGACGTGGAATGCAACATCTACAAATCACAAATCAGTCAACCGTCAAAAGGAACGTGTTTTCTATGGCCAAATAACGACCAAACAATGGAACTCAACTACTCATCAGATTTCCAACACGAATGCATTATCTGCCGGCGACTATGGCTGTCGAAAACTACTTCTCTTACTCTGCTTTTCTTCTCCCTCTCCTCATCCTCTTTATCCTCGCGCACTTCCTCCGCCCCAGAAGCAAGAAACTACCGCCCGGTCCCTTCCCGCTCCCCGTAATCGGCCACCTCCACCTCGTAAAAAGCGCACCCCACGAGGCCCTCAGCCGCCTGTCGTCCAAGCACGGCCCGATCCTCTTCCTCTGGTTCGGCTCCCGCCCCACCCTCGTCCTCTCCTCCCCTTCCGCCGTCGAGGAATGCTTCGCCAGGAACGACGTCGCCTTCGCCAACCGCCCGCCCGGCGTGGCGGCCGACAACCTGACCTACAACTACACCTCCTTGGTGTGGGCCCCGTACGGCCAACTGTGGAGGACCCTCCGCCGCCTCACCTTCGTCGAGCTCTTCTCTGCCAAAAGCCTCCAGAAATCGTCCGTCATCCGCGAAGAGGAAACGAGGAACTTCCTCTCCCATCTGGGTAGGGCCTCGAGGGGGAGCGGGGATGGCGTTCCGAAGAGAGTGGAGTTGAAGTACTGGTTCTTTGTCTTGATGGTTAATATCATCATGAGGGTGGTTAACGGGGAGAGATACGTCGGGGACGAGGATGCAGGGGGCGAAGCAGGGAGGAAGCTGGTTGAAGGATTCGAGGAGACGTTTATGAGGGGGAAGCCGTTGAATTTGTGCGATTACTTTCCGGTTCTGAGGTGGGTTGATTACCAAGGGGTGGAGAAGAGTATGAGGGCTGTGCAGGGGAAAAGAGATGGGTTTTTGCAGGGTTTGGTGGATGAGTTTCGACGAAAGAGAGAAGCGAATTGTGTCGAAGATTACAAGTCGTCGACGATGATTGGAACTTTGTTGAGGCTACAGGAGTCTGAGCCTGAATTCTACACGGAGGATGTCATCAAGAGTGTAATTCTGGTAAGAGTACTTTTTGTTATCTGCACTTGTTTTTGACTTATGAGAGACCATCTCCAGCCTATACCCCTTTTTTCCCCAAAATTTGAGTCAAACTTAGTATTTGAGTCTAATGTTGGGCTAAAATCTAATTTGGGTAGCAGCATCTCCATTCTCCAATGTCAATACACAATTTTTATCCAAATTTATACTCTGTTTGTTTGGGGTGAAAATGTTTTCGGCAAAAATATTTTCCTAATTTTTGGTGTTTGGTAGCACAGAAGTTGGGAAAAACTTTTTACAAGTAAAATATTTTACACCAAATCAGCAGAAAATAAATTACCACTGAAAACTCCGTAAGTCATTTTACCATTGCTAATCACGACACTCTCTTCCTCTATCAACAGTCATTTGCCAAGAATTGGAACTTTCATAGTTTCATTCTCTCTCTAGGTACCTATTAGCTATACCAGGCACCCCTCCCTCTCTCTCTCTCTCTCTCTCTCTCTCTCTGTATTGCATATGTTTACATATATGTATCTGTTGGTATAGAGAATTCGTATCCAAATTTGTTGCAGAGACATGATCTCTGCATCTAGCAAAATCCAATTTCTAACATTTTACATCTTATTCTCTTCGAGAACCGATCACCTTGGCCGTATGGGAATATTTATTTACAAAAGGTCAGAGCACTGTTTTTAAGAATGTACCAAACACCAACAAATAGAAGTTCAAAAATTATTTTACATTTAAAAGATTTTGCATGAAAATATTTGTTGTTGTAAAATATTTTACGTTGAAACAAACGGAACCTTACTATTTGTAAAATATTCAATGACATTAATGTAAATAGAGAGAGATAAATCTGATTTGGAGAGAGAGAGAGAGAGAGCGCTTGAGAGAGCTCAAAGCTCCAGCAACTCCAGCAAAGAAACTTCACAGCAACGGTCATCAGCCCAGCGACTCCAACAACGGTCGACTGCTCCGGCCAAGTCCCATCTCTCTCTCTCTCTCTCTCTCTCTCAAAAGAGCCGTTGAAAAAATGGGTAGAGGTTTGGGTTTTCCCGGATTTGGAGAAACAATTAGGTATAATCCAAAATGGCAAGGGATTTGGGTAATGCATTGGAGATAGGTTTTTGAGGTTTTTGCCCAAATTTTGAATTTGGGTCTTAAAGTGGGTAAGGATTGGAGATAGTCATGTCTTTGTATGAAGCTTGAAACTTGAATATGCCTTACTTTATTCGTATGAGCTATGCTTATAAGTTGCAAACATATCCCATCGCTATGGAGTTCGATTGCGCTTTTGGCCTCGTTTGATGCTAGTTATAGTATTTTAGGGGATTCATAGTGGGGAGGGATTGAAACTGGAATTGGTCATGACGAGAGATTGATAGTGAAGTTGTTTTGTTCTTGATTTTGCGCCCGGCCGGTTGAATAATGAGATTAACTGACATGTTTATTTTGCTGCTTATATGCTATTTTGGGGCCAACCTAATCCGCCAGAACCACCGCAGAAAACCCGCCCCCACCAAACACGGTTATAAGGGCCCGCGGGTTTCATAGTCCGATTGCAACATCTTCAACCACTATCAAACAGGGTCTCTGGGAATTTTGGCTGTGATAATGAATTCATTTCGATATCACCACTCCGGTAGTTCTTTTCCTTCCCCGAGTTTCATTTTGATGGCTAATGCGAAAGCGCGAGGACTCTTCAAATTTTGTGTTTCTGGACTCAAACAGTGGAAAATAGCCTTCCTTTTGAACCAGTTTTAACATTTTGCTATATTGCCCAAAGGTGGTGGTCACTGGTCCTGTTCCTTTTGAACCAGTTTTACTAACATTTTGCTAAAGGTGGTCCTGTTCCTCCAGAACCAGCTACTATATTCCCTTGTGAATTGTACAATCCTTCCAAAACCTTTCCTCTTTGAGAGCGCCTCCAACTCATCTCTCATCCCTCATCCATTCTCCATATGATAGCCTCAAAATGATGTATTACATTCAAAATGTAAGTTTAGAGAATTTTACAGTTCATACAAGCTCCAATCCACATTTTTCATTTTCATCTCTAAAACTTCCCTAAAAATTTCTTCCTCCAATTTTCTAGGTTTTTTTTTCAATCACGGTCATTATCCTAGCTCATTGGAAATATATTACCAAGATTTTGCCAGTAGTATTGTAAATTTGGCAAACATTGATACAGGTAATCAGAGTTTTACCTATCTTAAGATCAATGTTCTAAATGGCGCTTGGCGGTAGTAGGGTGGAGACCCACTTTCAAGCGCCAAGCCGCCTAGGCGGCGCCAAGCAATTCAGCGGAAATTTTTTTTTAACAAACCATTATCCAATCAAACTCTATTCCATGTATCCATAATGCAAGTTCAAACTTCAAAGTACAAACCCAAATGAAATTAAGTAGTAGCAATTAGCAAATAAGTTGAATAAGACAATAAGTAGTAGGGTTTCGCTCACCTCTCTTATATTATTATATATATATTATATATAGATATATATAGGCCGCCAAAGGCCTCCAAAGACGCCGCCGTCGCCCGCCAAGACCTCCAAGCCCGCCTAGGCGGCCGCCAAACTTCCCTGGGCGCCAAATCAAACACCAAGGGCTTTGGCGTGGCAGCAGGGCACCTCCAAGCGCCTAGGTGGCCACCATTTAGAATAGAGCTTAAGATAGATAAAAGTGCAAAGGACGTGGTAGGTATTGAAATATAAAGTGAAATGCCGAAAAGGTAAAGTAGGAATTTTGAAATTTCTATTTTGGAGAGTTAAGTCGATGAAGTCCCGCAGCTAAATTTGGAGACTCAAATCCAAATCTCTATTTTAGAGAAAAAATGGAGCATAGTTGGAGTGCATTGCTTCTCCATATTGGAGAGATGGAGATTGGTTGGAGGTACCCAGAGTATGAGTTAAATAGATGAAGTGCAACCCCAACGGGTAGGTCAAGGGTTAGGACTAGAGAGTTTGCTCGCTCCTCACGTCTTAGGTGTTATCACCTCTTATGGGACAGTCCATACAAGACTTTGTCTAGGCTTTGATCTCACTCCTTGCTAGTGAACGGTGGGATTGGGTCCCCGGGGATTAGTCCCGAACGCCTTAAGTTATTGAAAAAAAAGAAGATAAAGTCTACGATAATATCTGCAAATAATGCAACCGATATCATCTTTGAACTTATTTGGCTGTCATTATAAGTTTGGGAAAAGCCGAATTTTGAGATGATGCCTTTTTTTCCTTTTCGAAGAATCCTTTCCAATTTTAATTGCTCAAGCCTTTCTTGGGGGAAATGCATCTCTAATGTTTAGAAAGAGGGAGACGTTTGGATTTCATTAAATATTCAATTCTTCCTGTAACATGGTGCATTCCAATTTCTTCACTGTGCTACTCTAGTGGTGTTATGCCCACCGCTCACTTTCGCTGCTCACTTTTACGGCTCCCTCAATCTCACCGTCCGTCTCGGCAATCAATGGTCTGAATTTAAAGAAAACTCTTCCCAGGAAAAGTCAACTCTTCTTTAGAAGAGTTTTTTTTTTTAAAATCCAGATTGTTTAAGACACTTTTGGACGGTGAGAATGAGTGCGGTAGGGGAGGGGTGAAAATGAGCGGTAGGCGTAAACTTTTTAAATTCGGTGTTACTTGGTGCTGCTTTCTTTGACTTCTTGGTTACAATCACTCCTTTTTCCTTTTGATAGTACTCTTGTACAAATTTCTGGGCACTCTGTCCAAATAGCCTTCTTTCAAAAGAATCCGTATGTATGCGGCGTGTCCAACTTAAATTTTCCATGCCCTTCTTGGAAAATGATCCCACCCTCAGCTAAAAATCAGGTGATTCACAAATGGGAGCTCTCTAAACGAATTATAGAGATGATAGCAGGCTTCAAAATTGAGTTTTTTTGCTGTAGGTGCTTCGGCTGGGGTTTTGGTTGCTGTGCAGTGGCAATAGGGGAGAGTTGCTGCTTTCAGCTCTCGGTGGCTGTAGTGTGGTCCTGTTGCCCGACGTATTGTTTTGTTGTTTTTGGAGAATCTCAAGGCTATGTCCTCGGTCCATTTTGTTTTTTTCTTGTGATAACAACTTACCGAAAGCGGAATATTGTCCCGTGGGGTATTCTAGTCTATACTTGTAGCCGTAGGCCGTAGCTACTTCAAGATCATGGTTCAAGGGCTGTGATCGTTATTGTGTAGTACAATTCGTAATATAAGTGAGACATCATTCTCCCCAAATTGCAGATTTGCATACTCTTTTTGGGGCTTAAACCCTTGAAATAAATCATAATTATGCAACCCTGTAGACAGTTTATACATGAAGGATCTTTGGGAGAGGTTTTTTGAGGTGATATTAGATTTTAGATTCTAGATTTTGTTGTTTAATATTAATGATAATCTAAAGAGTTATGAAGTATTTAGATGTGTAATTCCTGAATTTCACTTTCCAATGTTCCAAAGTTACGTATGTTCTTATTTTTGTCTCTTAGTCAAGTTTCTTGGGCGTTGACGATGTTATATTTGCTACCATGACAATCATGATGTGCTCCAGGTACTGTTTTTGGGAGGAATAGGAACATCCACCAACACCATGGAGCGGGCAATTTCGCTGCTTCTAAATCACCCAGAAGCACTCCGCAAGGTCAGAACAGAGATTGATACCCAAGTTGGACATAGTCGTTTACTAGACGAGACTGACCTTGCCGCGCTTCCATATCTCCATTCTGTCATCTGTGAGACCCTTAGGTTACATCCTCCGGTGCCACTTTTACTACCCCATTATTCATCCGAAGATTGCACCGTCGGGGGATATGATGTACCCCGAGGTACAACGCTATTGGTAAATGCTTGGGCCATGCATAGGGACCCAAATGTTTGGGAGGAGCCCAACAATTTCAAACCCGAAAGGTTTGAAGTGATTGAAAAGGAAAGAGAAGGGTTCAAATTTGTTCCTTTTGGGGTGGGGAGGAGAGCGTGTCCAGGAAACAATATGGCCATACGGGCGATTTCCTTGGCGATTGGCGCACTTATTCAATGTTTTGAATTGGAAAAGGTTGGCGGCAAGAAGAGGAACGCGAGCCAACTTGTTGAGGAACCCATTTCGCTCAAGACCGAGGATTTAGAGCCTGTGTGCTTTCCACGACAAGAGGCGCTTGGACACCTCTCTCAATTTGAATATTGAAATGCGTAAGCCAGATGTGACAGTTGTCTTTTGTTTACATAATTTTATTGGAGTAATAAAATGTAAACTGACCCGGACACCTGGTTAGTCGAGGTGTGCGTAAGCTGGCTCAGACACTTGTTATCAACAAATAAAAAATATAATGTGGAGCTGACAGTCATGGCTTGTGTTACTAAAAAGCCCTCTTGTTCTTGTGGTAGAATACTAAAACATCCAGCACATTTTCTCTCACAAACACTCAACAAATTTTCTGCAACGTATAATTTAGTGGAAATGACTTGATGTTTATGAGTTACAAAAAATAGTCCATAACTTAAAGTTTAGCGGAAAACGTCCCCTCGTTATCTGGACATGCTTTTTGAACCTAGGTACCATCCATGGGGCTGTTTATGCCGAATGGGGGCTTATCATTCAACTATGAAATGATAAAAGATCCTAAAGGATACCATTACCTGGCCCGCTGGCCGTCACGGAAAGGAAAGATTAATTCAAATGGAGAAAATTCAATGTCCTTGTCCAACAAGTCACAAAAACTTGAAACGCAGCTGTCATCAATGGCGTACGTGTACCTGTCCCTGTCCAATGTGTTCTCTGTAGTGTTGTGTCGGATGCTGGGTTGTTCTCCTAAATAAGCCACTGGCTTTCCCTCCAAAAATGAGCCAAATAAACCTACAAAAAAACGAAAATAAGCCAATAAGCCACTTGTTTTGTCTTTATTCAAAAAAAATTAGATTTCGGTCAAAAAATTTTACTTTTTAGATTTCTCTTGTCATGAGGATACAATAATCCCCAAAAAATTGACAATAAGCCAAGTGATACGAAAAAAATTTGAATAAGGACAAAAAATAAGCCACTTTGGCTTATTTATCCGAACAACCTAAGTATCTTCCTGTAGAGTACGTACGGTTCGAATTTTAACCGATCAATAAACAGTTGGATCGGCTGCTCTACACGGATTCAATCCGAACCGTCTGTGCATGATGACATGAACGGCCGGACCGACCACTCTACACCAGAGGTGCTTGGCAACAAAAGTTCTTTATAATCCATGTGTGGACTGCCCGGACAGCAGGAAATAGTCGTATCTCGATGTTCATCTTAGGAGTAATAGTCAATGGTTCAAATTTGGAAAAGATATCTTATCGGTTATATAATCCTGCAACAAATTAGATGACTAAAACACTTTTGATCAGACTAGATTGTCTTCTGCAGTCTAAAACATGACTGCAGAAAAACCGAACTATGAGAATATAAGACTTGTTTGTTTGATGAGATTAATAGTGAGCCGATATAAAACTTCCATCAAACTAATAATGATGAGCTTAATAACATCACACCTATATGATATTATACATCCCTTTTATTTCAAGTTTGCTTATCTGGAGGCTATTTAATGTGGATATATAGCAAAAACTTCAACAAAATACTAGCTAGATATAAATTCCCTTAAGATATAATTCAATTTCATACTCATATTCGATCAAACATAAGGTCCCATTTTCCCAACAACAATTTTGTGTTAATCATAGATTAGGATCGTTGAAAACGTTCCTAGTCCGTGATAAAGATCGATAATATAAACAAACATCTATATAATAACCAAGGTTATTTTGTTGAACATATATATAATCCAAACAAACACGATCGTAAATTACTTTTTCTTCCACAATTGGAGGTCAACATGACTTGTTGGAATCACTTTTGTCTTAATCTTAACAAAACAAAAAATAGACATCCGATTTAATAGCCGATATTTCTAAGACAAAAATAATTCGATTAGACAATTACTAATGTATATATAACTAACTCAATGTACTCTCAAAGTGAACGAAGCATGCATGGTTCATACAATACCCGTCATTTCAAACTCCACAAAAGAATCCCAATTACTCCATCTGTCCCATAATGTTTGACATTTTCGGGAATGCGTGTTATTTTTAAATTGTATATATCTTTCAATTCATAATATTTTAAGCGGTTTTTTGAATTTTGTTTAATAGAACAAATTAAACTCTATTAAACAAGATCCATATTGCTTAAAAAAATATATTATGGATTTAAAGATATAGTTAATTTTTTCATAAGGCTGAAATAGTAAAAGTGTCAAACATTATGAGACGGAGGGAGTATTAAAAAAGGAGTTGGGGGGCTGCTGTCTCGGCCGAGGGGGCCCTGCTCCGGTCTTCCTCCGACGATCGGAAACGTTCACTTCGTAGAGCTCGTCAAGTTGAATGAGTATGCAAAAAATTAGCTCGATCGGATATCATTAAATGTCTAATCGAAACCTTTTTGTCTTGAAAAGAATGGATCTGAAACATTGTATTAAATCTACTAGAACCCATTATTAGCAAGTTTTTATGAATTTCGATTAAGCATTTAATGATATCTGATCGAGCTGATTTTTTGCATACTTGTTCAACTCGACAAGCTCTATGAAATGAACGTTTTCGATCGTCAGAGCCAGATTGGAACGGAACTCACTCGATCGGAACAGCACGCTGTTGTCCCTCGAAGGGACACCAGACCCCAAGTCCACATTAAAGAGGAGCTGGACGTATCCATAGTTCCATACATATCAAAGAAAAAACAAAACACAGAAGACGTATCCATTTTGATCGAAATAGCCATTATTGACCGTAAGATTTATTAATCAGACAGAGTAAACAAACAATAAATCCTTATCAAGAACGTGGGCCTTGGCCATAAATTAACTTCTAGATCCGTCAACCAATTTTTTTTTGATCCGTCAACCAATTGCTTGCCGAACGATATCTTAAAAAAAAAAAAAAAACCAATAATACAACATCATGAGGAATCTTTGGGAACCGAACGAGCACCACGTGGTGCCCGAGCAGCGCATCCGAACCCTCCATTTTGGTTTTGAACGGCTTGAATTTGGAGAGAGAAAAAGGCAAGAGAAAGAGGAGAGAGAGTGGTGGGGTGAGAGGAGAGAGAAGATTTCAATTTGGACTATTCAACATATTTTTGAACGACCTGAATGCGTTACTCCGGCACCATGTGAAAACGGCCGCGTGGTACCACCCGCACCCAAAAATTTTGTGTTAATCATAGATTAGGATCGTTGAAAACGTTCCTAGTCCGTGATAAAGATCGATAATATAAACAAACATCTATATAATAACCAAGGTTATTTTGTTGAACATATATATAATCCAAACAAACACGATCGTAAATTACTTTTTCTTCCATAATTGGAGGTCAACAGGACTTGTTGGAATCACTTTTGTCTTAATCTTAACAAAACAAAAAATAGACATCCGATTTAATAGCCGATATTTCTAAGACAAAAATAATTCGATTAGACAATTACTAATGTATATATAACTAACTCAATGTACTCTCAAAGTGAACGAAGCATGGTTCATACAATACCCGTCGTTTCAAACTCCACAAAAGAATCCCAATTACTGCATCTGTCCCATAATGTTTGACATTTTTGGGAATGCGTGTTATTTTTAAATTGCATATATCTTTCAATTCATAATATTTTAAGCGGTTTTTTGAATTTTGTTTAATAGAACAAATTAAACTCTATTAAACAAGATCCATATTGCTTAAAAAAATATATTATGGATTTAAAGATATAGTTAATTTTTTCATAAGGCTGAAATAGTAAAAGTGTCAAACATTATGAGACGGAGGGAGTATTAAAAAAGGAGTTGGGGGGCTGCTGTCTCGGCCGAGGGGGCCCTGCTCCGGTCTTCCTCCGATGATCGGAAACGTTCACTTCGTAGAGCTCGTCAAGTTGAATGAGTATGCAAAAAATTAGCTCGATCGGATATTATTAAATGTCTAATCGAAACCTTTTTGTCTTGAAAAGAATGGATCTGAAACATTGTATTAAATCTACTATAACCCATTATTAGCAAGTTTTTATGAATTTCGATTAAGCATTTAATGATATCTGATCGAGCTGATTTTTTGCATACTTGTTCAACTCGACAAGCTCTACAAAATGAACGTTTTCGATCGTCAGAGCCAGATTGGAGCGGAACCCACTCGATCGGAACAGTACGTTGTTGTCCCTCGAAGGGACACCAGACCCCAAGTCCACATTAAAGAGGAGCTGGACGTATCCATAGTTCCATACATATCAAAGAAAAAACAAAACACAGAAGACGTATCCATTTTGATCGAAATAGCCATTATTGACCGTAAGATTTATTAATCAGACAGAGTAAACAAACAATAAATCCTTATCAAGAACGTGGGCCTTGGCCATAAATTAAATTCTAGATCCGTCAACCAATTTTTTTTTGATCCGTCAACCAATTGCTTGCCGAACGATATCTTAAAAAAAAAAAAAAACCAATGATACAACATCATGAGGAATCTTTGGGAACCGAGCGGGCACCACGTGATGCCCGAGCAGCGCATCCGAACTGTCCATTTTGGTTTTGAACGGCTTGAATTTGGAGGGGAAAAAGGCAAGAGAAAGAGGAGAGAGAGTGGTGGGGTAAGAGGAGAGAGAAGTTTTCAATCTGAGCTATCCAACACATTTTTGAACGACCTGAATGGGTTACTCAGGCACCATGTGAAAACGGCCGCGTGGTACCACCCGCACCCAAAAATTTCTCCCAAACTGTATAGTTGTTTTCGTAGACGTTTTTGGAATTGGCCTCATCTTCCAAGCTTTTATAAACCACAACCATCTAATCATGCACCCGATCAAACACACCACTTCAGTCTTCATCTCTACAGCATCATCATGGAGCAAACCTGGCTCTACTTCATCTCTACAGCCTTGATTCTATTCCTCTTCCTGCTAAAATTCCTGCAAAAACCATCCCCACAGAGAAACCCACCACCAACCCCCCCTTCCCTACCCGTAATCGGTCATCTCCATCTCATAAAAGAACCTATTCACCGAGAACTCGAAAACCTTTACAAGAAATACGGCCCGATTCTTGCTCTCCGATTCGGGTCGCATCCAGTACTCATCCTGTCCTCCCCTTCGGCAGTTGAAGAGTTGTTTTCCAAGAACGACCTCATTTTCGCAAATAGGCCGCGGTTTCTGGTCGGAGAACTCCTCAACTACAACTACACGACGCTGGGGGCTTCCTCATACGGGGACCACTGGCGCAACCTCCGCCGCCTTACGGCGCTGGAAATCTTCTCCACTGCTAAACTGAACGCTTTTTTGGGTATCCGACAGGCAGAAGTCCGGTCGCTGGTGAGGACCCTTTTTCGTGATTCGCAAAAGGGTTTTGTTAAGGTGGAAATGAAGTCGAGGCTCTCTGAGTTGTCGTTCAATATTATCATGCGGATGGTTGCAGGGAAACGATACTTTGGAGTTGAGGTGGAGGATTCTGAGGAGGCTAGGGAGTTTCGGCTTCTTATTAGGGATCTTTTCGAGTTAAGCGGGGCATCGAATCCAGGGGATTTTGTGCCCTTTTTGAGGTGGATTGATTTTGGAAAAATGGAGAAGAAGATGTTGAGGATTCAGAAGAAGATGGACGCATTTTTGCAGGGTTTGATCGAAGAGAAACGGCGTGAAGATGATGAGAAGGATTTCGAACAGAAAGGAGGCAAAACTAAGTCGATGATCGATTCTATGCTAGGGTTACAAGATTCAGATCCTCATTACTACTCTGACGAAATAATCAAAGGCAATGTACTGGTACGTGAATCTCTACATGGAGTATTATTATTAGAGAGAAACTTATTCACGGCAAGTTTTTCGTGGATTCGTGCAATCGAAGTCATCTGTTTCTATAATCAATGATTGAAATTGCTTTTCAATTTTGACCGGTAAAAGTTAATTTTTACGGGTCAAAATTGGTTCTCAATCGGTATAGACCAAAAACACTTAAGACCATAATTGTTAAAAACCTATAATACACGATACGTATCTTACGATTTGTATCGTTTTCTTCGGAGAACAATATGTATCTCATCATGTATCCTTTTTGTATAAAAATTCTACGATACGATCGCATATTCTACTATTTATGCGAGTATCATAATTTTGTATGTATGCTACAATTACTTAATTGAAAAAGGTCGGACGTTATTTCAAGAAGCAAAATCCCAAATGCATTAATCTAAACAGTATGATCTAATTATGGCATCTTTCAAACCATTTAATAGAAATTCAACCTCAATGTAGGTCTTGTATAAAAGAAAGAACCATATTTCAATTATATTTTGTCTTACTTTTTTTTCTAACAAAGGGAACGAACATAAAGCCTTAATGTAATAGGTCTCAATTGAGGAACTTGAAATTTTGTATCTTAATTTTTTTTAAATGTAACCATAGCTTGTGGGTGTTATTAGGTGTATCTACTTCTTAATTATATTTTAATTATGATTAACGTTGTTAAAAAATAAATTAAATTTAGTATTTTGACAAAGTTCCAATTGATAAAATCTAAATATGATAGATATTATCAAAAAAAATATAAATATCTAATTTTTAGAAACTCTAGAATATCTAACTCTATAAGTTCTAGAATATTCTTGTGAAATATCTCGAGTTTTTATTTTGAGAATTAGTCTCATGAATTACCTCAAAATTATGAAAATATTGTACTAGAGTCTTTCATAGAGTCATACAAATAAGAATGGGTTCTAATCATTTTGTACTAAGCTAAAAAAAAAGTTTGAGTTCAAGTGCAATATAAATACTCTCATTTTCCACCCTTTAGTATTCTTCCTCCTTCAAAAATATTGTCCAACTACACAATAGAAAATCCTACCCTTCGAGCAAACGTATTTCAAGATACACGATATGTATTTCGATACGAACTATATAAATAAAAAAATGATACATGATACGTATCCTGATTTAAAAATATTGCTCAAAACACATGCAATTGGGCTCAAAACACATGCAATTGGGCTCAAAAAACCTATTTTCACGGTGAATTTTGCTATGGGTACTACACATTTTTTGTACCGAAGGTGTACAATGCTGACATGGAAGGGGGCCCACTCAAAATAGAAGCAAAAACACAACTCGGGAGAAAAAAAGAAACCCAGTTTAGACCCACCCCCAACCCGCCATTGACGCTGACAACGAACCTCCTGAAACGCCATTAACGGCGACCATGGACCTTCTCCATCTCTCTCTCAAACACCCATTTCTGTCTTCCACCAGCTCCTTTACTCAAACCACACTTCTATAGTTCTATCTCCCAGTTCTCTCCGTCTCTAACACCATTTCCAGGATTTACCATACACCAACTCTTTCTCCAATATTCAACAAGATATGAAGCCAAAATCCATCAATTAAAGCTACAGAATTTTTCCAGTTTGAACTTATGCTGGCACTCAGTGGTTGGATTAGCGCGTTGAATTGAGGTATGCAATGCCAAAAAAAAAGGGGGAAACGAATCACAAAAAATTAGAGGAGAAAGCGAGATTTGGGGAAAAGTTGGGTTTGGAGGCCCCAGTCACCGTTAATCGACAGTTTTGAAGGTTTCGACGGCGTCAATGGCATTTGGGTTGGGGGTGGGATTCAGTACGATTAGGCCTATAGGGAAAAAGCTGGGGTTTATTTTTCTTCCTGGTGGTGTTTTTGTCTTCATTTTGAAAATTTTGGATGTGGGCTCCCTTCCACCTGAGCATTGTACACTGTCGGTACAAAAATGTGTACTACTCATAGCATTCCTCTTTCACGGTATCCTCCATAAAAATACAAAAATATTAACAGTAGAGACAGTTTACAGTTCGTCCATACGAATCCAAAAGTAATACTTATCGATATCTACTAGAGCTGATTTTTTACATGGTCCCATAAAATAATATTCAAAAATTTATGAATATTTTTCTAGATTTTTTCGGGATCCGAAATGGAGGCCAAACACATTTATCTTTATGTGATTTTCTACAAATTGTCTCTGCGCATAGCAGAGTTCTTTAATATTCTCCTATTACTGGAGTATTATTTAAATTTCATTATCTTCTGGAGCTACTAGCTCCCAACCATCCACCTGCTTTTTTTCAGTTATGTCAGACCGCTTTTAAAACCTGACTCTGTTTTATTATATACCATTTAAAGAATTATAGTGTTAATGCAACAGATGGGTATCTTTGACTTATTAGCTACTCCGTACGTACTATTTAAAGAATATTATAGTGTTAATGCAACAGATGGGTATCTAGGGAGGGTGTTCCACTTTTAAAAAAGATAATTTTTTTTCAAACGGAAGTAATTTAAACTCAAATATAATGAAATTAAAAATATTTTTTAAAACTGTTTAAGAGATTTTAATGAGATTTATCAAATAAGATCCATATTGATAGAAAAATTATTTGCGTAAACACATGATTTTTGAACTTGAAATTGCATTCTTTTTCAAAAAGTTATTTTTCTACAAAACCGGAACACCCCCTCAGGACCATATATCTCAACCATAATCATATTTCTCAACCGTGGATCAAAAAAAAAATCATATTTCTCAACCATAATCGTCATCATATATTGTGTCATTCGTGTGTAGACAATGCTAAGTGCGGGTTCCGACACATCATCATCGACAATCGAGTGGGCCATGTCACTTCTGCTCAACCACCCCAAAGTTTTAGACAAAGCAAGAGCCGAACTAGACGTGGTAATTACTGAAAACCGTTTGGTCGACGAATCGGATCTCTCCAAGCTACCCTACCTCCAAAATATCATCAACGAGACCCTCCGATTATTTCCAGCAGCACCACTCCTCGTGCCACATGAGTCATCCGAGGACTGCACCATCAAAGGGTATGACGTGGCCCGTGGTACGATGTTGTTGGTAAATGCATGGGCCATTCACAGAGATCCAAAGGTGTGGGAGGACCCCACGAGTTTTAGGCCAGAGAGGTTTGAAGATGGGGAAAACCAAGCATATAGGTTGATACCGTTTGGCATTGGAAGGAGGAGTTGCCCCGGGGCTGGACTCGGCAATCGGGTGGTGGGGCTGACTTTGGCGGCCTTGATTCAGTGCTTTGATTGGGTGAGGATTGGTGATGAGTTGGTGGACATGTCTGAAGGGCCGGGGCTCACCATGCCCAAGTCTATGCCATTGGAGGCTCTGTGCCAACCCCGAGAAATGATGGTTAATGTTCTCTCAGAGCTCTGAGAATGATACTTTTTGTTGTTTTACTAGTACAATAATGTTGAAGACTGAACTTCTTTGATGTGTTTGTTAACTAAGGTGTTCAAGATTGTAATCTATATTTATTGTTGCCCACTCAGCATTTTGTGTTTCAATCAGGGTAATTTACGTATATGTACGGAAAATCCAAAGTAATTTTCACCGGGTCAGGTCAAAATCATAATCATGAAATTAACACACCCTTAAGGTAAGTCAAATTTTTATACTAAAAAAATACTTCTCCACCACTATTGTTGTTGACCAACTTTTGACGTTGACCATCGACGTGTCCGTTCAGAACGTGCCAAATGTGACAAAACATGGTAACCCAGAGAGTCCATAATTGTTTCATGAGAAAGTCAGGCTTGAGTAGAAAAGTAAAAGAGACACAGAAGTTAGGGTTTCAAAGGCCTAGACATCGTTGCTTTCTGAAATGCAAATCATGTGTTGAAATAGGCTAACCTAAAAAAAGATCATGGCTGGAAGGGAGAAAAAGGAGGTCCCTCTGAGGTAAGGGTCCTATCAGAAACAAAAAGACATCTCCAATTAAACACACTAGGCAAATATCCCTTTTCCTAAAATAGATAGAACTGCATGTCCACTCTCTAAAACTCCGTCGACACGCACTGTAAAAGGCTAGAGACAAAATCTTTGGGCTCTTTGGCTAGCTACTTGTAGCTAGGGTGTGCCAGGAAAAAGGTACGGAACGTCCTTTACCACCAAACTCTCTATCTCTCAACTATACGTCTGGACATATAAGCCCGACAATTTGATGAGAGTAATAATGAATGGTATAAAATTCCTTCAACTTCATAGCTATGAGTATAAAATATACATATGACCATACATTCTATTTTTTGGGACATATTTCAATGGCTATTTAGGTCGGACTGTAATAACTTAATTCAAATATTGAATATATGAGCTCCTTAAGACATAATCGGATAGTCCAGTTCAGTACTCATAACCGTGTAAACAAATGGTTCCATATCATTTTTTATTTTCTGTTAATCACTGTTGAGGATCCTTGAAACCATGGCCTTGGGGGAGGAAAGGAAAATAAAATTAACCACCAGTAGAAACGTCAAATGCAAGGGTATAGATAATACGTGAACATAAACATGAACATGAACTTGTAGTACAAGTTGATAAACTGAATCTAGTTTAGCCAATATATACACAAATACAACAAGCAGTGGTCGCGTAATCCACTGACAGGAGGGAAAGATTGAAAACTTTAGACTTGTTAACTGTTTTCCAGGCGGTCTAAATTTTGCCAACATGAAACAAACAGAAGCTCTCATAATGCTTTACATAATCAAACTGCATGCAATAAGTCTTCCAAGAAAGCCAAGGATGCACTAGGTAAGTTAAGAACCCAGTCCACTTCCGTCATTTGGGGAGGGGTTATTGTAGAACTGGACCGAAATCAAACTGTTTGTAGCTAATGCTGGCTCGGGAGACCCCTGAAAGCTCATGGTCGGGCTACCTCCGGAGTAGAATCCTACAAATATTGTCGGGACAGCACAAACATAGGCAGTGTCAACTTCTCCTATTCTCTTGTTTCGGTTAACTTGCTCTAAAGGAGGTACGTGCAGGAAAGGAAATTTCAGAAAACGCATATCCCTTTTGTGTTTTTTTGATGATATCGTTTTCTAAGATAGGACAGTGGAAGCAAAGAGAAAGAAAATGCAAAAGCTGCTCGTAAATGCAATATGTTCAGTAACATTGTCAGCAAAGTAAAAAAAAAAAACAATACACTGAAAGGAAACAACATTATCAAACTCAAAATTGGTACTGTACCTTGATAGAGTATTACAAGGAAGAAGAGAACTGTGATGACCATGGCAGATAGGCTGCTGCTTAATGACGATGGCGATGAGGATGATGGAGATGATGAGGATGGTGATGATGATAACGATTTGGTCTCCTTCATCTTCTTCAAAGCCTTTAGGTGTTCATTCCTCGCACGCTTCTTCATGTTAATTGCAGAGATCTCCTTTACCAATTTCAGGTCAGCAGCGTCCAATGACGGACCTTTAGGAGGCCGTGGTGGCTTGGAAGCCTTTCTATAGTTTCGCTTTTTATGCTTCTCTTTCACTTGCTCCTTCTCAAGGAGAGCCATATGCTCTTCATTCTCTTCTCCCCCTGAACTATTGCTGATTACCACATCTACATTTTCAACTGCAACCTTGCTAGGTTCCCCCAAATTGTCATATGCGTTAACATGATTGTCACCCCCATCAGCTCCATTAAAACGCAACAAACCACTCGCAATACTATGGACCAAATTCTTCTCTTTTCTATTTCCCGAAACAACGCTTTGGCTGGTGCCCTCTTCAGTAGTCAACCGACCACTCTCAAGATCAATGAAAACTTCTGAGGTGATATTTTCCATGAACCGAAATCTGATATTCAGCTCTATCCAAATCTTTACAAACCACACTAGCAAATCACTTTCGAAGGAACACGTTTTGATATTTACAGTCGATATGTGACGAATTACCCCTACATGTTAAACCAAGTTCGGTCCAGATAAACCTCGAGATGAATATTACGAGGAAAGTAACCCTGCATTTTTGCTCTTCTTTCTAAAATAACCAAGCCTGATCAAAGTTTTCGAAGAGGCAACTTCAATTGAAAATTCCACCAGAAAGGGTCTTTAACAGCACACCTGAATTATTTCATGAATGGCCCAGCAAACTCAATCCATTCTTAACCATATTCCTTCTCCATGTCAAATTATCCACTAATTGACAAGAAACAATCACAAATGAGAATCACACGCAGTTTCATCGAAACTCGGGGCGCCCGATTCTTTGTTTCCTGTAATTACATGGAGGCGATCACCGAAAGGAATTTGGATAATTGAACACTGAAACAGTACAGCTAATTAATTCATCTTCCACATAAATAATTGGCAATGAAATTACTAGTTTTTTTTCTTCTTTTGGGGGGGTGGAGTGGGGGGTTAATTGTGAAATTAGTAGTTGCATACATGCAATGGAAAAAAAAAAAAAAACAAAAATCTAAGCTTAGCCCAAAAACCTAGACTTTGATCAGGTCAAATGCAGATTCATGGAAACCACATATAACCAAAAGTGGGAAGTCAAAGGAATGTCAACGTACCCTTCTCGAGGGGAATGAAGAACCCTAGATCAGACGGCGGATGATTTGGCGTTGCCGGCCGCAAACAGATAAATTTTGGGCGGAGATGTAGAGGTAGAGGAAGGAGTGGGGAGCGATAAACAAGGATTGTACAGAGACTTATTAGGAGTATTTAGTTGATAATTATCCTCTCTCTCTCTCTCTAGAATGGTGACAGGTTTTCCTCCTCTTGTTTGGGTCTGCCGCCTGTTTATTTCCAGTCCTTTTTTCCTTTCTTTTTTTTTTTTTTTGGCTAACGGCTACATTTTTCGGAGCCCCTGGGTGCACTACTGCACTGTTCGACATTATCCCAATCGTCCAGTAATCAAGCCCCATGATATTTCCTTCAGTTCATTTGTCATTTTTCGGCTATTTTTCGATCACACTTGATTGATCGATTTCGTTCATTTTGTAAAGTTTGGCGAGAACCTTAATCATGCCAAAAATTGTGTTCATCGGATTTTATTTGATACATAATCGGCGCACGTGAAAATTGCAAAAAAAACCAAAACTAGGTTTTGATTCAATGTATTTTTGGACTTAATTTTGGTTTTCTTTAATTTTCACGTGTGTCGATCATGTATCAAATAAAGTTCGATGAACACAATTTTTGGCAAGATTGAGGTTCTCGCCGAACTCTACAAAATGAACGAAATCGATCATCCATATGTGATCGGAAAATGGCCAAAAAATGAGAAACGGATCGGAGGGGATAGCATGTGGCTTGGTATCCCGGGATACCTAAAAGTTTCTCCAAAGGTTCTTCCCGAAAAGAGTAGTCTCTCTCCTAAAAAAATCTTTTTTAATTCGGATCATAGAAAATACTTTTGAAAGATTGCCTTACGGTTTTGAAAATGGGACAGTTTTAGGGTTTCAATTCAAATTTTATATTATAATAGATTTAAACCAATTTTGATTTCAATATGTACATAAGGTTTCTTGCAATCTCATCCCCTTTAAGCCATGATTTTGACTTATGTGAATGCTAGTAATTTTGATAATTTTCATAACTAGTCATTCATGAAAACTAAAGGGTACACATTGCATTTTTTCCCCTGATTTTCATAACTAGAAATTTCAATTCCACTAAACATGTTTGAAAATCCGATTTTTTTTTGAAACAAGCACCATAAACATGTTTGCGTTATTGTTTTGTTTATAAAGTACATAATCAATTCCACTAGTTTATGGAAACTCAAGAAATACAAAAATTGCGTTTTCATTTGTTTTGAAAATACTTTCAACAGCCTAAAAAATAAATAACAAAAACGATTATGGTTGTTTTTACTTTTAATAAATAAACAAAAACTCATTTCTTATTTTTTATAAACGAAAAAAAAAGTTTGCAACTTTACCAAACAGAGTCTTAGTGTGCCATTTATTTACGTTAACAGCCTCATAAAAGGAGGGTAACAACCATCTTAGCTGTCCTACCACCTAATATAGATACCTGCCCAACAAACAGCACCATGGGCAGCTTCTTTTGAGGCCATCCTTCATTTTCGTGATGGAGAAGCCAAAAAAACTCATGCTCTGGACCATTCAAATCTGAGTTAGAAAGAGTCAGATTCTCCTAATCTTCTGTACATAATTTTTAATAGAATTTCGTATTAGACTTTGGAACAACAAGGAGAAAATGGGACTTCCATTGCAGAATCTATTGGTGGGGTTTAAGAGAGGCAGGCAGGCAGCAATTGTCAAGTCAAACACGTTTGTTTCTCAGCTGGTCACTGGAAGGAAATGGATCACACTTTTGTACAAGCTATCGACTTGCTGGATAGCTTGTGTTCATATTGGCATGACGATGCCCCATGCCATTTCCCTCCCCTGTTTTAGAAATACGATGCCCGGCATTACTCGCTTTCTTTGACTGATTCACTCATCATCTATCAACTTTATTAGTAGCTGGTTTGACGACGATACCTAGAATCCTGCAGTACAGCGGAGAGGGGTTCGAACATGCGAGTCTGGTCAGCGGCTGCTGGCTCAAAATTTTTGTTCAGTTTGTCGTTCAACAAGTCATCCACCATTTCATTCACAGGGGTTTAAATTGATTCCCCTTCACTCTTTTTTCCATTACCAATGCATTACCGTGGATAAAGTCAACTTCGGATTATATCAAGATCGAACTCAAAACATGGGCACCTTCTATTGTGTATTTGAATGTAAGGGGAAAAATAAATCCTATCTTTTGTTTTATCAATTTTTGGGAAGAAAACGACAAGGGAGCGTACGCTAAATGCAGAAAGGCTATTTGAAACCATGATCCCAACCAAAACTACAAGTTAGAGAAAACTAACTGTAAATAACAAGAAATCATTGACACTCCAACAAAAATTAGGAGAGATCACATGGCTTCCTACAGCTCTGATTTATAACTCGAAAATCCTACTTCAAATAACGGTACCAGAAAACTAGGCTCCACTGAAACAAAAGAAACCTAAGCACATACAGAACAGAAAATACACTTTCCAGTAAAATCCCCAGGGATATGTCTCCAAACTCCAAAGGGAGCAAAAACATGAACAGACTGCTTTACTTTTAGTTCTTGCTCTCTTCCCTCTCCCTTTCCCATTTCTTGTAAAGCTTCTCAAGAACACGCTTTGCCTCACATTGCGGAAAGTTCTCAAGATCGAAGTAGAGCGGTGCTATATCAAGTATCCTGAACCAACACAAAAACCACAGAAGGTTGAATAGAGGTGGAAAGTTATGTAGGACTACAATTCATGATCAATCAGGATAGCAATAAAAACTGTCGTTAATCTGTCTAGGTTCCCTTATTACATCCAAGACTCCTGGTAAAAAAAATCAACTGCCAGGTCCAAATTTCATAAATACTAAACAAAACATAAGGTTGAAATTGAAGGCATGTATGGCATTTTTTCATTTTGGTATCTTGTCCTATAGTTGAGAATACACAAAAAAAACTTGTTTGGGGAACAATTTTTTAGACTTGTTTTTGGAAGACTTTACTAAGAACCGGCCCTTGTTTTTAGGGGGAAAAAACACCTAAAAGATAATTATCAAAAAACTATATCGGCTAAAAATTGAATACTACATGGAAAGGACAAAAGAGGTGATTTTATTTTAGAAAATAGTTCTTGAGAATCGTTCTACAATACTGAACTTTAAAAAGACAACCAACGGGGCCTGGATTGGGAACAGAAAAAATTGTGAGATCCAGAACCATCGAACCAGCAGTCAAAAAAAAAAAGGGAGAGGGGTAGAAGTAACCAAGAGGTCGTTTGTGAAGGGCAGAAACCAAGTTAGAGTGGGTAACGTTCCTGTCTATGACAAGCCTTAGATTACCAACGTCAAGTTTTCATTTATTCACTGGCAGAAAAACATGTGACAACATTTAATCCAAGAAGCTTTTTGGAAGAACAGAACAGCCGAGAAGAGCTTTATAAAGAAAGAATAGAGATACTGAAATGCATCATACGCTACTGACATCTATAATTGATTAGCAAAGAGTAGTATTGCACACAAGAAAGTGAGACTAACCATTCACCATGAACATCTGTGACGGTGCGGATGAAATTCCTACTTGTCAAGACAAACTCATTGTAGATAACCCACTCTGGCTTACGATTCAGGCAATTTGAAGGGTGCAAGTGCACCACCTGCACATGGTACAACGTAGCATTTGATTGTCAATGTGGATCCTATGATAAATGGTCGTCCTCCCAAGTGAGACAAGTATATCATTTCCTAGACAGGTATAACATTTCCTAGACGTTAGAAACAGGAGATGAATCATAATCATTACCTGCTTGTCCTTCACAGTCAAATAGTGACCAGTGCGCTCCAGATGAGCCACCTGCATGAAATATCCAGCTAGCATAGCTTTTCTGATGTTGATATAGTAATCACGACTGTTGAAATCTGTGCTGCATAGCTTGAGGTTGTATCTAACCATGATCCGAACTAACTGTTCTCTCACATTATCAGCAGCTTTCATTGCCCTAGGGTTGATAAAGTTCTCGTAACACCAAGATGGATCCTCATCTAAAACCCATATGCATATGGAAGATTAGCAACATAAATGGCATTGATAATAGCCTCAGTGATTCTAAAAGCAAAAGGAGCACAGTTTAATATACTCACTATTTTCCTTGTACGCATGATATACATTCAAGAGTGTGAGGTGATCCCCATCAATGTGTGCAAAGTTAGCTTTTGCCTGATCTGCAGCTTTTTGAGCCTCCCTAGGCCGGAGAAAGCAATTGGGTACTAAACACAAAATTGGGTTATCACAGAGGAGGCCCATGGTAGGTCAGCAGATGCATAGAGGCGAGACGACATCATTTGCTTCATGAGAAGAGAGAATACCAAAAAACTGCAACTATCTGCATCAGCAGTAACTTAGATATTCTATGGTGCATGCCAACTGGGGGGGGGGGGGGTGTTTGTTGGTGGGGAGGGGGTTGGGAACATGAAACCATGGACAAGACAGTTGCTGACGGCAACCTATGTGGACCTGCATACTTTTAACTGCATGCAGACGTACACACACGCATACAAAACTACAATTAAATATATAATATCTATGTGCAGTCGTGCACATACAAATGCCAGGAAGACAGGCATGCATTCTTAGAGAAAGCAGCAGCATTCTCAGCCCATTATTGTACTTCCACTTAGACAAGCGATTAGACTCAAGACACAAAATAGAGAGAACAATATAATGACACTTACTTGAAAGCATGGCCGAGATAGACAGAATCTCATTTGAACAATTAAATTCAGGGCTGACAACAAGCATCTTTGCCATCTGAGGATCTAAGGGAAATTCACTCATTATCTCACCCAGTTTGGTCAAGTTTCCGTCATCATCTAATGCTCCCAAGTAATTCAAAACCTCTAAAGCTCTCATCAATGTCTCTGGAGCAGGGGGGTCCATGAAATCAAAATGGACCAGATCATCAATCCCTAGTTTCTTCAAGGTGAGAACTGTGTTTGCAAGGTTTGACCGCAGAATTTCTGGGTAGGTCTGCGGTTGAAGATCATTATTAAAGCTTTTCTCAGTGTAAAGTCTAAAACATTTGCCTGGCTGCGTTCTTCCAGCACGCCCTGATCTTTGGTGAGCACTAGCCTTTGATATCGGAGAGACCAATAAAGATTCCACACGTATTCGAGGGTTGTAGACTTTTTGTTTAGAAAACCCAGGGTCTATTACATAAACAATGCCATCAATGGTCAAAGAGGTTTCTGCAACGTTTGTTGACACTACAATCTTCCTCCCAGGAGGACCGCCCACCATTACGGGGGGAGGAGCAGGATCAAAAATCTTCTGCTGCATAGCTGGAGGAAGTGTAGAATACAGCAGCACCACCTTCACAGGCCCATACACATCACCAGCATTTGCAACTTGTTTTGATATTTTCTTACATGCATCTTCTATCTCCTCCTCTCCGGTAAGAAATACAAGTATGTCACCAGGTGGTTCACACATATGTATCTGCATAATTGTGCGAATGGCTGCCTCAAGGTAGTCTCTTTCAGGCTCTTCAGTGTAAAAAATCTCCACAGGATGAAGCCTTCCTGGTACTTTCATTAAAGGTGCACCATAGAAATAACCCTGGAACTTTTCAGCCTCAAGAGTAGCACTCATAACTACTAGTTTCAAATCGGGTCTATTTTTCAGTACTTCCTTCAAAAGCCCAAATAAAACATCCGTTGCCAAAGTTCTTTCATGAGCCTCATCAAGAATTATCACTTTGTAACGTTCCAAAAGTGGATCCGCCATAGCTTCTCTTAAAAGCATACCATCTGTTAAATATCTGTCATGCAAAAGGACAAGCACAAGAATTATCACAGCAAGATTAAGCAACAAGATCAAGACACCTATACCTTGTATTGCTATTAAGTATTAACTAATAATCCACACAAATGACCAACATAAGTGAGAAATAATCTATTAGTTAATGAATTTACTTCAAAACCGTTCTCGAACTACTGCAGTCTTCAAAACGGATGCTATAACCAACTTCTTCCCCCATATTCACATCCATCTCTTCCGCAACCCGACGCGAAACAGACATTGCAGCAACCCTCCGAGGTTGGGTGCAAGCAACCATGAATTTCCTGCGCTTATCTGGGATCTCTTGTTCAACTGCTTCCAGAACAAACTGAGGGATCTGTACAAAAGGTGAAGCAACAGTTAGATTCTGCCATTCTGGGTCAAAGCAATAAATATTAAATTCCACCATAAATGATTTCTATTCCACCGTGCAGATAATAATTCCAGTTTTGCCTTGATAAGATCATTCCATAGTTGCATAAACTTGAATAAAATATCTTCTCAAATTTTGCTTCGAAATGCAATAAAGTGGCAAGTCCATGCACAGCGATGGCTACTTGCAAGGAGATAGCATCTATTTTCTCAGCAAACAGACCTGAAAGTTAACATGTTCCAACAAGGAAAAAACTTTAAAGCACTAGACAACCGAATTAGAAACCCTAAAACATGTCCAACTTGAAGTCCTTAGGTTCTCATCCCCTAGAAACTACTGACAGGTATTCTATGAAGTACAACATCCTACAAGCTTCTTGAAAGGTAATGACCGCCAAAGTTCAAAACTATACTGGCCTAAACAGAGTAAAAGTAATTGTGCCATAGTACTCTACCGACATATATAATCAGACTACAAATGTTCCAAGTAGCTAAGTAAAACTTCCAAACACGATCAATACAGACTAATAGCATACCCACAACCCAAAAAAGAAAACTGGTTTTCAAGATATAGAACAAAAATTAGGTATGCAAAGTATATAATCACATTCCATCATCACAAAACTGCCAAGGGGTTGGCCTAGTGGTCAAGGCCTCGGACTTAGGGTTTGCTCCCTCCTATGGTCTGAGGTTCGAAACTTATTAGGTGTTATCAACTCCTTTGGGACCCGTCCATACAAAGATTTTCTATGCCTTTAATTGGGACTCCAGCAAGTGGGCGGTGGGAATGGTCCCCAATATGAGTTGAGGTGCGTGTAAGCTGGCCCAAACACATCAATTATCAAACTACGGATTCCATCGCCACAAACAACCACACATATAACAAACAACTAAACCACTAAACAAGATCATTAGTGAAGCCACTTCAGCTTTCTTTCTCCTGCCTCAAATTTTCTGGGCAACCAAACAAATTAACTAATTGACTGACTTTCGCCCCAAGAAATTTGCAAAGACTGACCTGAGTAGTTTTACCACTACCAGTTTCACCAACTAAAATTAGGGTTTGATTAGCCTTCAACGCTTGCAAGAACTCCTCCTTCTGGTGCCAAACGGGGAGCGTCTTCCTCTTCTGCAATATCTCGAGATACCTCTTCGAATACGGCCGCCCGTTCCACCGGTTCACCAGCGGATTGGTGCCATTCCCGTGAACTGCGAATCTGTTGGTTTTCGCGAGCTTTGCCGATACACAGGTATCGTCCACCACGTCGAACAAGCTGACCTTCCTCTTCCTTTCCATCCCCATCGAAAAACCTTACTAAACCCTTACAAAATTCGAAGGGGTTCTGGGTTTTCACCTGAAAATAAATCGAAACCCTAGAGAGAGTAGGAGAAACGATGCGGCGTAACTAGAGAGAAGAAGAAGAGAACTTTCTCGAATTACGGACGAGACCCTGATTGTCGATTCAAATTATTCCCCAAAAAACTTGCACAAATCCGTTATCCGCGGGAACTTTTTGTTTCGCTCGGCTTCTGAAAGCTCATGTGGCTAGTTAGGCCCCGTTCCAGAAATTTTTTTACAAAAAAAACAGCTTGTTTCACATTTTTAAATTTAAAAATAATATAAATGAAAAATAATTTTTTAATTTTTTTTGCATCGTATTAAAGATCTTAATGAGATCTATTAAACAAGATCCATATTGGTAGAAAAATTATTTGCGTAAATATATTATTTTTGAGCTTAAAATTGCCTTTTAAAAAATAAGTATTTATTTTACGTTCCGGAACGGGGCCTTAGGCTCCGTTCCGTTCCAGAACGCATTATAAGTACTTATTTTTTAAGAAGGCAATTTCAAGCTCAAAAATAAAGGGCTTAATGAAATCAAAAAATATACAATATGGATCTTATTTGAAAGATCTCGATGAGATCTTTAATACGGTACAAAAAAAAATCAAAAAATTATTTTTCATTTACATTATTTTTGAGTTTGAAAATGTGAAATAAATACTTATTTTTTAAGAAGGTGTTCTGGAACGGAGCCTTAGTGGTCCCCTCTGAGAATTTTTACGATGCCGGATGGGTATATTACACGTGGTACTCGTTTGGCACATTCGGGTCGTCCAATACATTTTTTGGACGATTTGAATTGAAACTCTATCTTTTCTTTAATCCCAACACTTTCTCTCTTCTTTTTTGCTCTCTAAATCTAAGCCGTCAAAAAACGTAATGAACGGCTCAGATACACGAGCGGACACCACGTGGTACCTGCTCGGCAATGAAAAAAATTTCGTCTCCTCCTAGCTGCTTCTAACTGTTTTTAGTGGGTGTCGGTTCTCTGTGGCTGACCCTAGATGGGTTGGTCTCATTTTGTTTGGTTGTAAAAATACCTCTTATCTTCTCTGTAACCCATGAAAAATATGATCGATTTGGATATTCACCATGTTCTAAAATATATTTTATGGTTAAAAAAAAATCTATAAAAAATATGGTCAATTTGAGTGAGTGCCTGAGTTTGTGCAGAAATATCTCATTATAATACATTGACATATTTTAAAAATTACTCATAAATCGGTTGTTATTGAGCCTAAATTTTCATGGAGAATTTGCAGAAATTAAACATGGTGGATTTGAGCATCAGAAACACGGTTGATTTGAATATCTACCATGTTCAAAATATTCATGGTAATTTCGTCAAAACTATTCATGAAAAAACATCGAAAGAATATGTAGTACGTAAATCCATCCATTTTTTTTTGGTTGTAGGGGAGAGAGAATTAAAAGATTAGGAAAGATGGAGATTTGAAAGATTATCACTAAGGGACAGGACCCCTTTTAAGTTTTGTTGTGGACCTTGTGGTTAATCGGTTATGTTTTCTGATCAGGTGGATTCAAGTTCTTTCCAATTCTGAGGGATGAGTTAATTGTTTGTTGGGAAGCTCTGGGACTCCGGGTTGGAATACTGGAATCATAACAGCAGTACGTAGTAGTGTCTCTAGTTATTTTGCAAGCATAGATTCAGAAAAAATTTGGTTTTGTCTTTATTTGAATTTTTTTCGCGTTTGTTCATTTTGCATCAATTTTTTTGACTTTTTGATTAGTCTCGCAAAAGTAAATTTTTTTTTTTACTTTTACCCAAATATTTTGAACAAGAATACTTTTAAGTAGAAAAAAGTAACAAGGACAACTTTTAAGTAGAAAAAGTAAAAAAAGTCGACTTTTTTTTTTTTTTTTACTTCAAAGTGGTCATTGTTCAAAATATTTGGATAAAAGTATAGCAAGGTTTTCTGCCTACTGAGTGCCGACCACATACCTGAATAAATAAATGTGCATGAGATGTGTTGTCTTTGTGCCCAGTCGTAAGAAAGCAATTCATGAATGGCAATTTCTACCACAAAATTAATTCTTGTTGGGAAAAAAAACGCAATCTGGATGAGGGTTACTTCTTGTAAATCGAGAAATTTTTTATTTGTACTTCCCTACGAAAGAAATTCACTGTAACAACTTGCTAGATTAGGTTTTGATTCATTGTTTGGCTTGGATTCTATATACGGTCAGAGTAAGGGTGTGCAAAAAACCCGAGGATCAGTGGACCCGATCCAAAGGGTCTCGGACGGGGTCGAACTTGTGGTTCGGACGGATGTGAGTTTACTTTTTGTTTAAAATCAAATTTCGATTCGGGATTCAGGTTGGTGCATTCCTTACCAGTGGGGTCGGACCCGAGCCGACCCATTTGAAGGTTAAATTCAGTTTTTTGGTCCGATCCAACCCGACCTGGAGTAAACAATCGGGCTCTCAGACGGGTCTTACCACCTGTGTGATTCGATATTTGTGGGTCTAAATTTTCTTACCTGACACGATCAGGTTTCGGGTCAAAACCGTCCCGCCCGACCCGTGCACACCCCTAAACTGTCAGAGAGTGCTAATTTTTCCTTTTTTTTTTTTGTGACGGTGGCCGGCAATGGTGACAACTGTTGCCAGCGGGAGAGAAGCTGGCTAGTGAAGAGAGAAAATTTTGAATATACTATTTGGATCACTTGAGTAGCACATGATCTTTTTCCATCAAAATAAAAATTAAATGGCATTCTTAGTCACTCAAGTCAAAATTAAAATCAAAATCAAAATCAAGTATCCGAATTTATTCGTTGAAGTCAGGGACTAATAAATTGAGATTCGGGCCAATTTGCACTTTTTAATTTGAAGAATGTGATGACATGAAAGAATGCTGAAACTTAAAATTGCAACTTGACTTTTTGGTCATATTTGTGGTGCAGCGCATCAGGATCATGGATTATGGGACAAAAGCCTCAAGTATCCGTCCACAGCCCACTATTGGGGGAATTACTAGACAGTGGGGTTTGGGGCAAAGATTTCTGAACTCATGAACATGTTTTTGTGGAATTACTCAGATATGAAAAGGAACAAAAACAATTCCCCATACATGGAAGGGCAATGTAAAAAGTCTAATATACCCCATACACATTTGAAATTCTATCTGGCTCTCCCTCGTAAATTGCTAATCCCCCCACCTGACACACACCCCACTGGTCCCACCTCACTTTTCCGAAACTACCCCGTCTCTCTCTCTCTTTCTCCCTTTTCTTTCTTTCTTTCTTTAAAGTTTGTTTTTTTTTTTTTCCTTTTCTTTCCGATTTGTTTTTTTTTTCATTTTATTTCCTTTCTTTCTTTCCGGTTTGAATTTTTTTCTCTTTAATAATAGGTTCAACGTAAAGTAATTGAGAGAAAAAAAGTGTTTCAATTGATCATGTTTATCCGACTGTTTTCTTTTTCTTTTTTTGTCATTTATAGATTAAAAAATATAGTTACAAAAATAAGTGTTTCAATTTTCAATCCGTTTGAACCAGTGCAAAGATATTTTTTTGATCATTTCATTCTAAATGGTCGTAACAAATTTTTGACTCTAAGGCCTTTCAATGAACACCCTAAGAGAGTCTTGAAACTAAATAATGAGTGTTAGAGTGCTCATTGAAATGCTGTAAAACAAAAAATTCATTAAGATTATAATTAGTGTTTGGGAACTAATTACGAAATGTATTTTGCAAACGACATACTAATCCAGAATAAAAATGTTATATTTAGAAAGTCTAGCCCCGTTGACGCGTTAAAGTCAGAAAAGAAAGTCTAGCCTCGTTGACTCATTAAATTCACTGACACACGTTCTTCTCTCCACACACCCTCCTCTCGTTCCAAATTTCAATCTGTTTGAATGAGTGAGAAGATTTTATTTTTTTATTATTTAATTCTAAAGGATCATAATTAAATTTTAACTATAGAACTTTCGTTGATTAGCCCTAAGAAAGTAGTAGAATCAAATACTCTTAGGACTAATCAACGAGAGTCCTAAAGTCAAAATTTAATTATGACCCTTTAAAATTAAATGATCAGAAAAATAAAATCTTCTCACCCATTCAAACGGATTGAAATTTGGAATACTTAATTTTTTAACCTTTAATTTATATATTAAAGGAGTCAGTTTGTAGTTGAATCTGGGTTTGGACCTAAGTTGCCCTTTCTGTGGACCTAAGTTGCCCTTTCTATGGACCTAAGTTGCCCTTCTATAAATCTAAGTTGCCCCTTTTATGAATCTAAGTTACCCCTTATATGAGATCATGAGTTGATCTGTAGTTGAATCTGGGTTTGGACCTAAATTGCCCCTTCTATGGATCTAAGTTGCCCCTTCTATAAATCTAAGTTGCCCCTTTTATGAACCTAAGTTACCCCTTGTATGAGATCATGAGTTGATATGTAGTTGAATCTGGGTTTAGACCTAAGTTGTCCTTTCTATGAATCTAAGTTGCCCCTTCTATGGACCTAAGTTGAATCTGGGTTTGGACCTAAGTTGCCACTTCTATGTACTTAAGTTGTCCCTTCTATAAATTTAAGTTGCTCCTTCTATGAATCTAAGTTGCCTCTTGTATGAGATCATGAGTCGATATGTAGTTGAATCTGGGTTTGGACCTAAATTGCCTCTTCTATAAACCTAAGTTGCCATTTCTATGGATCTAAGTTGAATATGAGTTTGGACTTAAATTACCCCTTTTATAAACCTAATTGCCCTTTCTATGAACCTAAGTTACCTCTTGTATGAGATCATGAGTCGATATGTAGTTGAATTTGGATTTGGACCTAAATTGCCTTTTCTATGAATCTAAGTTGCCCCTTCTATGGACTTAAGTTGAATCTGGGTTTGGACCTAAGTTGCCCCTTCTATGGATCTAAGTTGCCCCTTCTATAAACCTAAGTTGCCCCTTCTATGAACCTAAATTGCTCCTTGTATGAGATCATTAGTCGATATGTAGTTGAATCTGGGTTTGGATTTTTTATTTTTGTTAAAACATTTAGTTTAATTCTTCTCTTAGGGCTCTCGTAGAGTTAAAAATTAATTATGATCTTTTTTGATAAAATGATCAGAAAAATAAGATTTTGCACTGGTTCAAACAAATAAAAAATTAGAAATAATAATTTTTTCATTTGATTTTGTGGTTCTCTTAGGGCTTTTTAATGAGAGCCCTAGAGCTAAAAATTAATTATGATCATTTAAGAAAAAAATTAGTTTTATTTTTCTAATCATTTTATCTTAAAGAATCATAATTAATTTTTAAGTCTAGAGCTGTGGTTGAAGAGCCTAAAGAAAATCATGAAACCAAATGAAAAAAATTAGTGTTCCAAATCATTTTGAGCCGGTGCAAAAATCTGATTTTTCTTATCATTTTACCTTAAAGGATTATAATTAATTTTTAGCTCTAGGCTCTCGTTAAAAAGTCCTAAGAGAACCATAAAACCAAAAGAAAAAAATTAAGTGTTCCAATTTTCAATCCGTATGAACCGGTGCAAAGATCTTATTTTTTTGATCATTTTATCCTAAAAGATCATAATTAATTTTTAGCTATAGGGTTTTCGTTGAAGAGTCCTAAGAGAAGGATAAAACCAAATGTTTCAACACTAAAAAAAAAAAAATCCAAAACGGTGACCGGTCCCTCGAGCTGGCTACGGTGACGTCATCAAATTGAAGGTCCGTTACCGCTGGATCTGACATCACGGAGATCGGTCCATCACCGTCCGTGGTGAAGGCAACGGTGGTTATGGTAGCAGGAGTTGTGGAGGCGGCGGTGGTTATGGCGGCAGTGGTGTCTAGTTTTCATAGGAACTCATCCTGATCAGGGTGAGGATAATTTAGATAGTTTGGTTCATATTCCACTTTTAGTATCAAGTAGTACTTCTTTTTCATATTTTTACTTTTGGTGAATCTTGGTGAATCTCTCGTTGAACTGAGGTGATTATGGAGGCCGCGGCGGTGATTACGGTAGCAGGAGTGGTGGAGCTGGCGGTGGTTGTGGCTGCATTGGTGTCTGCAATTGGTTTTGATTTTGGACATCTTTTACTATTAAATTTAAAGTTAAGGGCAGTTTTGTCTGAATAAATTATAAATACCATGAGCTGGGCATTATTTTTCCTCTTTCCATGGGTTTTTAATTCCCAAAAAGTGTCCCATGTATTGGGACTTATTTGCCCCACTCTCCTCTGAACCGTAATTTCCCCCACTATTTTTATCCGATTTATTTGACCATTGTAGCCTACGAAGCCTCTGATATTTAGGCCTCGTTTCAGAACATCTTTTTAAAAAATAAGTAATTATTTCACATTTTCAAACTCAAAAATAATGTAAATGAAAAATAATTTTTCAAATTTTTTTTGCACCGTATTAAAGATCTCAATGAAATATATCAAACAAGATCCATATTGATAGGAAAATAATTTGCATAAGCACATAATTTTTGAACTTGAAATTACCTTCTTAAAAAATAAGGATTTATTTTACTTTCCGGAACGGAGCCTTAATGAACTCAATTACGTAAAATTCAAGGTTCAGACTTCTAGTCCTCCTCTCTCTCTCTCTCTCTCTCTCTCTCTCCCTTCTAGGGCTCATGGATCAAACATGGTTTTACTTGATTTCTATAGCCGCCTCCATTCTCTCTCTCCTTCTCCTGAAACTCCTCCAACAGAAACCATCCTCACCAAAAATCACACCACCGTCCCCGCCTCCACTTCCTATAATCGGCCATCTCCATCTAATCAAGCAACCATTGCACCGAACACTCGAAAAACTTTCCCAACAATATGGCCCGATTTTGACCCTCCGATTCGGGTCTCGTCCAGTACTCATCCTATCCTCCCCATCCGCAATCGAAGAGTTATTTTCCAAAAACGACCTCATTTTCGCAAACAGGCCGCGGCGTCTAGCTGGGAAACACATCCACTACAACTACACAACGATAGGGTCCTCCTCGTACGGGGAGCACTGGCGAAACCTCCGCCGCCTTACAACACTAGAAATCTTCTCCACCACTAAACTAAACTTGTTTTTGGGTATTCGACAGGAGGAAGTCCGGTCGATGTTGAGAAATCTGTTTCGCATTTCGCGTAAAACTTTTGTGAAAATCAAGATGAAATCGAGAATATCTACGATGTTATACAATACGATCATGCGAATCCTTTCGGGGAAACGGTACTACGGGATCGATGAGGAGGACTCCGAAGAGGCTAGGGAGTTTCGGGAAATCATCAGGAACGTTTCTGAGTTAAGTGCAGCCTTGCATCTGGGGGATTTCGTGCCCTGTTTGTGGTGGGTTGATTTTGGGAAGCTGGAGAAGAGGATGTTGACGACCAAGAAGAAAATGGATGCGATTTTTCAGGGTTTGATCGATGAGAATCGGAGTGAAGATACAGAGGTTTCGCATTCAAATGGCAGGAAAGCGAAGTCGATGATCAACTCTATGCTGGATTTACAGAACTCAGATCCTCAGTATTATTCTGACGAGATAATCAAAGGCACCATAATGGTATGAGAACTGCAAGCTCTTTCATCTTGTGTATTTTGGGCGGTTGACTAGGGGTTTTTTTTTTTTTTTTTTTTGTGTGACGGATGAACAGTTCTACAGTCAAATCATTATATAGATCTGACTGTATAACTTAAATATCCGGAAAAACTAGCGCGACCACACTAGTTACAGTTCCCTCACCTCATAGCGAATCGAACTCCATACTTTGAGGAGTATTTCCAAAGTCGAGACATTCACCCGAATTAGGGCCACCCTCTGGGTTACAAGTAATAATCAGAGTGATTATCAAAAAAAATAAGTAATAATCAGAGTTGGTTTGTTTTTTAAAAAAATCTTCTTCTTTTGACTTTTTTATTTTTGACAGTTACGTCCAAACTACCATGTTAGGATAATCCTCCAAATCTTTGCCCTTGTCCCCATTGCACTCCCATCCCAAGTCCCAATTGCGTGATTTGGTGTAACTCTTGTATGTTTTACAAATCTATAACCCAATTTTTATGGAACGAGCCAAGAAAAATAAAAAAGCCTTTCTTTTTGGTTTTTTCTAAAACAATTGTTTCGGTAAGAATTTTTTTTTACTTTTTTCGATTTCTCTCGTCGATTCAATCCAATAATCTGCAAAATTTTGGAGCAAAACTAAGATGAGAAAAAAATTTAAATGATGGCAATAAAATTTGGCTTTTCTGGGGAAACTAAAGCCTCTCTCCGAAACCATCACTTATTTCTGAAAGTCCAAAAAGAGGAGTGATTTTCAAATAAGACCATGCCATAGATTTCAAATAAAGCCGTTTTCCTTAATAGTTTTAATAGTTTTATGGGTGATTTTAGGTACCCGAACTTGATATTAGGTGACTTCATAATTTCTAGATGAAAGCCTTCGTAACAACTCTCAAACTGATTTCAATCTCGTCCCTAAGCTAAAATTTGTAGACCCAATTGTCTACCAAATGCGTAAGGAAAAAAGAGCGGGCAGAATCGCCAATCAAGCCGTGACGCAATTTCAGAGTTCATATTCTCTAATGGCAACCCAGAGAACATCTGGTCGCATACGAACAATAGAGTAGTTGATTGAATAAACCTTTGTTAGGTGTGTAGTGTGTGGGCCCCCATGTGAGTGCGAGTGCGAGTGTGTTACAAAAGTACAGATTGTACAACCGTAAGTGTAACTGTTTGTGGTTATATTATTTTCCATGTGAATTGAAAGTACTTATCCCCAAAAGAGGTTCTTCGATCAAGAAGTATCAATCAAAACCTTCATCTCTCTCTGTAGTCATTGTTAGGCGCAGGAACCGACACATCAGCGTCGACCATCGAATGGGCACTATCTCTCCTGCTCAATCATCCCGACGTTTTAGACAAAGCTAGAGCCGAACTTGACGTTGTCATTGGCGAAGACCGTTTGGCAGACGAATCGGATCTCTCCAAATTGCCCTACCTCCAAAATATCATAAACGAGACTCTCCGATTGTTTCCAGCAGCGCCACTCCTCTTACCGCACGAATCGTCCGATGATTGCACGATTGGAGGATTCCAAGTGGAACGTGGAACGATGTTGTTGGTCAACGCTTGGGCTATCCACAGAGACCCGAAGGTGTGGGAGGACCCCACGAGTTTTAGACCGGAAAGGTTTGAAGGTGTGGAAATTGAGGCATACAAGTTACTACCGTTCGGGATTGGGAGAAGGAGCTGCCCGGGGGCGGGACTTGCCAATCGGGTAGTGGGGCTGGCTTTGGCGACGTTGATTCAGTGCTTCGAGTGGGAGAGGATTAGTGAAGAGCTTGTGGACATGTCTGAAGGGCAAGGGGTCAGTATCAGTAAAGCTAAGCCATTAGAGGCTATGTGCAGAGCACGCGAAAGAATGGTTAATGTGCTCTCAGAGCTGTGAGCACGTTGTACTTTAATTATATCCGTCCTAAAACTTAGGTACGCGAAAGATCCTTTGTAGACAATTTATGTTGTTGTAATTGAATAATATGCACAAGCATCATATCTTGTATTCAAGCCCATAATATGTCGTTTAGTGAGCATTTTTTTTGTTGTTGTTGGGGTAAACTGGAAATTTAAATGGAAAGCTAAGCTAATAATACAGAGTTCTGGGGTAAGTAGCACCCCTCAAGTCTTCCAAAAACTGAAAATTAATAGATGACGGCATAGTAATGTAATTAAGAAACTGAAAGCGGTGTGAAAGGGCATCTCTTGTGATTGCATCGGCACATGACCTGTTGCATTCTCTCATGGTGTGGCTAACCGGTGGGCTGTCCAATTGCTTGACAAGGTCCCTGCAAATAAGGATATTATGTAGAGGAGGCAAGGATATTATGCAGAGGAGGTGGTGGTTACCGCGAACTTCATAATGGAGGCTGAAATCTTCATTGTTATTTTTCAAGATTTTCTATTGGGGAGGTGATTTTGGCACTTCAAATTTAGCCAATGGCACTCCACTTTTAATTTTATTTTCTCACATGATTAACACACAAAGTAGAGTGCCAGTGGAAAAAACTGGAGTGCCAAAATCAATTTTCTTTCTATTGATATGTATGTAATCTTCATTGAATGTCTCTCAAATATTCAACTGCTTATATGCGATTTACAATTTCCATTTGGTGTGTGTGAGAGAGAGGAGACTTCCAATATTTATCAATTTTGTTGCATTATTGAGAAATGATATACAAAGAAAATTTCATGTAGGCACCCGACCTTTCACACAAATCACACATAAACACCTGACCTTTCTTAAATTTCATATAAACGCCTAAACTTTTTAAAAACTCATCAATTCAACACCTGACCTTTATTAAATTTCATATAAACACCTGAATTTTCTAAAAACTCATCAATTTCACACCTGACCTTTATTAAATTTCATATAAACACCTGAGCTTTCTAAAAACTCATCAATTCAACATCTGCCATCATCATTTCGTCTAAAACCAAACGGAAAAAAAGTTAAGTGCTCCAATTTTTTATTTGTTTGAACCAGTGCGAAGATCTTATTTTTCTGATCATTTTATTTTAAAGAATCATAATTAATTTTTTACTCTAAAGCTCTTGTTAGTCAACCTTAAGAAAGTCATAGAATCAAATATCTCTTGGGGCTAACTAACGAGAGCCTTAGAGTCAAAAATTAATTATGATTTTTTAGGATAAAATGATCAGAGAAATAAGATTTTTGCACCGGTTTAAACGGATTGAAAATTAGAGCAATTAGTTTTTTAACCATATTTTTTAATATATAAACGATCTATACATGGTTGAAAAATTAATTGCTCTAATTTTCAATTTCGTTTGAACTGATATGAAGATCTTATTTCTCTGATCATTTTATTTGGCTCTCGTTAGTTGACCCTAAGAAATATTTGATTCTACGACTTTCTTAGGGCTGACTAACGAGAGTTTTAGAGTCAAAAATTAATTATGATTTTTTAAGATAAAATAATCAGAAAAATAAGATCTTCACACCGGTTTAAACAGATTGAAAATTGAGTACTTAAATTTTTTAACCATATATTTTTAATATATAAATGATCTATACATGGTTGAAAAATTAATTACTCCAATTTTCAATCCGTTTAAACCAGTGCGAAGATCTTATTTTTCTGATCATTTTATCCTAAAGAATCATAATTAATTTTTGATTCTAAGGCTTTCTTTAGTTAGCCCTAAGAGATATTTGATTATACGTCTTTCTTAATGCTAACTAATGAGAGTTTTAGAGTCAAAAATTAATTATGATTCTTTAGGATAAAATAATCAGAAAAATAAGATCTTAGCACTGTTTCAAACAAATAAAAAGTCGAAGCACTTAATTTTTTTTCCATTTGGTTTTAGACGAAATGGTGATGAAGATGTTGAATTGATGAGTTTTTAGAAAGCTCAGGTGTTTATATGAAATTTAATAAAGGTCAGGTGTTAAATTGATGAGTTTTTAGAAAGTTCAGGTGTTTATATGCTATTTAATAAAGGTCAGGTGTTGATTGATGAGTTTTTAGAAAGTTCAGGTGTTTATATGAAATTTAAGAAAGGTCAGGTGTTTATGTGTGATTTGTGTGAAAGGTCGGGTGCCTACGTGAAATTTTCCCCTCTAATAATGCAAGTTAAAAATATTGAAAAGCCTCATAACCCAAACCACCACCACCACCACCACCACCCTCATGATGCAAATTGCATATTAAAAAAGACTCTCAACCCTCAATTAATTTTTCTTTTCTCAATAAAAGAAATTTATTAATCTTTGAAAAGATACAAAGATTAAAAGGATAAGGACATCCAAAGGGAAAAATTATTAATTTGAGGCTACCCGATACCCAAAATGTTAGCAAGATACCAACAAAAAAGGCCAAGCCCAAACCCTAAAAATTACCATAAACAGCCACCTAAATCTAAAAACAGCCACCAAACAAAGGGGACACTAACAGCCACAGCCACCACACACAGAAATAATCGAAAAAAAGTCTACGTGAAAACAGCCACCTAGCCTAGCTCTATAGCAAAAAGGAAGAGGGAGCACCAGAAAAACAACAACAAAACAACCTCAGCAAAACAAGCGAAGAAGCAACTAAAAATAAAACCCCAGCAACTGTAACAGAACACAACCTGTAAAAGCTAACAGCAAAAAGCAGCAAAGACAACAGACAAATACCCAAGAAGAATAGAAGAACAAAATCAAAACTCCATTGAGACGGAGGCACCTTCCTCCAAATCATCAAAGGCACCATCAACAATACCATCAAGCTCCTTATCCGATATTTCACCTTCCTCCAACTCAATATATTTTTTAATGTTCTCTCTCTCCCCGCCATAATACTTAACGCCAAGAATAACGCCTAAATCCATACACTTACGAGCTTGCTTAATTAAAAAGGAGTTTCTATTGTGAATGTCATTATAAGAAAGAGAAGAAGCGGGAACCTTCTTATATTTGTTTAACATCTTGGCCTCCTTAAACCCAAATTCGGAGAGAGATTTCTTCTTTCTAATCTTTCTTCTTGATCTATTCAACCTCCTCTCCAATTTTTCAATAGTTTGGTGAATGGATCTCTCTCCCGGGATACTAAGCTCATCGCTCATCTCCTTCATAACGGGCCTCAAAAGAGGAGTAGGTCTGGTAATAGATTAGCACTCTGAGAGGGAAGAGTTTCTCAAAGAGACCAATCGATCAACCTTCCCTCTATGAACATCATGGTTCTTGACAACATTATCTTTCTCAATCACCAAAATGTTATCTCCAGAATGAAAATTATTAGAGCAATTGATCTCCTTATTTTCACCATTCACATCCTCAACCCCATTATCAGATGAATTCTCTACCAATACCATATCTTCCACGTTGACCCCATCTCTCCTTCGGACTTCTCCTTAGACTTTGAAGGCCACACAGTTTTAGCGTGGCAACCCTTATTACATCTGCAGCTCGCATTGATGAAATTAGTAACACCCACATGTTCTTCAACAACTCTAACAAGAAAAACTTTACCATTGAAATCCAAATCTACAGTTTGATTGATAGCCTCAAAAATGTTTGTAGAAATCTTCACCTTACCCACATCAAAAGAAGAGCAATTTGATGTGGCTCCATCCAAAGTAATTAACTCGCCCCAAATCCTTCCAAACCCTCAATTAATTAGGCTCCATCAAAAAAAGAAAACAAATAAATCTGGACCGTCCAAACATGTTTGAACGATCAAGATTGCCGATATGTACCGCCACGAAGTACCTGCTCCACACTCAAATTTCTCTCTAGCTAGATAGACGTCCTGAAAGAGTATATTTTTTTGGTCCTTTTATTATTTTGCAATGGTTAGAGTGTTAGGGGTGGAGTAATGAAATATATGATCGTATATTTAACTTGATTAGTGCATCAGAGTTTAATTTTCAACATGGTGGCCAATAGATTCACACACAAAAACTTCGAAGGTCACGAAATATCTGGAGTTTTAGTTCAGTCTTCTTCTTCTTCCTTCCTCTTCTTCTACAGTCTCTCTCTCTCTCTCTCTCTCTCTCTCTCTCTCTCTCTCTCTCTCTCTCTCTCTGTGTGGAACGCGTAATGCGAAAAGGGGAACAAGACCCGCGAGATTGTTTTTTACCCGTTTGACCCGCGACCCGCGTATGGATTTTAATCCGCGAAAAGCCATCTCTTTTGGTAGCATCAAAAGTCCGCATTTGGCATCGAGAGGAATTTTTTAGTGCCGAGCGGGTATTGCCGACTTGGCACCCGTTCGGTGCACCCGAGCCGTCCGATACATTTTTGGACGGCTCGAATTAAAACACTCTTTCCTCTCATCCCAAAATTTTCTCTCTCATTTTTTCTCTTCAAATCTGAGCAGTCCAAACACGTAATGAAAGGCTCGGATGAGCGAGCGGACACCACATGATACCCGTTCGGCACTGAAAATTTTTCCGTAAATAAGGGATTCCTTAGGTGAAGCTATATATATGTATATGAGTATGACTTTAGCTAAGACTTGAACGCATGAGGTTTACCCAATCCCTCTTATATGATCAATAAATAGTTATAAATTCATAATCAATGAATCAAAAACACAAGTGTTACAGCTGGCCTAGACTAAAAGGTTGTTAGCTTATCATTTTTGTAAAAAATACAATGTCAACTTATGAAGTATAATGTCATATAGTGTGCAAAGTGCTATCCTCAACCAACCGGGTCGAAACTTCCCATTAAAGGAAAACCAATTTTGTTTTGCTCGAGTAACATTAAATAAACATATACTCTCCCATCCCACAAATTATTAGTCTCATACGAAATTACCTGCAATTTTCAAACTTAAAAAAAATAACGTATTTACTAAAATAATTTTTGGATTTTTTTTACACCGTTCTAAAGATCTCATCAAGATTTATTAAACAAAATCTATATTGCACAAAAAATTATTTCGATAAATTCATTATTTAACTTTTAAGGGACTAACTTTACTGACACAGGGAGTATACGACTAAAATATTGATGGTAATGAAAACATTTTTTAAAACTGGATATTCAATCTAGCTTCCGTGTACCTTAACTCTATAATTTCAGAATCTCGAAGTTAACGACGGCCCGCGAATCCTCCAGTGGTCCCAATGTTTGTAATGTTTGATCTCCATGATGAGATTCAAACATACGATCTCACGGAAGGCACACACCTATTTGCTTTTTTATGCCCACAATTCGCCAAATCCCTTCGGATTGGTATAAAACCATGTTGAATATCATAGATCTGATATTAGATTGTTTTTTATCGGAAATTAATTCATTCATTCCAAAACTGTTGTTTTCTTTTTCTTTTTCTAATGAATACCACCATTCACGTTCAACATACTTAAATAACTCGTGGCATGCATGACGAAATTTCCATGATTAGTGAGTATGGTATTAATTGGTTACTTGGAAGTTGGACAGATGATAACAGCACAGACACCGAACATTAATGGTATTATTAAAAGAGAAAATCTTATTTACGGAGGTGTCGTAAATAAGTGTTTACAACACTCAATCATCACAGTTCAAAAGTGTTTTGAACGGTCCGAATTTTAATAAAACTCTTCCACAAACAAACTGCTGCAAACAGAGCTGTTTGCAGCACGACCGTAACTTAAGTATTTCTCTTATTAAAAAAGGGTTGTACGCTGCCACACCCGAAAGAAGGACGTAAAAGAAAACAAAGAAAAGGTCTACAAAGTACAGACCGCACCTAGTATCTCGTTCAGTTGCACGGAAATGATATGAATAATGAAAAAAATATTTTTTTTTTGTAATTTTTTATGTGTTCAGTTGTTAGTAAAATTGTAGGATCCACACTTATAGCTTTTTTACTGAAGACACTTTCCAGCAAAATAGATCTTGCTAAAATTGAATATTGAATTCTTGTTTTTTTGCAAGATATATTTTGTCCAGCGAACTTTCACAGGAAAATAAATTATATTTTCTTTATTTCACCTCGCTTCACTTTCACTAACAATTTATTTTCCACACAACATTTCAGACTAAACGAAGCATAGCAGTTCGAAGTTCAAACTATTGAGAATCAATAGTAATCTTGCGGTCTCAATCACTGGTGTGTTTCACTAACTAAAATAAGTATTTATTTTTTGAATTAAATGTGATGGATTGTGCAAGAATGACTTGTCTCGTAAAGTGAAAAATAAATATTTAAAAAATAAGAATTTTAACAGAATGAGGTGTGGAAACACATATCGATTACAAACAATACAAATTATTACCCCCGTAGGTATGACCTTCTTCCTAGCTATTATGGAGTACCATTTATAACAGATGGAACATCTCCAATCATCCACTCAATGAAACCTTAAGTTTCCCCATCTTCCACTGCAGCACATTCATGGAGTACTCAACTTGGTTTTACTTCACCTCCATACCCTCCTTCCTCTTCCTCTTCCTACTTACAAAACTCCTGCAAAACCAATTCCCGCAAACACCAAGTCCCCCTCGACTTCCCATAATAGGCCATCTCCATCTATTCAGAGCACCATTAATGTACAGAACACTCGAGAGTCTTTCGAAAAAATACGGTCCGATTCTCAACCTTCGATTTGGGTCTCGTCCCGTACTCGTCCTGTCCTCTCCATCCGCAGTCAAAGAGTTGTTCTCCAGAAACGACCTCATTTTCGCAAACAGGCCGCGCGTTCTATTCGGAGAGCTCCTCAACTACAACTCCACAACCCTGGGGACTACCTCATACGGGGACCACTGGCGCAACCTCCGCCGCATCTCGACACTGGAAATGTTGTCCGCGGCTAAACTGAACTCCAATTTCGGTATTCGACAGGAAGAAGTTCGGTCGCTGCTTAAAAATCTATTTCGAAATTCCCGAGAGGATTTCGTAAAGGTGGAAATGAAATCGAGACTCTCTGAATTAACGTTCAATATCATTACGCGTATGGTTGTGGGGACAAAGTATTTTGGTAATGAAGCCGAGGATTCTTTGGATGCTACAGAGTTTCGGCGTATTATCAGCGATATTCTTTCGTATGCAACGTTGAATCAGGGTGATTACGTGCCTTTTTTTAGGTGGATTGATTTTCGGAATGTGAAGAAGAGGATGTTGAAGATCCACAAGAAGATGGACGTGTTTATGCAGGGTTTGATCGAAGAGAACCGGAGGAAAGATAAGGAGGTTTCCGAACAGAATGGAAGAAAAACAAAGTCAATGATCGACACTATGCTGGGGTTACAAGAATCAGACCCTCAATATTACTCTGATGAAATAATCAAAGGCCATGTGCAGGTATGTGAATCTACATCTCTCTCTAATAATCAAAGGCCTTTTCCAAATTTTTTAGATCTCCTCAAGTGTTAGATGGGGGGAATGGTATCTATGTTTGAATAAGATTTTGATTTTTTGTGGTTCATAATTGTGGGGTTTGATATTTTATGAAGTCCAACATGTACAGAGATTCAAAGAATTAATATCTCAGATAGATTTAATTTCTAGATTTTTGACGAGAACTTGTTATCCATAGTCTTCTTGGTTGATATGTGTAGACGATGCTAATTGGTGGGACGGACACGTCAACAATGACTATCGAGTGGGCCATGTCGCTTTTGCTCAACCACCCAAAAGTTTTACACAAAGCTAGAGTTGAATTAGACGCAATTGTGGGCGAAAACCGTTTGGTAGACGAACCAGACCTCTCCAAGCTACCGTACCTGGAAAACATCATCAACGAGACCCATCGATTGTTTCCACCAGCACCGCTCCTCGTTCCGCATGAGTCATCCGATGACTGCACCATCGAAGGGCATGACGTGGCACGTGGCACGATGTTATTGGTAAATGCATGGGCCATCCACAGGGACCCAATGGTGTGGGAAGACCCTACAAGTTTTATACCGGAGAGGTTTGAAGGTGGAAAAAATGACGTATATAGATTAATGCCATTTGGGGTTGGAAGAAGGACTTGTCCTGGGACAAAACTTGCCAATCGCGTCGTGGGGCTGGCCTTGGCGGCCTTGATTCAGTGCTTCGAGTGGGTGAGGATTGGTGAAGAGTTGGTTGACATGTCTGAAGGGATCAATGGTGTCACCATTCCCAAGGCTAAGCCATTGGAGGCCATGTGCAGAGCACGCAAAACGATGATTAATGTCCTATCGGAACTATAAAAAGATGGTACCTTCATTTCATACAAATGTAATGATGTTTGAAGATTGAATTTGGTTCATCAATTGTGATTAATCTTCTCGTTGTTGAACATTAGGAGTTTGTAATTGGTGGAGTTTGTAAAAAAATGGGGGTGATTGTTATTGTCAATGAGGTGGGAGTCAAAGTCCGAGCAAATAGTGATTCCTAAAAAAACCCAAAAAATTGTTTTTTTTTTTCTTGAATATTTTTCAAGATACTTGTGTAGAACTTTGAATACACAAAATTAGATGCAATTTTTTTCTTGTGCTTTGCTACGCGAAAGATGTTTTGTGGACAGTTTATGTTGTTGTAATTGAAGAATTACGTACAAGTATCCTATATGGTATTCAAGCCCGTAATATGTCATTCAATGAGTATTTTGATGTTTCATGAACGTCCACAAAATGCAACTTCTTTTTCCCTCAAAAGAAATTTGATGTATGAATTGTGTTCATTACTATTCGGACTTGATTATGCATTCAGTGGAAGAGTTTAAAAGAGGAAAAAATTGCGCTTTATTTTTTGCTTTCCACGGATTCTGAATCATATTGCATCACAATTTTGCTCGTTTTTCGAAGTAGGTTTTCGATAGGTTATTAGGTTTCGAGATCGTGATTCTATTCAACAATAATTGTGTGGTTTGCTAGTTGATTTTTGGATTGGACATTGGATCAATCTACCTTATATAAGTCATTTAATTCTTCAGAATGTCATGCATTTTTTCACTCAATTAATCTCGTACAGTGCTCGACACTTTCAATTCATGCACTTGTGAAGTTTAGGATGTATATTAAAGACGCTTTCACGCTCGCACTCACGTGCACGAATTATGTCACTTAGATTCGAACGACTGAGAATCCACAAGCATTATTTAATGTCCATGACATTACCATCCATGGTTAGCTAGTGAAGCAAGGCAAAATTTTGAAATTACATTTGAGTCCTAAATCCAGTCCTCACTTAACTTTTCATCCATGACATCATCACGCGTTATGTTTTCATCATGCAATTATATGTTTAAAACGATTTTACTCTTCATATCCAAACAGAGACCGTCTTATTTACAAACTTACTGTAAACATGCTGTTTTTATGGAGGTGCTGTAAACATGCTGTTTACAATACCAACCAATCACAACCGTCTATTCGCGCAATCAATGGCTGAGATTCGTTTTCAATTATGACTAATCACAATTTGAATCAACTCTTTCACGGAAAAGTTTCATATATTAACATCTTGACCGTCCAAACACTTTTGGAGGGTCACGATTGAGTGCTGTAAACACTTAGCACCTTTGTAAAGAAGATTTTCTCATCCAAATATATTTAGATATAAATCGATACATAGAGAAGTATGGGCCCAAAATACCCTAGAAAAATTCAAAGGTGACCAAACATCTGGTGTTTGATTATTCGCAACTCGAATATCTAGAATATTACAAAGTATTTTCAAAGATATGCTTGAGATTGACTCGTCTCGTAAACAAGTTAAACTTGAAAGTATTTTTCAAGCTCGAATAAGTTATTAAATCCAGCTTGATTAACTATGTGCTCGCGTGGCTCGTTTAATTAACTCGCTTGTCACCCTAAATGTACGTAGCCCAACCTGCCAAAAAAAGTTTGCCGGTCCAAGCCCGCAAATGACTTAGACTTGCTGTCGGAATTGGTGGACTTACGTATTTGTTAACTTTTCAAGCCAGGGTCTGTAATACACTAGATTTGGGGGAATTGAGTACTTAGTCGCACATTAGTTGCAAGCTAGAGTTTCATTTGGTATATTTAACACCCACCTAAAAATACATGTCATCTTCTTATGTATACATTTTCATGCCAAAAGAAGATCCATGGTGTTCGCTCCAAAATGACTCAAGGACTGAGCGAGCGTACCAAGACTTGTCGCGTCTAACGTAAAGGGCTGAGCGTTCCTTTTCTGACTTCTTAACCGTGAGGGCGATAGTGCTGCAAACCTAAGGGCTAGATTGCAGTGTTGGTTTGTGGTTTTGCCTCTACGAGCGAGAACTTAATAATTTCCTAACCGTGTAGGAAAAGAAGTAGAAACGTAGAATAACTTTGATATATCGTAATAACAAAGTTGGGGATACAAGAGAGATATGAATAACCTTATTACGTCGTAGTAATAAAGTTGAGATACAAGAGATAGAAACTCGAACTACTTGAAGAAGTAATTGAGTGAGGTGAGAAAATGAGATAATTGCTTCACTGGGAAGACTTTGGTTTTTTAAGCGTTGAGCTTGATTGGTGTGTGGACCATTTTTTCTTCTTGTCTTCTAGTATTTATAGGCCAAAGGTCTTCGATTTTCTGCATGCAAGGGGATGTGTTGGCTTCTCCTCGTGATGCCATGTGTCCCTTGTAACTTCCAATTCATGAGATCATGGGATAATGGGTAGTTATTGAAAGTTATAAAAGATCATGGGTAAATACTGCACTAGTCTAGATCTGAGCCAAGTTTTCCGCCTCCACCACGAGCTGACATGTGTCCCGAGTTGGCTCCAGATGTTGCCAAGTGTCCGAAATAACTACCCACTAACATATTTAGTGGGATCATGGGTGGTTATTGAAGATTTAAAAGAAAATCCACATGTTTTCTCTTACTATGGAAAGTTCCAGAAAGTTAAAAAAGAGTAATGGGCTACCCTCTTTCCTCTTTTTATGGGAATCAAAGAGTAGTGGGCCATTTGATTAAGTCAAATGGCCATGTGGCAATTACTCCCACTAACTCACTCTCTCATTTCATGGGCATAAGAGAATTAATAGCCATTTGACTAAATCAAATGGCCAACAAATATACAAACTTCATGGGCCCATTTCCTATTTGCATGGGTATTATTCGGAACGTCCCAGATAAACACTTCCAACCGTGGGCTTTATATTTCACTTAGCCAATTAAGCCTTAAATACTCATATCCTATGATCGATCAAGCTAAAATTAATCTGGCCCAATAAATATTGTCTTGGCCCATTAATTTTAATCCAATACATCCATATTTTTTTGCCCAATTTAATCAAATAATAATTAAATGTCCTTCCAGCTCTAATCCAAGGTTTGGTGTCAAAAACGGGTGTAAACACATGGTTAGCCGGATCTGTTCATTACAAAAGGTATGACAACCCTACCCTAGTCCAAGTGGTGGATAAGATGCGCTCTGCCACCATGGATATCAGGGAAGATTGTTGGGAATATGCACTGAGAATGTTTCATCCCTGTAGTGGCCTCGGAAATGGGGCTCGGACCGCTTACCGAGCCATAATGTACCGAGCGTTTCCTAAAGGACCCCCGGCACCACGCTGAGCAGGAGTCCTAGATGACTCATCGGGGACCTCTCTAAACATCGCTCGGTAGGAAGGGATCTGGCCGGGCTCTGTTGATATCAAAGGGCGCGGAGCACGCCCGACCTCGACACCCAGAGGTTCATCAAGAAAGACGGCCTCGCCAGGAGGGCTCTAGACAGTTATGCCAGGAGGATAATCATTGGGGTCTGAACTGACCATGTGCTCCGTAACTACGTTATCCCATTCGTCACATATAATGTCACCCGAGGTGGTCAGATAGAATTCACCCTCCATGCGCTTGCTTGGAGGCTAAGTCAAGTGAGGTCTACAAAAACAAAGGGACTATAATCCAAAGAGATACGCCGTCTCTCCCTAACCCTAGACCTAAATACTTCTCCCTACATTTAACATGATCGTCGGAGAGTCACTGGGCCTCCACAACCCTAGTGACTTGTTGTAGATCCGGCGGCGGTCACTCGGAGCAGTGGAGAAAGGAACCAGAACCGACCCACGTCAAGATCCCAATAAACCGAACTCCTACATTCCCCTAAAAAGGAAAGAGTGTAATACCTCAGATTTGGGGGGAGTGAATGCTTAGAGTATCTCCAAAGGACGTACCAGAAGCAAAACTAAACCACATTTTAAGAGCAATGTCATCAAAACACCCTCTAAAGGAAGAAGTGAACTTGCTACACTATTTTGGTGCAGCTCTCTCTCTCTCTCTCTCTCTCTCTTCAACTTTGAAGAGTGAAAAATGGGTCTTAAAATTGTCAACTCATCAATGCTACTATTTTTAATTGGTCCCTTTAGAGTCAAAGAATAAGATATTTCAAAACGATCTCTTTTCTTGTGTGTCCAGTCAATAGGATTGGTCAAGAGCCAGCATCTTCTAAGCAAAATGCAGGGCCGATCCTGAGATTTTCAAGGTTCTAGGCGGGATTTTTAAATGAGGCCCTCCATTGTTTGTATATATATTAGTATTTTGAATTGGATAATATGAAAGGCTTGTAGTGTAATTGCAATCCACCTGTCCAACCTTTGTCAGTGAACCTAGTTGAGGGTTCGAACCTCAGCAGCAGCCGTACAAGGCATTTTTTGTTTAGGTTCAAAAGATTTTTGCGTTGAAAACTAGTAGTAGATGTGACTCAAACTCGCATTGGGCGTGTGGAATAAAGACATCTTCCCACTGAACTATCATCGACCCATGTGGGTCCCAATTCTTCCCTTCCTGTTTAATGAAATTCTGCTACTTTCAAGATTCATCCACAACATAAACTCAAACCTTAAACATGTAAAACATGTGTCCATGTGCGTCCAAGTTTACAACGTTAGATTCTCATTTTCCTTGCCCAAATTACTGCTTGACTACCTCTTCTAAATTTCACGTAGTCTGATATCTTCCAACTAGTGATTAGTTTAAGGACTTTTTAAATATTCATTTTCAGATCTCATCCTGTGTAAGTATTCATTCCGCCCATTTTTTGATTCGATTATCTTTTCAAAACTAATTTGGAAATCCTTCCCCTCTCCATTTTCTCATAAATTCAGTCCTCTTCTGTCGATGTCCCCATCAACATCCACCCCTCGCCCATCGTCCCCCATAGACCTCCCTTCATCGCCCTCCATGCCGTCAAACGGCACTCCATCACTGTTTCCTTTCTACCTCACCTTCGCCAAAATTGACGGGTTCAGACACGATCGATCGGGATAAAAAAATAATGGGTTTAGGTGAGGGTGGTCCTGGTGGAGTATGGCGGCGACGACTACGGCTACAGCACGATGCACCTTCGCCGTCTTTTATATGTATACCATGATATACAATTGTTCAGGTTTCGGTTACTTGTCTGATCATACCAATAACCTTGTCCATATGGATATGGGTTTTGGTTCCTAGTTTCATACCCATGACCTCATATGGATGCAGGTTTTGGTTCCTAGTTTCGAAATATGTCATGAATTTGAAGCCAATTTTATGAAATCATGATTTCACGTTCTTAATATGTTGTGTTTAAAATTTATCATGAATTTGAAGTCGATTCTTGAGATCATAGTGTATACTTGGTTTATTGTTCCGGATTATGTCATGTTAAACAAAATTTTCATTATTTTTTATGGTGGATGTGCAGAATTAACCATGAAATACATGGTCGGTTTGCATATTGTCTACGTTCCAAAATATTTTTATGATAATTTTGCAAAAATAATAATTCATGAAAAACATGATTGATTCCACCATATTCCAAAAGCTTTCATGGTAATACATGGTAGATATGAAAAAATAAATATGATTTTCGAATTTAAATCTGTAAAAAATAAATAGGTGGGATTTGGTTATTATGAATTTTTTAAATTTTGAAATCATCTTTCATAATTATCTCCTGTAATTATTGTGATTAAATCCCACAAAATCAGGAAATGATTGAATCCCACTAATTTGGGAAGTAAATTTACACACACATATAGATATCTTACTAAGACCCCGTTTGATAACAGTGATAGATAGATGGGATTCGTAAGGAGATGAGATTGGTAATGAGAATGGATTGATAATGAGTATGTTTGTTTGGGATGAGATTAGATGATAGGATTGGATTGATAGAAGAAATTAGTAATGAGAAAGAATTGGTAATGAGAAGGGATTGGGTTCGGACTATGAATACCAAGTCCCCTGGGGTATTGCTAATACCCCCTACTCCCCGGCTTCCTAGTCCTACGGACTAGTAATCCAACTCATTTTTGGTTACCAAACACATTATTAGTATTCCCATGGGATTGGGAATCCAATCCCAACTCCCAAACCCGTTATCAAACGGGGAGGGTAAGATAGGATAACATAACTCCGAAAAGTGGGTGGGATGAAAACTTACTTGGCTGATGAGGATGAATATGTAGAACAGGCACAGCTCCTCTCGGAAGACACTGAAAACGCTGTAACATAGGCTAGTCGTGATAAGCTATTTGTCCCCACCTCCAAACATCCCCGTCATGTCTTTAGCGGAACCCATAAGCTTCATCAAGCTTTGTAAACCACCCACGCCACCAATCTGCTTCAATAATTGTGGAGAAAGGGCTTTGCTCATATGTTGTGCATTCATGTTGCGGGATAAAGCACTCATAACTCCCTTCTTGGGAATCTTAAAGCCCCTTCATGTTGCTCCGAATCATGGCAAATCGTTCAAACATTTCCTTGACTTCTCTAACTTGACGACCATGATCCTTGACTCATTCATGGGTTTCCGGTTGGTACTATCCAACTCTGAGAACACAACGATCGAAGTGAGTTTGTTTATGGATTACTCTGTATTCCTTAACCAAACGATCAGAGTACCACCATACAACGATTACGTAGATTGGACCACCACATTAGGACTAACACAGCCAAAAACAAAACAAAATTGCTCCTCATTTCACTTGCCTTCATTAGTCATTGAATCCATCATGGTCATGTAACGTTTGAGTTTTGCTTGGCTTTCCTTTTCACCACCTTTCACACAAAATCCTGGATGCATTGAAAAAACCTACAAAGAAGATAATAACATGATTTAAGCTTCAAAAACAAAATTCCAAGAGAGAGAGAGATTGATTCTAATATACAAAGTGAGGATAAAATAATGTCACTTGAAGAGAAGCAACAAGATATAAATTCTCTAGCAGCAGTTACGTTGGAAGTTCCAAGTTAGAAGTGTGTTTTCGAATGTGGGAATATAATTTCATGATAGAATTTTCATCTACAATTTCTCTGAAGTGTGTTTTTGAATATGTAGGGAAGATATCTGTAAAAAAATTCATTAACAACTTCTCAACTAGCTTACAAAAGATATTGACCACCTCAATAAAACAGCAGCACAATTACGAGTCAAGCAATCATTATGCAAATCTTCTGTAAAAGAAAGCAAAAATTCACAAATAACAAGGAATGTGTGAAAATGGTCAAGCAATTAGCAGCATCTTAGATCATGATAATAGAGCCTATATTTTTTATCAAGCTTAACGAAACCACATAGAAACCAATTCTAGTCGACAAACAAACCTGGCCAATAGGACCCATTTTGAGTATGTTTTGAAATTGCTCGTACATAATCCTCAAAGTGAAGTTTCCTTTTGAAAGCTTCTGCAGAAGCTCGGGCTGTTGATCTATAGGTACAACATCGTGAATTTTGTCCATAAATCCCGACCAATCACCCATGCCTAGTTGAAATTCAAGCAAAACAAAGTTAAAACAGTGTTACTGGACTTCACCATGTCAAAACAAAGTTTGTGATAAGAGTCACGAAGCAAATGGAACAATGTCAACAGTATGATGGAAAGGTGAAGATGCTCACCTAAAAGACGACTGACAAATGGTTTAACATCAAAAACTTCAAACTCATCAATATGCTCCCTAGTTCCAATAAACATTACAGGACTTTTTGTTGCAGCAACTCTTCATGTAGAAAGAAAAAAATAATCAAATGTCGGCCTTAGAAGGACGCAATTTATAATTATGCATTTTGCTAAAACTTCAAAGAGTTGTAAAAGAAAACTTAAAAGTTAATCAAAAGTTCGTAATTTTCATCACAGTCCAATCCAAAATTACTATTACTGTTACTACTACAATTGGCATGCAAGATTTACATAATTTATTTCACAGAAAGCTTCAACGGTCATTTAAAGAAAACCACATCATTTGGACGTCATTGCAACCCCTCCAACCCCCCAATCCACGCATACCCCAAACCACCAAATCAAGGATGATCTAATAGAGCTTTACCAGAAACATCGTGTTAGAAACTTACGCACTCAAAGCACCACCACCCTTTGTGTGACCATCCATCTTAGAAACAATCACAGCTCCAACTGCAACAGTTTGCTTGAATGCTTGAGCTTGATCAGACGCAGCTTGACCAATGCTGCTATCCATAACAAATAAAACAAGGTCTGTTTTCTAGAAGAATCAAACACGAGATTAGCAAATCGTAAATTCCTAATTTACAGCAACGAGATACTGTAGCAATATGTACCAAATCCATACTGTTGCTTCAGAAATTTGAAGCATTTCTTCAAAGAGAGCAGCTTCCTGTTTGTGGCGTCCACGTATAAGTTTCAATAATTATAAGATCACAATTCTCTAGCTTGAATCTGTTGGGATTAATCACCCTAATCAATCCCACCCGCAAACGGAAGCGTAATCGGAAAAATTAAATATGCAATAAACAAGGCACAACGAAAACAACCAACATACGTGGTTCCCCAAACTCGGGTACGTCCACGGGAGAGAGAAAGCAATTTCCACTATCACCAAAGATTTACAAGGGTTTACAAAGAGATCAAAGATCTCATAAATACCCTATCCAACAACCTACAATCAAATTGGAAAGATCTTACCAAATACTCTCCAACACGGCTGGAAATGAAAGTCCGAAACCAAAATCAAAACAGCCCCAAATGTTGTCAACAAGCTGCCACCAATTTGCTTCAGTTGACAGGACCAATGGCTGCCCAATAGCTTTCCCTTTTCCACCGAGAACACACTGATGCACTCCCTTTTTTATCTCCAGCGAGATCACCAACACACAGTGCACCTCTCTGTTTCTTTTTCTTTTTTCTCACACCCTCTCTTCGGCTACTACTTCCAGGAGACAAAAAAACCTTTTTAGCTTCTAAGAGAAGTCAAGTTACTCATGTGCCAAACATGTGCCAAATGGGTGTGTAGAAACTCCCACAAAAATCTTTTTGGGCCAAACACTATTGGGCTATTTTCATAGACAAAAATCCAACAATCACCCCCTTTTGCTCATGAGAAATATACCCTTACTCAGAACCTCGCACCCCCTTACTTAGGCGCGCCTCGCACCCCCTCATCCGGGTGCCTTGCACGCCCTCACTCGGGTGCCTATCCGAAAACATCGGCAACCAAATTGGTTGCAAACGTGACCCTTTTCCTTGCACTTGTTTTTCCTTTGTCAACTCTTTCAAAACTCATCACTTGAGACACTTCTTTTCTGGTGTTGCTTGCCACACATATCGACTCATTTGCTTGCGCCTTTACACGCCACACTTGCGTAACTCGACGCTTCTCTTTTCCACTAGCTTGGTGTCCAAAACTTGAATGCCTCCTCTCAACACGACCTTGAAACTTGTACAAGTTTCCCACCATTTTGCCTCGCAACACCACCTTCTCATTCTTGAAAACCTCAAGAGCTCCATCCCTCGATGCAAAGCTACAACCCTTTGCGTCCAACATTCCCAAGGAAATAAAATTTTTCCTCAAACCCGGAACATGTCAAACTCCAGTCAATGTCACAAGCCTTCCATCGGCCATACGAAAACGTACCGAACCCATGCCAACAACCTTGTTCACCGTGTTGTTTGCCATCCTAACAGTACTTTTCTCACAAGCCTCATACGAACAAAAATAGTTCCGATTTGAACACATATGGAACGAACATCCGGAATCCATAACGCAACCAAAATGCTTCATACCTTCGGAAGTCACCGCAAGCAAATCACCATCATTTTCGGTGGAGCTCTCAACCACCGCCGCTTCGGATTTTCCTTTCTCTTGCTCTATCTTGGCTTTGAGCTTTGGGCAAAATTTCATTATATGTCCTTCTTCATTACAAAAGTAGCACTTTCTTTTATCAACACCCCGCGACTCACCACCTCGTGAGGATGAGCGTCCCCTTGGCTTAGACCAATTTCGCCTTTTGGTCGTCCGCCCTCTAGCTTGACTACCGGAAGATGCAACCATGGCACGATCCACCGATATCCTCTCGCTCTCCTTCCTCCGCATCGACTCATGGGATAGGTGTGTAGCGATAACCTCATCAAGTCCAAGAGTGTCTTTCCCAAATAACAATGTAGTTTGGAGATGCTCATACGATATCGGCAAAGAAACCACAAAATGATCCCCTCCTCAATCTTTGCGCCAATGGTTTCCAACTCCGTTATTAGCCGATTGACCTCATCCAAGTGCTCATTAATATTTCCTCCCTCGGGCATACTTAATGCATACAATTGCTTCTTTAACGACAACCTATTTGTCAAAGACTTGGACTTGTACCTACTCTCCAACTTTGCCCAAAGTTCCGCCGGATCCGTTTCATTGATAACTTCTCGGAGAGTGCTATTCCCGAGATACAATTGGATGGTGCTATTAGCAAGCTCTCTCATCTCCTCCCATTTATCTTCCTTCATTTCTTCCGGCTTCTCCGATTTCTTCTTAAGAGCTTTCACCAAACCTTCTCTCACTAAAATATTCCTCACCCGTTGTTGCCAAAGAGTAAAATCATTGTGCCCATTGAAAAGCTCAACCGCAAACCCGGTGCTTTTTCCTGCCATAACTCGCGTATTAATTTTCCCTTAGCCTTAGCTCTGATACCACTTTGTTGGGATTAATCACCCTAATCAATCCCACCCGCAAACGGAAGCGTAATCGGAAAAATTAAATATGCAATAAACAAGGCACAACGAAAACAACCAACATACGTGGTTCCCCAAACTCGGGTACGTCCACGGGAGAGAGAAAGCAATTTCCACTATCACCAAAGATTTACAAGGGTTTACAAAGAGATCAAAGATCTCATAAATACCCTATCCAACAACCTACAATCAAAGTGGAAAGATCTTACCAAATACTCTCCAACACGGCTGGAAATGAAAGTCCGAAACCAAAATCAAAACAGCCCCAAATGTCGTCAACAAGCTGCCACCAATTTGCTTCAGTTGACAGGACCAATGGCTGCCCAATAGCTTTCCCTTTTCCACCGAGAACACACTGATGCACTCCCTTTTTTATCTCCACCGAGATCACCAACACACAGTGCACCTCTCTGTTTCTTTTTCTTTTTTTCTCACACCCTCTCTTCGGCTACTACTTCCAAGAGACAAAAAAACCTTTTTAGCTTCTAAGAGAAGTCAAGTTACTCATGTGCAAAACATGTGCCAAATGGGTGTGTAGAAACTCCCACAAAAATCTTTTTGGGCCAACCACCATTGGGCTATTTTCATAGGCAAAAACCCAACAGAATCTTTCTACGCCTTCAACTGCAAATTTTACATGGTCTGACCCCATATTGCTGTCAACAGAAAGCACATAGTATGATGAGAGGGTTGACATAAGATAAAAGGAAATCCAGAAACAATAATATGTACAATTCGTCCCTAAACCACAAGGGTTTTGTCAAAACTAATTGAAACCCAAAAAAGATAACTCTATTATTTCAGTGAAAAATACCAAGATAACTGGAATTGTGCTCACATATCCACATATATGTAAAGAAAAATAGATCATGAAACTACCAATGCCCAATTACTAAGCTTCCTCCTGGACAGAGGATTTAGTCGGAAGAACCAACTTCATCCTTGCAGAAACATTGAAGGTCAAATGCCAAATCCATACATCTGCCCAAGCATCTAACGTTGTTAGAAATTGCTTGGTAACAAAAAAAGATAAAGATCTCGGTCATCTTGTGTGATCTTTTACTTTTAATCTCGCATTCAAAACCTGGTCAATCAAGGTATAACTAAAAGTCCATATCTTCTAACCACGGGATAAAAACCGTGATTAAAACTCACTAAAATCGTGACTTAAACGTAAAAATTTCTCAGTTTTATTATTCCAAGGTTAAAAGTTGCGTTTTCGTGAGGGGAAAAATCCCTCTTTATTTCTTTTGTGGGGTTTTGAACCCAGGTCTCTTGAGTTTTACATTAAAGCTTCAATAAACTGCATCACACACACTTTTCAATGTAAATTTAAAATATTTAATATATAACATATGCGTTTAACATTAAAATATATTTTGAACGTTATTTTGAACCTTTAAATATTCAAATTAGCAATTTTGATAAATATGAAAGTTGTAGCCCTTTGTATTATTGTTCAAACCCAATTTAAACTATCTCAATTGGAGTTTTGAGCATATATTTATACTCGAAATATATATGGTGACAAAATGCAACCTTCATAAATTTTGTCACCAAATGTACCAATTTGGCAACGAAATTTATTTTCATCGCTGAAAGTGCCCCATTTGGCATTGAAATACTTATTATATAATGGTTGAGAGCAAGAGAGACGACTGAGAATGGAGGACGGAATTTTGGAAGTCGATCATAACATTTAATTAGGGGTATCGCGTGTGGAGTCGATTAAGCGTTAAGTGGTTTTCAACTTTTTCTATATAAGAGATCATCTCAATCCAAATAAAAAAATGTGAATGTATTCTCTAACTTAATTATGATCTTAGTTTCTAGATGACTGAGATTAAAGGCTTTTTTGTCTCAAATTTTCCAAAATGAGATATATTCTTTCATATACAATCTCAATTTTTCAAAAACGAGATCTATTCTTTAAGTTATAATCTCACTTTTAGATTACTGATATTAAAAAATCTTTCCATCTCAATTTTTTCCAAAACAAGATATATTCTTTCATATATAATCTTGATTTTTTGAAAATGAGATCTATTTTTTAAGTTACAATCTCACTTTTTAGATTAGTGAGATTAAAAAATCTTTTTATCTCAATTTTTTCGTATAACCGAGACATTTTATTACGCTTTTACAAAAAGTGAGATCTTTTTAGTTGTTAGACTGTGATCTTTATACCATTTTGTAGTAGTGGATCAAACACAATTTTCTTTTTTAACTTCTAATGTTTGAGAAGCACTCATGGACATTTTTCAAATTGGATTTTCTATCTTCCAAATAAGAAACGGAAATAAATCAACTGCCAATTATATGGAAATATAGTAAAACTAGGGATAAACCGCTTCCGAGTTAAAGAACAGATAACAAGTTTATGGGATTTGAACTAGAAGCACAAACATGCATTAATTACGTACAAAACATGAAATTCTTTCCATCTATTTACATCGATAGAAAATTTACTTATAGCTCACTGTACTTGATTACCGCACAACTAACCACATGGCAGCAGATGATCACAACTTAATCAACTTTTTAAAATCACATCAAATGTCAATGGCAACAAATAAATTACATAAAAGAGTACCTTCCGTAAAAAGGGAATTTCAGCTTTAGTGGCATTCTGCTTCAACTGGTCAAAAGCACAAGCTCTGAATGTATCTGCACACACCAGAGAGCTGATTTCCACCCATTCTTCTGGTGATAATAAGCATATTTTGTACACGTTGTGGTTTTACTAGACCCTGAAATCGTATAAAAACAGATAATCCTGCATTAACTGACCAGATAGAAGGAAACACAGCCAATCAAGGGATAACCAAAATGTACAGTGAAAACAGAGTACATAGCTGATGAATGGGAAATATTTTTAGTAGATAGAGAAATATATATGTAACTCTCAGATAGGAGGTATGATGATCAAGGTCATAGAAGTACCCTGAAAAATGCATTATTTTGATATACATTTAGACGTACTCCAATAGTTAATACAGAATTAAATAATTACACTATGTATCAGCTGAGGAAAACAAACCTTGCAAACCAACAAACATAACTACACTTGTTTTCCCTTTTTTGGCGTGAAAGAAGGCTTCCCAGGATCCAACTTTTGCCAAAGCTCGTTGAAAATAGTCTAGGTGAAAAGAAACACACTTATAGTAGTATAGCAACATTACAACAGATAAAGCAGAACCCATATTGTGATTCAACAGTGACCCCAACACAAGACAAGTTAAAAGCATTAGGTCGAGAGAAAGTTCGTATATAAATACCATCATTACCATCAAAGTAGAAAACAGTCCTAGAACGGTGTCTGACGCTTATCGGAGGAGTCCTAATCTGAAAATAAGTTTCAGAATTTGAGGCACTTCAGTCTGATTCGTAGACTCTATAAAGCCTAGGACTCATTGAGGACATCTCTTACTAGGACATCTCTTAAACGTATTTTCAAAAGAAGAAATCGGAGAATCAAGAAGTAGTGCATGCACTGCCACAGTAGACAGTTTTCATAATGAAAAGGACAGGATAGAGATTACAATAGTTCTAATATATATGAAGGTAGGCATGGTTTGGAGGATGCGCAACAACAGGGCCTTCGGGGTGTTAAGGAGCCTCTTCGGGGGCTGAATAGCTTCTTCTTCTTTTTGGGTCTATTTTGTAAAGTTGGGATTCAGGACTAGCGATTCCTCGAACATGTGGTGGATTATTTATTGGCACTTTTATACATTTCCTTACCAATATAAGAAAACCAAAAAACAATTAATAGAGCAACATCTTCCACGTCTTGCAATTCTAAGTTCCACTAGTTAGTACGTAGTATATACGAATATTACACCATGCTACATCCATGCCAAATCCTTCTACTTTTTAGTATCCACGGTGTCAATGAACCCTTTCTTATGATTTACCTAGTTAAACTTAAAAACAAAAATGATTGAGTGATTTGCTTTTATATCCCTTCGACTTTACGCAAAAGTTCAGTTTCGTCCTTCAAGTTCCAATTTAAACAAATAAAACCTTTAAATTGCAATTTTGTTCCAATGTCATCCATCTGTTGGGTGCCGTTACTAATTTAGACGGAAAATGAGCATGTGCCCAGCACGTGTGCTCTTCCCAAGGGCATATTTGCCCATTCCCCTCTTCCTCCTCCTCCTCCTTCTTCTCTCCATAAAACCTAGGAAAAAGAGAGAGAGACCCAGGATTCTTCTGGGTTATGTTTCCTGAATTATTCTTGAACGAAAAAATGCAAATTCTTCTTCTTCTTCTTCTCCTCCTCTCTCTCTCTCTCCATCCTTCTGTTTTGGGATATTGCAAATTTTATCCAGTTTGCTTTTGAGGATTTTTGGCAGTTTTTTTTGCTTCCAGAAATTTCTTTCATTCACCCTTTTGAAACAACTCGTAGATAACCCCCAAACCCAAGAAATTAGGTTTTTACCAGAAAAATTTGTCCCCTCCAAATTCACTCCCAAACTGCTTTTTTTTCTTCTTCTTTTTCCCTTCTGAATTACGTTCAAGTTAAGGTTTTTAGACACAATGATGATGTTGGCATCGCCGATTGACGTCAACAGTTCGTAGCTCCCTAGAGGAAATGCTGGATTCACTCTGGCGCAGGGACGACAACAACAAGCTGAAGGACTTGCTGCCAGCATTGCCGTCCAAGCAGGTCTCCTGAGCCCACCTCCTGCCCACCCGCTGCCCGCCAGGAGGTTGTTGCCGAAGAATTTTGAACTCGACGCTGCTCTGGCGACATTAGTGAGCCAACCAAGCAAGAAGAACTCGACGCTACTCCGCCTATGGGTTTCTCTTTTTTTTTTTTCTGGGTTTTATGGAAGAGAGAGAGGAGAAGAAGGAGGAGAAGAGGAATGGGCAAATATGCCCTTGCGGAGAGCACATGTGCTGGGCACATGCCCATTTTCCGTTCAAATTAGTAATGACACTCAACGGATGGATGACATTGGAACAAAATTGCAAATTGAAGGTTTTATTTGTTTAAATTGAAACTTGAAGGACCAAACTGAACTTTTGCGTAAAGTCGAAGGGATATTAAGCAAATCACTCAAAATGATTTTACCAAGTTAGTGTGTCAAGTCATCTCCCAGTCCCGTGCAATGGAAATAGTCCATAGATCCCCTTACAAAACTCACTTCAACCCACCCCAAACCCAATTTCAAAAAGGATACAAAAAACGGCCAAATCACAAAACAAAATTTGTCTCTGATCAGTTTGGATTGAGGAGATGGAGGGAAAGGGAAGGGAGGCATCTACCCTCTTGTTTGGGTAACCATGAGGGAACGGAGAGTAATAATTACTTCCTCTTGAATGCTTGACCAATATATACGCTGATTTGGTTAGGAAATACGTGTAATCCTTTAACTCACTTCATTGCCTTGTTTCGCAAGGTTGGATAGTACCAACCCAAAGCTCATGAATAAGCCAAGGTTCATGCGCATAGCATGGGGATCTGGTCGTCATTACCACACCTTTGCTAGGAAGCGTGTGGAATGGACGAGAGCGGAACTTTTTGGATATATTATCCAAGTCGAGAGTAGAGTTACTGGAACAACTGTCTGATGGAAAACGACTTTCACGTCTGGTTCAGAGAGCACTTTATTCGTCGAGAATTCCTCGTTCCCTTTCGTGTGAATTCCTTTTTTTCGTTGGGAATTCCCCTTTCCCTTTCGTGTGAATTCCCTAGTGGCGAATTCAAAACTTGTGGGGCCCTATCTTTTCCATCTCTCGAGCCTCGAAGAAAACCCCACAAGTTAGAGAAGTCAAGGAAATGTTTGAACGATTTGCCATGATTTGGAGCAACATATATGAAAGGGCTTAAGATTCCCAAGAATATTGTTGGATTTTGCCCATGTGATATTGAAAAAAGGAAAGAAACAGTTGGTTGGCTGGTCATATATTTATTGGCCTATGATATTGTGCTCTTTGGAAGTGGAATGCCGGCTGTGCTATTTCGGATCTCAACATTGTTCTAAATGGCGCTTGGCGCTAGTAGGGCGGAGACCCACCTCCAAGTGGCAAGCCGCCTAGGCGGCGCCAAGCATTTCGGCTTTTTTTTTTAAACAAACCATTATCCAATCAAATTATATTCTATGCATCCATAATGCAAGTTCAAAGTTCTACATAACCATAATGCAAAGTTTAATGTTCAAACTTTAAAGTATAAACCCAAATGAAATTAAGTAGTAGCAACTAACAAATAAATTGAATAAGACAATAAGTAGAAATAAACGAGATTGGAGTGTTGAATGGGGATGTAAATGTAATATATATAGATATGATTTTGTAAAATTACATAATAAGCCCTTTTAGTTTTGTACTTTTAATCCTAGCCCTTTAATGTTAATAATATATAATTTAGGCCTCCAAAGACGCCGCCCAGCCCGCCAAGGTCCGCCAAAGCCGCAAAGGTGCCAAGGCTGCCTAGGCGGGCGCCAAAGCCTCCAAGGCCGCCTAGGCGGGCGCCAAACCCCGCCAAATCTCCCTGGGCGCCAAATCAAACGCCAAGGGGTATTGGCGTGGCAGCGAGGTACCTCCAAGCGCCTAGGCGGCCGCCATTTAGAACACTGGATCTCAAAGGAGTCTTGTGATGCTTGGAATTTCAAGAGTCAAAGTGTGTAGATTCTTCTCTTGTTCCTATTTAAATGAGGCAGTGAGTGAGCTACGGCAGAGAGCACAAAGCAAGGTATACTTTGTGTGTACAAGTGTGAAAAACAGCAGAAAGAAATTTGTGAGAAAGAATATTGTGTGAGTTTGAAGGAGATAAAAATACCGAGAGCTTGAGAACTAGAGTAGAGTATTTTGTATCTCATTATACTCATTCAATATTAGTGAAAGTTGTTCTCTCCATAGACGTACCCGAGTTTGGGGAACCACGTAATATTGTGTTTTGTCTCTGTGTGATTTTTTTTTCGTTATGCTTCCGTTGTGTGAGTGATCGGATATTTTTACTCAACAAATATCACCAGAGGGTGGAAGTTAGTTTGTTCAATGTTTGATTAACTGTTGTTTTAAGAAAGAGTTTCCTAAAACTTGTTTAGTGATATGCATGCAATAAAACTACAATTAATCAAACCCTATAACGCATGTTACGCTGCGTACTCCTAATTGGACCGATTTCGACTTTGCCGGGTAACGGTAAAATCATAAATGCCGACTATAAGGCATGACGGAGGGACAACACCAGAAGTGGGGAAATCCCAGCAATTTTTCATAAACATAGACATCCCAAAAGAAAAACTGATATATGAACGAGCTCTAAATCATCGTTAAACTAACGGAGCAAATTTTAACTTCTCAAGCACTATTACTAATGTTTTGACCGTAATACTGTAAACCATTATCATAAGGATGGCAATTTTGCATTAAACAAACAAATACAACCCGAATAAAACGAACTCTTCGTATCTCACCGGTTGGATGATCTTGCGCTTGTTGAGGCCAGCAGCGAGATGGTCGAGATTGACGATCTTCTTGATATTGGTCTGCAAATCGCGTACGAGCTTGAACTGGACATCGACCTGAAGGAGGGCCCTCGTGATCTCGTTGAGGCATTCGTTGAATACTTTCTCGTCGATTATCGTCGCATCGCTCTTCTGCTGGAGGGCACGTGATATACTCCCCCTAAGTCTGCTAACACATCTTTGATTGATTGATTAATTGAAAGAAGAAAGAAGGACGGATCTGAAGGTAATTGATGAATGAGATTTCTGTGGTGGTTTGGGATTTTGTTAGGGTTAGGGTTTTAATTTGGAAGGGATGGCATTTGTAGACTTGCAGAGCAAGTAAGTAATTAACCGTTTTATAAAAATAAAAATGAAAAATGGCGACTCTTGATAAGCATAGTTTTTCGGAACACAGCAAACTACTCCCTCCGTTCCAAAATGATTGTCCCGTTCGGTCTCCAATGTAAATTTTAAATTGTTAATATCTTTCAATCTATAATGAATTTTGTGTACAATATAAATCTTATATGATAGATCTCAATTAGTTCTATTATACAAAGTTTTTAAAATCTTTAAAAATATTATAGATTGAAAGATATTAACAATTTAAAATTTGTATTGGAGACCGAACGAGACAGTCATTTCAGAACCGAGGGAGTATTACTTTTCTTCTCTTCCTTCTTGGCATCTCCTTTTCATCGTGAAAACTCCAACGCTGTTATTACCCATTTTTGAGTCTGATTCCGACATTAATGATATTTGCAGCATGTAGGTGCGGTGCCTGCTCCGCTGTTTAAATTGCCCCGAATCCAATTTAGTTCTCCTGATGTTTGGGACACGGAAAAAGAATGGTACGTAGTAAATTTAACAATCACAAAAGTTGTAATTTTTTTTGCAAAAAAAAAAAAAAAAAAGACTTGTTGCCCAAAGTATGAAGCCAAAAGTACGTAACGCAAGATATTCCCTCTGTCCTAATTTGTTTGTCCATTTTTTAGAGTGTTTATGGGGCCGATAGCCTATTTCCATCTAGCATATGTGTATCGATACTATAAGCAGCAAAATGGTAGTAGCGCTTTGTTTTGTGTGTATTCTTCTCGGATTCGGGGTGCTGTAGTGCACCCCCATATAGTGCACGTGTAGGATGGCACACATGCTTTGATCTCTTCAATCAACGGTCCACATTAAAAATCAATTATGACCGATAATAAATGATTCTTATCGTTCATAATTAAAAATCATATTTCAATCATTCATTGTTAATGTCAAGATCGATGATCCGTGTGAGTCTTACAAAGTGCCTCGAAACGAAAGGGGTGCTGTCGTGGTTTCAAAAGTACAACGGTGGCATTTGTAACATTTTTCTCTAACAATGTCTTGAAGAGTCCGGAAAAAAAAAATTTCTGATAGGGGTGATATTTAAACTGAAAAAAACTGAACCATTCGGAAAAAACTGACTGAATAGTCGGTTTGGTTCGATTAGGCTCCGTTCCGGACCGTAAAATAAGTCCTTATTTTTTAAGAATGCAATTTTAAGCTAAAAAATAATGGGCTTATTGAAATCTAAAAATATGCAATATGGATCTTGTTTGAAAGATCTCGATGAGATATTTTATACGGTGAAAAAAAAATCAAAAAATTATTTTTTATTTATACTATTTTTAAGTTTGAAAATGTGAAATAAGTACTTATTTTTTAAGAAGGTGTTCTGAAACGAAGCCTTAGGAAGCTAGCTTCGGTTCAGTTTGATTTTGCTTTACAAAATATATTTTTCTGTTTTCGACTTTAGGGAGATTAAGCCTCTGTTTGAAGAAAATAAGAATTTTAAGTGTAGTAAATACTTAGTAAACTTTTCCTCCTATTTTTCTCTCATTTTCCTTCTCTTTTAATTTCCTTTTTTTTTTCTTTCCTTTCTCTGGTTCCAAACAGAGCCTTTTAATTTAAAACCGAACTTGGCATATCTAAATGAGGAGAAAATTTTCATTTACATATTTACCGTTGAAAGCCTCGAACCCTACTTCACTTTCACCCAAAACACAGAGCAGCAGCAGCGTCATTCCTCCTTCTCCTCCTCCTCCTCCTCCTCCTCCTCTCTCTCTCTCTCTCTCCTCCTTGAAGAAGATCGATGGTTCAGGTAAATCTTAATCCCATCTCACTCTACCCAATTTCAATTCAGTTACTATAGTCTTTCCACTCCGAAAATCAATAAGGTATAAAACGGAGGTGCGATGGGTGCGCAAGACAAATTACCCATGGAAAACACTTCGCTTCATATCAGTCGCGTAACTATATTACTGAGTTTTCGCCCTAGAATTGGATTCAGTACAGGTTACTTGAGTTGGGTCTTTTACACTGTTTTTTATATTGTAATTCTCAGTTAGAGACTTTAATTTATTTGGTTTATTTACATGTTCCGTTTAATCACTTGATTTTGATGCTGTGAGAAAGAATTGTTTCTTTATGACTAGGGTTTGCCTCTCTCTTTTGGGATAGGTGATATTGCAGTAACACAGTTTGTTGAACTAGGGTTGGTTAAAACTTTTCCCTGTTTTTCGGGGTTTAGAAGAAAAATCCCATTTATGTTTGAAGTTTCTTTATTGGTCCAATCGTTGGGGGAATATTTCGTAGTATGTTGTTATTTCGAGACGTTTCTGTTTGCTGAATTGTGGAATGAGATGGAATCCGTGCGTTACGTCTAGGGTTTGCTTCTCCACAGTTTATTGAACTAGTAACTTTTCCCTGTTTTTCGGGGTTCAGAAGACAGATGCCATTCATGTTGCATGTTTTGTGGTTGAATAGTTCATAGTATGTTGTTATTTAAGAAGTTTCTGTTTGCTGAACTGTGGAATAAGATGTAAGTTTCTGTTTGCTGAACTGTGGCATAAGTTTCTGTTTCTGTTTGCTGAACTATGGAACTAGTAACTTTTCCGTGTCTTCTTGTTAGATCTTGGTCGTTCATTCTGTGTTGAAGCCTGTTTGAGCACTCGGTGTCTGGCTCTGTCTTGCTTACGTGGTTCTGATGGCGGTATGTTACACACTAATGATGAATTGAAGTTGATAATCAAACAATCGAGTTTGAGCTCGTGTTCATTTGTTAAAAAAAAAAAGCTCATTCGAAATCAATTTATTACACAAACGAACTAAGCCTGAACATTTTTTGAAGCTCGTTAAGCTTTCCAACCAAGCTTGAACGTTTTTTTTAAGCTGCTTTTGAACCAAGCTCGAACAAGCTACTGCTCATCTTGTTTGGCTTATGATGTATAAAAAATTTCAAGCTACTCAAGTTTCGACTCGACTAAAGGTCGTTTCGAGATCGGTTGTCTCATAAACAAGCTAAAGCTTGAACATGTTGCCTGGACAATTAACTGCTGAGCTTGTTCGGCTCGTTTATCACTCTTGAAGTTATTGAAATTCGCTGCTCCTTTTATTTTTTGGTTATTTTTATTTTGTTGCCCTGGTGGTTTTTCTTTAGGTGGAGAGGCTTTTTAAAGATGAAGCTACAGAAGAAAAGGGTGAACGCGCCAGAATGGTGAGTTTGGACTGTCAGGCATGATACTGGATATGCATGTCTTTTTAAGCTAATGGTGTATGTTTTGGCAGTGCATCTCTGCTGTGTACTGTGTTTTCGATGCTCTGATGAAGTATTTCTGCTATGGACCAGGACATGCTATTCGTATTTGATCCTGGAGAATATTTATCTGTATAGGATTTAATCACAAAGATATTGTTGGTAGATTTAGTTTTTGTTTTAGATTTATCCCTCGGATAATATTGATAAGTTATCTTATCTTGATTTGTATTTATGCTTTGGAATAACCTTTTTAAAGTACTCTACAGGCAATCTTAGAATTGTAGCTGATGAATTGAATTTGATTTCTTTTGGTATCAGTGTGGACCCGCCTTTTCAACCCCTAGATGCAGATTTATAGGGTTCCTTGGGTGTGGAGTCCTAGGGTTTTATCTTTGCTTATCTATCTCCCTTTATCATCCCGCATCCATTGCATGTATGTATGCATTCATCTAATCTAGTCCAGTCCAGTTTACAGTATATTACAATTATTGAGCTATCTGGTGGCGCCTGTATTTTGACAGTTGCAGGTTTGAGCTAGTTCTGTACCGGTATTACAGATGTTGGATTATAGTTTTCCCATTCTTTCTTGGTAGTCTTAGGAAGGACTTTTCCTTGTGTGAAAGCTATATCCCTTATAGAGCGTCAATTCATAATCTAGTTTGCTCTTTATGCCGTTGACCAAGTATTATGATTCTTCTTTTTAGGCATCCTTTATCGGTGCAATGGCAATTGCTGATTTGGTGAAAACAACCTTAGGGCCTAAGGGAATGGTAACCTTATTTTTTTCTCACTTTGCTGGAAAATTAGAAGTTCCTGCTCTTTATGATTTTGGTCTCTTTCAGTTCGTCAACTTAACCAGCTGCTCATGCATGCAATTTCTTTGTAGGATAAAATTTTACAGTCAACAGGCAGGGGACACAGTGTTACTGTGACAAATGATGGTGCTACAATATTAAAGTCACTTCATATTGATAATCCAGCTGCCAAAGTCCTTGTTGGTATCCTCTCTTTCTTGTGTTTTGGTCTTAGTTTGGTATTTTTACTTCTGTTTTGTGTGCCTGCTACCACGTGTATAGTGGGGATACTGGATATGAATAACAAAGTTACCCCTCTCTAAGATCTTAAGATTTTAGATGAGTTGGTGGTAAAAAATCAACAATATGAAGTGAGTTGCTGGTTAAAATTCAACATCATGAAATGAGTTGGTGGCTAGCAATTCAAGACTATAAAACTTGTATGTGCTTGTAAGTTGTAACTAATATTTCTAGAGCTAATCTTCCACATAGATGGGTACTTTTGGAATGATATCTAACTCTTCTATCAATCGTTTAACAGTTCTCATTCGATATATTGTCATCCTTAATACATTGCAGAGATTTCCAAAGTTCAAGATGATGAAGTTGGAGATGGGACTACTTCTGTAGTTGTTTTGGCTGGCGAGCTTTTGAGGGAGGCAGAAAAGTTGGTAGCAACAAAGATTCATCCAATGACCATAATTGCAGGTCTGTTATAAGCTTCACTTAGCATTTTTCCCGTGATTTCTTCTTAGTGGGGGAGGAGAAGTCCATCCGCTTCAGCTGTGACCTTCTAATGTTGGTGACGATGACGTTTTGCTAGTTCTTCCATTGGTTTTTTTCCCTTAAGTCTCACTTATGTCCAGATGTGCTTTTTGTCCATTCTTATTGGACCTTTTGATCTTTTATATACCGTATGCTAATTTTTGGTGACTAAATTATCTTATAATGTAGCCCTTTTCCAATTCGATATGATGTGGCAGTATTTCTTTAGATGCCTTGTCGATCCATGTAAAATATGCAAAGAATTCATTCATGTGGCTTGTTATGCAGTGTTTGATGCTATTAAGACGACGGTGAGGATTAGAGAAGATAGTTTTTTGACATTAGAAATGGACATGGAGCAGGCCATGTCACCAACTCCAAAGGATCCTACACCGTGGCCCAGGCCATACCACTACCTCATAAGGGCCCACGTATGAATCTAGTTTAGCGCCGTTTGTGGAAGAGGTACTGCAACCATAAGCATGAACTTGGAAGCACTGCAGCGGTTTGCCTCCTACCTCCCCCATATGAGGCCCAAGAGGTTCACAAAAACCTGACTCCTATGAGTTGGGATTTGGGACAGCACCGCAGTACCTTGGGGTATTTGTGGCATGGAGGGATGTGCCAAAAATAAAAAATATGTGGCTTGGAGGGTAGGGAGGAAGGTTTCCTTGAGTCTTCAACCTGCGGTGCAACATTGACAGCGACCTGCAGCTGGGAGACAGGCTACTCACTCTTAGGATGTGTACTCTCGGTCTCATGCACCTTGTGATGTAATGATCACAAGATGGTTAGGCAAGGCCCATGTGACCTTCCTCCTATAGAGCTTTTGAGTTTAGACTCCTTGACTCTGGTCAAGAATTACATACCCATTCATCAATCTGTAAGGTCTTGCCCCCTCCTGTGTGTGCGTCTCTCTCTCTCTCTCTCTCTCTCTCTCTCTCTCTCTCTCCAGGCCTGTGGTGCTATATGTAGATTTCCACTAACTAGGCAACCAAACGTCCAAACATTGATTCCAATCAAGTCCACTCACATTTTAGGTACCTTTCTTTGGATTTACACGTATTTGCATAGGTGTAAATGGAGGGTGGGTTTGAGATGCTCTTAGAAGTTAGAACCAGTTTGGTTTTTGGATAATCACTTTAGGAGAATTTGCGAGCTGCTATAAAGGAATTGTGTTCTTAGAAAGTAGCTGATCTTATTTCGAAGTTGATCTACATTGCCAATTTTCTTTGTGGTCTGTGCGAGTATTTTCTTCTAACTGCTTATGGCTCAACATGCACTCTGTGCGAAACTGGCCAATTCTTGTTTGGGGCAAGTTACTTCCTTTAATTGAAGTTTGAAAGATTTTATTGCTACCCTTGGTATTTTACGCATAGCCCCACACCTGACTTGTTTTTTGAATTTTCTTTTTCCAATTTTCTAATCACTTCTACTCCCTTAATAGCCAAAGCACAAAAATAATCGACTGAGCAATGGAGACTGAGAAAGAATGATGAGTGATTCAAATAAGTTATGTGAGTGGTCGGGTTGGTCCATAAATTTGTTGGCGGTGGTAGGATTTGGGATGGGGTCAATTGTCAATGGACATTTTGTGTGAAGGAAGTGAGATGTTGGGTGTCACTAACGGTGGCATTTGGTGTTTCAGAATCTGAAATATTGTGGATGGAAGTTGAAGATGGGTGATTTTCAAGTCAGTCTGTTGCAAAACATGATTTGATTATATAGATAATTCTTCATTGGTCATTCCAGATAAGGTTGTAACTTCAATTAATCTGTGTGATTCATTGATAAACAATTAATGTGGGTGTTCCTATATATGTGTTTACGTAAGTACGAGTGCTGTTGTTTCAAACAGTGGAGGGGTGTCCCTAAAATAGTTTAGTGTCAGTATAATTTGTCCTTTTTGATTTATAGTCACCATTGTGGGGTTTTTTTTTTTAATCCTTACGTTGCTTTTTAATTCTTAGGTTTCCGGATGGCTGCTGAGTGTGCTCGTGAGGCTTTATTGAAGAGGGTGATGGATAATAAGGAAGATCCAGGTACCTTTTAGTACATTTGAGTATCAGATAAACAATGAGATTCGTATTATGAAGAGTGGCTTGTCTCTTCTCGATTTACAATGAGATTCGTTTTATGAACCTCCTGTCATTTTTTACAAGTTCGGGGATGGATGAGTTTTGTCTGTTGGAAGGCTATTTAAGGCAGGGATGACACTATCTTAACATTGAGACCCTGTTTCCTTCTTTGCAATTTTTGCTTAGGTTTCCTTTTTTGGGTTCGGTAGATAGTTATCCTTGCATTTGCATCTCGACGATTCTCATGGTACTAAGATCCTACTTTCAGTGCATTTATTATGGAGAATGAGATATAACACTTTCCATTAATGCAGAGAAATTCAAGGCTGACTTAATGAAGATTGCAATGACTACTTTGAGCTCTAAAATCCTCTCTCAGGATAAGGAACATTTTGCAAAACTGGCTGTTGATGCTGTTATGAGGCTAAAGGTGAGGAGGTGACACATATTTAGTTGTCTTAAGTTTGGAAAATTTGTAAGAATGCAAGTTCCATTACAGGATTAGTTTGGAGAGGTGTCTTTTGAACCATCTAACTACAAAGTGCCTAATGCACCCGTCCATTTAAGATCAAATCCTTCTATTGGTACTTCATAGATGATTTGGTTTGGTTGACGATTATGACTTAACAGGTCCTTCATCCGTAGGCATGGGCTATATTTTAACCTTCCATTTTGGGACCATCTATTTAAAGGCCGTTTTGTTAGATGGATCCTCTTTGCAGATTTTTTGTGAATAAGAATGAACCATGAGTATTGGTACCAGTTTTTGCCCTCGAGGGTTGGCCCTAGGATGGATCCAACTATGAACCATGGTCAGTTCCCAACCTTCACCGCAAATTCTTGCTCTGCTGCTGAGCTGGCTTTTGGAATATATTGTCTTTATTACTTTTCAATACAGGCCCGTATGGTTATCCTTTTGATGGTTCCATGATTCCAACTAGTATCTGCAGCGATGAACTTTCTTTGAGAATCCAGTTTGTGTGCTCCTCTTGAAGTTTTCCTCCATATTCAATTGTTTCGAGCATAGGTGTTGTTTGTTTCTGTAGCGTTTGTTTTCTTTTTCTTTGATTCTGAAGGTTTAACCATGATGTAGAATGTCCTTCGTGCATTTGGCCTGCTCTTCTAGTTAGGCTCTTTTACATTTTGTGTGTTTTGGTCATCTTTTCTCAATTTTTGTTAGATTCGCGTCATATTTTATGGATTAATCATTCGTCCCTACAAGAGGAGTCTTAAGAGTACAGAATTATGACGGAAAGCAAAAAAAAGTTCACTAAAGACGAAAAAGTATCAAACAGCTCTCTTATTTGTCTAAAGTGCCATCTTATTTGAATTTTTTAAACATCGATTCATATTTTTATACTTTTCCGATTCGTCTTGTCGAGACGAACGATCAACCCCAAATATTACAATGAAAACCTAGAAAAAAATTACGAAAAGTAAAAAATATCAAAATAAGTTTCAGACTTATAAGTTTATAAGAAGGCAACCTTAGTATATATTTGTTTATTGTTGGCATTAATCATTTTTGTTAAAATGGCAGGGCAGCACAAACTTAGAGTCCATTCAAATTATTAAGAAGCCTGGCGGATCTTTGATTGATTCCTTTTTGGACGAAGGGTAGGACATCTGAATTTGTAATTCCTTGTTACAATAGGAATGCTTGCAGACCTAATTTATAGGCGTTCATTCCGCTTTCTCTGGCCTCTCGGCTCAGATGTTTCCTTTATGCTTATTTTGGCATAAAAGTTTTGTTTGTTTTTTGCTGATATTGTTTTGGCATGTCTGCAATGGTGTAGAAGCTTTATGCCAATGGTCCTTTTGCATTATTTGGAATTAGGGTAACGCCAACCCTTTGAATCTTCATTCTTAATGTTTGCATAATCTGAGATTTTGAACCCATCAAAACCTCCCCTGACCTCCTAGCTAACTGTGGCTTTGCGAAGTTGGTTGTATTCTGATGTGGGCCTCAACAGTATGGTTCATTAGATTACCATTTAGAGCAAGCATTGGCTCATGAATTCCATTTCTTTGGGGGAGCAGGATGAAAACTCTCTCTCTCTCGTGCCCCAATTTTTTTTAATGAGTACAGAAAATGGGAAAAATTCCAAGTTGTAGTTTTGTTTTACTTGTCGTGTTTCTTATTTCTTCCTTCCTGACCACGAAAAGAAGTTTTGGTTATCCTAACTGTTTGCTTTGTACTTGGCAGGTTCATTCTAAACAAGAAAATTGGTATTGGCCAACCAAAACGCATTGAAAATGCAAAGATCTTGGTTGCAAATACTGCAATGGACACAGATAAAGTGAAAATTTATGGCGCCCGTGTTCGTGTTGATTCCATGAATAGGGTTGCTGAGATTGAAGCGGCTGAGAAGGAGAAGATGAGGGAGAAGGTGCAAAAGATCTTAGCTCATGGGATTAACTGCTTTGTGAACCGACAGCTCATTTACAATTTTCCAGAGGAACTATTTGCTGATGCGGGAATACTTGCAATTGAGCATGCTGATTTCGATGGTATTGAGCGCTTGGCTCTAGTTACAGGTGGTGATATCGCCTCTACTTTTGACAATCCAGAATCAGTTAAGCTTGGACATTGCAAGCTCATTGAAGAAATTATGATTGGTGAGGACAAGTTGATCAAATTTTCGGGTGTCGAAATGGGTCAGGCATGCACAATTGTATTGAGAGGTGCAAGGTACATTATTTTGTAGTCTTATGTTTTAATTCTCTTATCTGTTTCTTTCACATTAAGTACATTGAGTCCTTATTTAGAGTCCTTTTCGTGTCACTTGCTTGTTAATACCTGGTGCCTCGGTTTGTTGATTGGTCAAGTTTGTGCTCGGCGAGACCTTGTTTGAATGTTCAGGTAATCTTAATAGTTGATAGGTGATTAGAGATGGAAGTAGTTTTGGATTGAGGGTTGAGGTTTGGGACTAAATGTTTTTCCAATCTACTTTGCCTTTTCCAATGTTGAGGTGTAATCCTGCTGTACTGCAAGGATTTCGATGATTGATTATGAAATCTGATTGCTAGAAATGCATCCATCATCTTGTCGTTAAGGGCAAAAAAGTATATTTGGATTTCAACACTTGTTTAATGGGGCTTCGTCTGGCTCCTAATTCCCAGCTGTTGTGTTTGGGTCCTACATTTAACCTTCCGATATCAAGTATTCCATTCCTATGGCTTTACTTATTATATGTTGATGTTTTTGTGGCTCTCTTTTTTGGCAGCAATCACGTGCTTGATGAAGCTGAAAGGTCTCTGCACGATGCCTTGTGTGTGCTGTCTCAGACTGTAAATGACAGTAGGGTTTTGCTTGGTGGCGGATGGCCTGAGATGGTTATGGCAAAGGCAGTGGATGAGTTGGCCCGTAAGACACCTGGGAAAAAATCTCATGCTATTGAAGCTTTCTCCCGGGCACTCATTGCAATTCCAACAATCATTGCTGACAATGCTGGTTTGGACAGCGCTGACTTGGTTGCTCGGCTCCGAGCAGAGCACCACAAGGAAGGAAGTACTGCAGGAATAGATGTCATTACTGGAGCTGTAAGTGGTGCAATTCAAGTAGAAAGTTAGAGATTACTCGTTGGCCCTGTTTGTTTGGCGGTACTAATAGCAAAAGGGTAGATAATTCCATGAGAATATAGGATTAGAAAACTTATTTTAAGGGAGTGGTTTCCCCTATTAAATTGCCAGTGAGGGAATCTACACTAAAAATATTTAAACAGATTTTTAGATTCTAGCTTCTAAAAATCAGTTTAGACTTTAGAATGTTTGTCAAAAATTCTACATAACGGATTTTTAGAATCTACAGATTCTGAGAACCTGAAAATGTAAGAAATTCTCAAAATTCCAAAGCTGGATTTGGGTAGCTTTGGGATTCTACAACACATTCTCGATAAAGGAATGAAATTCTCACAATTTTGTGGGATTTTCATCCTAGCGTTGAAGTTTTCAACCAAAAAGAGGAAACAAGAGAGGGAGGGACAAACTAATGGGGCCGTAAGACAAGCGTAACACCTTGTACTTTTTCTTGTGATTTACTTGTGTTATTCCTCGTTTACTTCAACTCTTGGAGTCTTTATTCAGGTGGGAGATATGGCGGAGCGTGGGATCTCTGAAGCATTCAAAGTTAAGCAGGCTGTGTTGCTTTCTGCCACCGAGGCTGCTGAGATGATTCTTAGAGTTGATGAAATCATCACCTGTGCCCCGCGTAAGAGAGAAGATAGAATGTGAGTTGAAAGACAGCTATTATGCCCATGTCAGAACTCAGGACGGACATCTAGTTTAAGGCTTCTCGGTTCCTGGTACTATTGTAATCTCTTCTGTTTTGATGATTGACCGGGTGAAGAAGTTTAGTTCTATGAAGTTTGGAAGGTGTACTGTTTTGATGTGTACTACCGGCTTGCAGAGCAATTTTGGATTGCAAAATTTAGTTGTATGGGGTTGGTTTTAGTCTCTGTTTGGAAGGATACCGGTGTTGGGGATTTGTTGAGATCTGGACTTTTGAAAGTCTATCGACGTAGGAAGTTGTCATTCATTGTTTATCAACATTTTGACGCTATTTTGTCACTAATGCAGGTAGATTCTTGGGGTCTTGCCTCATCTTAAATCTCAAATACATCCAATCTGCCGGGAATCTGTCCATCGCCATGGGACTTGCAGCCATACTAAAGCACCGGTAATAATGCACAAGCCCTTCACAACCACCATTTCTATATGCTCGTGACAACAACAAAGAAGATTATGAGAGCTTGTTAAATAAACTTGAATCGTTTTAACCTCTTGTTGGATATTCTACCATTTTTGCAAGGAGGACTGCTTCCTCTTTACCAGAAAAAAGAAGGAAAACCGGGAGTTTGCCTTATGTAGTGTGGTGTTCCCATATGCGTAATCGACGACATAAGTACATAACCTTTCTTAGTCTGATAAGAGGTCCATTGAGCATCCTCCAGTGAGCTAAATGTGTAAATTTTGAAAAACAAAAACAGAAAACAAACAGGCTCTGTTTGAAAAAGTTGTCAGTTTTTTGTTTATTTATTAAAAAATAAAAACAAAAAATATGTTTGGTGACCGTTATAATTTTTGTCTATTTAATTTTTGGGCTGTCGAAAGTGTTATTAAAACAAATGAAAATGCATTTTTTGTGCTTCTAGAATATCCGTAAACTAATGGAGATTACGTATTTTGTAAACCAAAACAATGACACAAACATGTTTATAATACTTGTTTCAAAAAAATATCGGAAGCGAAACAAAAAACTGAAAATAAAAACTTTTTCAAACAGAGCCACGTCGTTTCTAATCTTTAATCAAAAGAAATTAATATAACATACCTTAGAAGCAAAGAAACTATACCCATCTGCTGGGTTTTAACATACGGAGTGGTTCCTCTTATGTCAAGCGATGGTCCTCTAAATGGTTCAAACTCCATCTTCAAGTGCCGTTAAAAATAAAAACTCCATTTTCTAGTCTTGATTTCCAAAAAACTAAATTGCGAAATCACAAATGATTTGTTACACATATGGATGGCTTCAAAATTGGGAAAATGACGGCCCATGACGTGTTTTGATAATTAATATCTACCAAGGACAAGCTAAGAATATTTGTTAAAGCTAAAAATGTCCTTGGCGGGTATTAATTATCAAAATACGTCCTTGACCGTCATTTTCCCTTCAAAATTTCCACTTTTGAAGTTTCCATTGTTCAATAGGGCAATTATTCCCTCTCTTCATTTGATTAACTTGTCACGTTCCTTGGTAGTTGGTAGTAATAATATACTTTACTGGTTGTTAGTTATTGACACGATAATAACAAAAAAAAAACCGTAGCTTAACGAAGGAATAAACTCCAAAAGTTTTTATTTTTCTCGCAGTTTGAAACTTCCGTGCATAGCACAGGTTAATGCCTAGCAATAATTGACATGAAAATCCACAAAAGTCTACTAAAATGGGTGAGTTGTGCATCAAAATAGTCTTCTTTTTGGTTTGCCATCTATTGGAGGAATTTTTTAGCAAGAGCCAAGGGTTTGTTTGGAACTTTGAGAAAGAAAGGGAGGAGAAGGAAAAATAAGAAATTATTATTATCTTTACGTTATAGTTTAAGGGGAAAAAATAGAGATGAGAAAGTACCAAAAATAAAAAAGAATTGAATCATCTCCGGTCCTTATTTGGACCGGACATGACAGTTTTAAGTCTAGATCATATATTGCTCTAATCAATGGTCTGGATTTACTCCTATACACTTGCTGATGTATATGAGCAAATCCAAATCATTAATTGCAGCAATAAATGTTCCGAATTTGAACTGCCACATCTAGTCTAAAACTTAGACATGAGAGAATCCAAACCAAAAATAGAAACACATTAAGTAGAATAACAATTTTCTTACCATTTTTTCAAAATATTTTTTTAAAGTATTTTCCCTTCTCCTCTCTCTCATAACATAAGGATCCGTTTGGAACTCGTGGAAAGGAAAGAAAAAGAAAGAAAAATACTTAAGAAGAAAAGTGTGAGGAAAATATCACGAAAATTGTATTGAGCAAGAAAGCATACCGTGCTCAAAACTTAATTTTATCTTATTTTTCTCTCACTTTCTTTCTAGGATTTTGTTAATATGTTCCCCTAAGGCAAGAGGCACTTGTTAGGGTTTTATAAATGAAGCCAACTAACCCCACTAGCAAAGGAAATAGTAACAGTAATTGTAATATTGGGCAAAGTGAAAAACTTGTTTAATGAGGCAAAAATATCTTTTTCTTTCTACTGCCCTCCCTTCAGTTTTTTTCCCTCTATAATTCATTAGACAACAATAGCCCGATCGAATACTTGTGTGGGGGAACAATTGGTTTTTTTTTTTTTTTTTTTTTCATTTTTCCCTTCTTATCAAGATACATTCAATTCCCTTTGCTCGATGAAAACTTATTTTTCGTAATTTTTTATTGAAACTTAATTTTTGTAATTTTTGTTCAAATTTTCATCGTCATTTTTGAATTAAATCATTGTTCTCAACGTTTGGACTGAAGTTGAAAATTTACATATAGGACGACATTGTAAGCAAAAAATACAATTTTTCGTCTTTTTCAGTTAACCTTTGTCATAATTTTTTATTTTTCAGATTCATCTCGAGACGGATAGTTAGTCTAAAAAAATAAATCTTGAATTCAGTAAAAATTCAAAAAGAATGACAAAAATACCCAAAATATGTAGAGATCTGCTCTATCTTTGTACAATATTGTCCGCTTTGGACGCCTAAAGCCCATAGACTTCCTACGAGGTCACCCATTCCTGGACTACCCCACGATGAGCACGCTTAACTATGAAATTCCTATGCGCTTTGGCCCGCCCTCAAGACTTTAAAATGTCTTGTACAAGTAGGAGGGATCTTTTTCTTATAAACCATGACTTGCCCCCCTCCCGTCCACACAGAGCTTGCCATCCTGCAGTACCGCCGGCTACCAGAAAGCATGGTGTCACAATATAAGTGTGAACTCACCTTGATAATAGGCACTAGGGATGGCAATCCCGGCCGCCCCGCCCCGTTCACCGCCCCAAATGGGTTGGGGATTCGGGGATTTTTCAGGAATTGAGTAGGGGATAGGGATAATTTTTTTAAAAAAAATGGGGAACGGGTAGGGGATGAGTCCCCGCCCCGCCCCGTTTATATATATATTATAATAAGTTATATACATAAATGAAAGTTATATATAGGAGTACTATATATACATAAGTGAGGAAGAAAGAAAGAAACTAAATCTCACAGTCAATTAACATAGAAGTAATTGAATTCACTTATCACAGATAGAAGATTAGTAGAAAGAAGAGCTCAAATCGATAGTTCTATCCAAATAAAAATTGTTCACGTCTGATAATATTGTTCACGTTAGAAACTCATGAAATAACGTCGTGTTGAGAGATTGAAAAACCGAAGCTTTAAAGAGCTCTGCGTGTGTTGTTTGTTCGTGGCGTCTTGCTGGAGGGATACCGGATTAAGAACACCGGTTTTGCCTTTGGTTCCAGTTGGATCCCCAATTCCCTGCGGGGATCCCCGTTCCACGTTTGGGGAGGGGATGGAGGGTAAAAATAATTCTCCGGTGGGGATCGGGAAGGGGATGGGGATGGATTTGGGTTCAGGGATCGAAGACGAGGGATAGTGGTATCCACCCCCTACCCGCCCCATTGTCAACCCTAATAGGCACGTCGATAAAGTGGAAGATCATTGAAGGAACTCAAATACGCCGAATAAAAAAAGGAGATCCATTCTCGAAGAAACTCAGTTCAAAAAAAAAAAATCTCCCAAGAAGGAAATTAGAGTAAGGAGTTGTTAGAATTTCATAGTGAAAGATACAGCGGCAAGTGTTAAAAAATTGCTATCTTTACTCACTCATCATACAATTAATAAATTAAGTACTCCCTCCGTTCTATATTGAGAGTCCACCATGAAAAGTCGTGTCATTTTTCAAATCAAAAAAGCAACTACTTCCGTGTATAATTTTTTGAATTTTTTTGCACCAAATTAAAGTATTAATCGAGATCTTTAATACAGTGCGAAAAAATTTGAAAAATTATGCACGGAAGTAGTTAATTTTTTGATTTGAAAAGAGATAAGAGAGAGAAAGTTGGACCGTGATTTTGGAACGGAGGGAGTACGATATTTATGTATTCGTCCAATAATAAAAATCAAACACAATAAAATAGCTTCTCGTTGCACGTCTGCAATTGCCTGTGAGAGTTGAAAAGGTTAGTAGGAAAGTTGTAAGGGCAGTAGAAGTAAAGGGTATTTTTGTCCATCGAACAAGTTTTTCACTTTGCCCAATATAATAATTATTGTCACTATTTCCTATACTAGTGGGGAGTTGGCTTCATTTATATAACAGGAAATCACGGCTAATGACGTGTTTTGATAATTAATATCTGTTAAGGACATTTTCAGTATTAACAAATATTCTCAACTTGTCATTGACGGATATTAATTATCAAAACACATTCTGAACCGTCATTTTCTCTTTATATAACCCTAACAAATGTCTTAACATGTGTCTTAGGGACACGTCTTAACAAAACCCTTCTTTCTAATCCAAAGAAGAGGAGGGAAATTTTTTAATTTTTCATTTCGTTTTCTTTACATATGCTCCAAACAAAGCCTAAAAAAAACCCCAATTCTAACTGGTGGAGGCTTCCTTATCACTTATCAGTTATCAAAAAAACAAGAAAAAAAATTGGTCGAGGGTTTACTGTTTCGTTACGAAATTACTCCTTTAACTACTTACCTAACGTAAACGGTCGCTTTACTCCACCAAATTCATCACCGCCCACATTTATTACAAGTGGGGCCGTAAATGAGACGAGCCGAGCTGAGTTTTGACGAGCTCGAGCTTGGTTCATTTACTAAATAAGCCCAAAATTTGAGCTCGAGTTCGGCTCGAGCTTTAACGAGCCAACCCTTTATTAAGCCGAGCTGAGTCATTTACTAAACGAGCATCTTTAATCGAACCGAGCCACCCTTAACAAATCGAACTTTTGTCAAATGAATCGAGTTGAGCTCGGCTTGTTTACTAACCGAGCCGAAAACTCAAGTTCGAGCCGGCTTATTTACTAAACGAGTCGAGCCGAACTGAGCCAAGCTGAACTCGCAAGCGGCTCGGTTCGTTTACAATCCTAATTACAAGATCACAAAATGCCATCCATGGATCTGATCTCTTCTGTCTTGAAAATTTGTGTCTTTGTGTTGAGAAATTTTCCGGTTGTTGAGTTTTAAAAAAAAAAAAAATCACGCAATCCAATACTAGAAAACTCCTCAGCATAGAGGCACATAGATTTTCGACACAGAATTTTGCCACAAAATTAACCAAGATCCAATTCCTTTTGTTCCGAAAATCCCATATCTATGTCTCAAGTGATTTTTTAGCTCTTAAATTACATTAATTTTATTATATTTTAAATTCAACGACCGAAAAACTCCTAAAAAAAACACATATATTTTCGGCAGAGAGGATATTGGCTCATCCACAGCAATAAAATACTCCCCCAGACCAAATGCACAGTCATAATCTCTCCTCCTTCACAATGACCGACAACGCGGAAGAGACTGCGACTCACACTAACGCACCAGTGCCAGAAGAAGAGCCGAAACCCCCAACAATGGCCGCAACCGACGAACAACCCCCGACGGACGACGCAACGAAGGTGACGGAGAAGATGAGCACCCTGTCCTTCAGCATCTGGCCGCCCACGCAGCGCACGCGCGACGCCGTCGCCAAGCGCCTCGTCGAGACCCTCTCCGCGCCGTCCTCCGTCCTCTCCAAGCGCTACGGGACCCTGCCCGCCGACGAGGCCGCCGATGCCGCTCGCCGCATCGAGGCCGAGGCCTTCACGGCCGCCGCGGCCTCCCCCGACGACGACGGGATCGAGGTCCTGCAGGTCTACTCCAAGGAGATCAGCAGGCGGATGCTCGACGCCGTCAAGTCCAGATCCGGTACCGTTCCGGTACCGGACGGGAACGGTGCGCAGGCTCCTGATGCGGCCCCCGCTTCCGGTGAGGAGACCAAGGCCGATGAGACCGAGGCTTGATTTGACCTGATCTAGGGTTTTTGTAAACCTGGGCTTCGGATACGGTATATTAGGGTTTCGGTGATTTCGAATGCTACTATGTTTTTATGTATGAAGTTGTCGTTCGTAATTTTATGAGATTTTGGACTGCCGGTGGAGTAATTATTAAACTTGTATTACTATCTAAACGATTATCGTAGTATTACGCTTCAATTTTCTATCAGCCCGTTCGGATTGTGGGAAATGGTGAGAAAAGATATGGGAGGAGGCCTTTGGAAGTGGAGTGGTAGACATCATGTACTCTCAGGCACTCTCATGCATTTGACTGGGTTCAGACCTTACTAGCTACAACTACCAGTGCTGACTTTCTCCGAGGGTAAAAGAAAAAAAAAACGAAAGGGAAGGGAAGGGAAGGGAAGGGAAGGGCTTTCTCACGAAATCTTGTAAAAAATGTCATGTTTTTTTGCACTTTTCTATCCATTTCTGGCCAAATTACTCAAGCCAAATGTGTGATTGGGCAAGAAATTCTAACCCTTTCTTTTCTTATCTTATCAAATCCCTCAATCCAAAGGGGCTGTGTTCTCTCTTTTATTGCTTAGTTACAGGCTGAAGATATCTCGTGTTTAGTTTACATCAGGTTCCCATAGTTGAGCAAGGTTTAAATTTTGGTATTGGAGATTTAGTTTGAATGTATTACTGTCTAAACTATTCTCATGGTCTTACCCTTCAATTTTCTATCAGCCCCGTTGGATTGTGATAAAGGGTGTACTTTTCTCACGAAATCTCAACCCCCCCCCCCCCCCCCCCCCCAAAAAAAAAGAAGAAGTCATTTTTGTACTTTTCTATCCATTTTTTGCCAAATTACTCAATCCAAATGTGTGATTTGGCAAGAACTTCTAATCCTTTCATTTTCTTATCTTATTAAATCCCTCAATCCAAAGGGTCTGTGTCCTCTGTTGAATGTCTATTGCTTAGTTATAGGCTAAAGATATCTCTTGTTTGGTTTTAAATTAGATCAGGTTCGTGTAGTTGAGCAAGGTTTAAATTTTGTTATTGGGGTTTTACTTCGAATGTATAAAATCTGATTTTAGGTTACATTATGTTCGTTCGCTATGAGATGCTAATTTTTTTGACATAAGTCAGAAATGTGACCGCCTGCTGGTGTAAGAGTCATTAGGGAGAAACGGAGATATGACTTGTGCTTTGTAAGTTGTGATGTTTGATTTGACTCGATGTTTCCTTGAATTACCTAGCAGTTTAGTTGGACCTCATACTTTTTAACCTCAGGCCTGGTTGGGATATTGTCTAAGGTTAGGTCTGTCTCGAGCCCTCCCTTGTTCATACCCCAATCCATTGGAGGTTACATGGGTACTTTTATCATTGTTGTCTCATTGGTATATTTGTTGTGTTGTATGGCAACATCATCTATGTGCAATGCTGTTGTGAATGACTTGTATGCAAGGTGTCATAGAACGTTTTGTGCATGATGTGAAGATTTGTGCAACTACATATACAGAATCATTATGCCTGCTTGCTTTTGCATATCTCCGATTTGGAAATATAGGACTTGTATGCAGTACCCTTCATCAAAGTTTCAAGTGAAGAGTAGTTCATTCGTTTAGAGAATAGTTTGTTCAGCATGGGGGGGGGGGGGGGGGGGGGGGGGGAATGAAACCTATTCTGGATCATAGCTGATCTCAGCCCTTCATTCATGAAATGCTACTGGTACAACTGCGTCTGAGCATATTTTTCAGGTGTTCTCTTGATTTTACTCATTCTCCTGCCAAGAGCTCTCATGTTGAGCTTGGTCCTTTTGACTATTTTGGTGAAATTTTGTTGGGATGAGAGAGAGAGAGAGAGAGAGAGAGAGAGAGAGAGCAAATGATAGCAGGCTAGAGATGTGGTTTGATGGATCGCAAACCCCTATGTGGCCCTGACACTTCATCGGAGGCCATATACCGGTGTCGGACACCAGCATCTTCCATAAATGTGTCCAACACTCAGATTTGAGGGGGGGGGGGGGGGGGAATGAAACCTATTCTGGATCATAGCTGATCTCAGCCCTTCATTCATGAAATGCTACTGGTACAACTGCGTCTGAGCATATTTTTCAGGTGTTCTCTTGATTTTACTCATTCTCCTGCCAAGAGCTCTCATGTTGAGCTTGGTCCTTTTGACTATTTTGGTGAAATTTTGTTGGGATGAGAGAGAGAGAGAGAGAGAGAGAGAGAGCAAATGATAGCAGGCTAGAGATGTGGTTTGATGGATCGCAAACCCCTATGTGGCCCTGACACTTCATCGGAGGCCATATACCGGTGTCGGACACCAGCATCTTCCATAAATGTGTCCAACACTCAGATTTGAAGTTTCCCAATTGAACTTTTTTGGTTTAGACAATCCGGGGAGTCGGGGACACTTGAAAATGCTCTGGACACTTGCAATACACATCGGGAGTTTTGAATGAAGTTCTAGATGCTTGCTGAAGCTTAGGGAAGTCTTCCCTTTTTCGTGCTTTCACTTGGTTGTGTCTATTTAGGGTCTTAATTCTCAGGTTGGGTAAAAACATGAGGGATTTTATGTCATTTGGAATTGAGTTGAGATTAGATGCAAAGCGGCAAAACATCATAGTAGTATCTTTGTTTCCATCACTGCTCTTGACAACATTGTGCCATTATGATTTCTGGGAACTTTTTCTTTGTTTTGTTACCTTTAGTAATTCGCAAAATTACTAGTTATCGCAGCATAGAAGTTAAAACACTTTTTTCCCCTTGATCGGTATTGTTCATATTTTAAATATCGCATAGAAATACATTCTTGCCCAAAAAAAAAAAAAGGGTCGATTAGACATGGATATGTATGTCGGAGGACAAAATGTATCTGGGTGTTGTTGATGTCCAATTAACCTTTTTTTTATTTTTATTTTATTTTATAGTTTTTACAAGAACGTAAACTATGAACTATTATGGACCATGGTCATTGTATGATGGCCCAAACCGGAGCTTGGTCCATTTTTACCTCTCTCCTGGTTGCCGTTGGTCCTCTTCCTAGGTGTTTTGAGTCCAAATGTTTATCTGACCAGTTGCTCTTGGATAAGCCCTTGTGAAGAACGGGCGGACTAAGCGAAACCGAAATTAAAAAGCCTTTCATTTTGTCTGGTTGAGTGTCAAATAAATACTAATAGTTTTACCGAAATGAAGAACAGGGGGAAATGAATTTGTCTGGTTGAGTGTCCAACTGTCAAATTTTATGAGTAACAGCCATACACCAAAAATTAAGAGCTATCGACATCAATAATTAAGAAGATATTTGGCCAAGCGATTCTGAGAAAGTAATGAATGTTCCTCCATGAGATTACATGTTTCATTTCCACGGAGGCCAGACATTCCAAACCTTGGAGCCACCGGGGGTTATGCCCGGTTGTTACCTTCAGGACCTTGGAATTAGTCGAGATGTGCCCAAGCTGATCTGGACATTAAGTTATCAAAAAAAAAAAAAAAGTACAGTATTAACTAGGAAAATATAGTTTTCATGAAATTTATTTTATGTGAGAATTTTTTGCAATTAAATCAAACGGAGGGTGAATATGCATATAGCTTTGGGAGCTTGAAAATGTGTGTACAGCACATCTGGGACAAAAATTTTGTGCATTACACTCTTTCCCCATCAACTTCTCCTCTTTTTATTTTATTTTTTTTGTTGCAGCCACTTCTCTCCTCACAACTACAATGATCTACGGAGATGTGGTGAAGTAAAATGGAGATGGATCCTCTCCTATTCATGAAAATGAACTCAATCATCCTGTTTGTTCGTTTTGGAGCTTGTTTCGCGAGTTCAATAATGATCTAAACTATTCAATTTTTAGAGTACGTAATCAACATTAACCACAATATAAATCAGGTTCGTAAATGAGTTTGAAATGTATTTACCATCATCCAATCAACTGACCTTAAACATGATGAATTTTCTCTGACAAATGTTAGAATTGAACGATTTGAATTATCATTGAAATAAAAGTGAAGAAAATACTACAAATAAAAAAAGAAAATTGAAACAAAAATGCTAGGGGTACCGAAAATGTACAACGGCATGTGGGGCCCATTTTGAATTGCACATGAATAATTCAAATGTTTATTAATTTTATAATAATTTATGGAGTAACCCTACAAAAAATCACCTCAATTCAACATATCTAATTTTTTTGTACCCCTAAAAGTCAATACCTATAGAATTACATAAAATAAAGGAAATTAATTTTCACTTTCTTTTTATATTCACTTTAAAAAAAAAAAAAAGAGGGTGTAGATATGGAGAGTGAAAATCACACCCCTAAATAAAAAAGATTCTTTGCAAAGAAGTGCATGCAGTCCAATCTGGACCGTTCATATTGATAGTAATGATTCAAATCAGTTGATCTTCTTACCGATAAAAACATATACTTACCAATAGAAATATCAAAACAAATCCAGACTGTTGAAAATTTTATCACAACGGTTACAATCACTTGAACTCCTTGTGCATAAAAGGAGAGGATCCATTGCCGCAAGATATGGGGTGTTTTTTTTGCAAGTGTCCGCATCCATCAATTTTCCAATCTTTGTCTTCTTCGAAAACAGCCTAAACCAGGTGGACCACCCACTCATCAGTTCCCCAATTGGATTATCCTATCCCACTTCCAACCCGACCCCAACTCATCCCTATCTATCCTTATCTCTCCCTTTCCTCTCGCGTCGCAAATCCTCTCTCACTAGAACCCTTCTCTCAATCCGCCGGCGATGAAGCGACCGGTGGACTCGTCCTCCTCCGATCTGGCCTCTGTCGACGACGACGCCAAGACCAACAAGAAGGTCAAGCCGGACGAGCCGGAGCCGGATCCGGATCAGGTACCCGACAACACCTCCTCCGCGTCCGTCCTGACCGACGAGGACCTGCTGCACGAGGTGCTGAAGCACGCCGACGCGCGCACGGTGGCCGCGTCGGCGTGCGTGAACAGGCAGTGGCGCAGGACGGCGAGCGACGAGCGGCTCTGGGAGCTGATCTGCGCGAGGCACTGGGCCCACATCGGGTCCGGATCCTCGGGTGGATCGACCCACCAGCTCCGGTCCGTCGTCCTCGCCCTCGGCGGGTTCCGCCGCCTCCACTCGCTCTCCGTCCTGCCCCTCTCCAAACCTGCTGCTTCCTCCTCCGCCGCGGCGGCGTCGGCGTGGCCTTGTCTCCCGCTTCCGGCCCCGGTGGTGCCGGCGAGATCGGCGGCGGGGAAGAGTCGGTGGGGGAAGGATGAGATGCACCTGTCGCTGTCGCTTCTGTCGATTCGGTACTACGAGAAGATGAACTTCAGTAATCGTGGGAAATGAGTTGAATTAACTAATAAAATTTGTCGATTGGGTTTCTTGTTTTGTTCTTCTTGTTGTTGCAGTAGTATTGTTATGTGGTGAGTGTATCGATTGGATCTGTATCCGAAGCGTGTGTCGATTGATTTAATCTTGATCTATGTTCTTTTCTTTGGGTTTAGTTCACCATTTTTACCAAACCAAAGGAAACCAACTATAATCTGGGGGGTGGGGTTGAACTTATTCACGGCATCTATTATCGTTAATAGATTATTTTTAATTCGAATAGTTCAAAATACTTTTGAACGACAGATATTGAGCACCCACAAAGATTTTCGCCTGTGGGAAAAAATACCACAGCGTAAGGTATCACTCCCCTACCCAGCTAGGAAAACAAACAAAAACAGAGTTAGTAGAAGGGACTGAAAATCCTGGAGTGTAGACTCCAGGTCCTTGCAAGCAGGCAGCCTCTTTGAATTCATTGGTCTTCATGAATCCTCTCCAAGAGCTTGAGCAAGCTCGAATATCGCCTATAATCAGAGCACCAAGAGAAGATGCTAGAGTACTGATCCCTTGAAGAAAAACTGCCTTCTATTCCTTGGGCGCCGCAAACTATCTAACCTTTCGCTCCACAAACCATAGATAGTAGCAGAGCCATGGATAACTTGTAGACTCTGCTAGGGCAGGAATCACTGGACCTATGAGCCATTACCCACTTAATCTCATTAGTGATTTGTTTTTCAACAGAATCACCTTCCATGTCGACTTAGAATATTCACAATAAAATAAAATAAAAATGTTTGAGTTTCGTCATCAATCTGACAAAGCAAGCACGTTGTATTCACCACCAAGCCAGAAATGCTACACTTACAACATTGTTACAACATTGCTGATGTGGCAGCTAGGGGACCCACTCACTTAACCCAGCCAAAAAAAGAAAAAACTAAAAGGGGCCGAAATCCCTTGAATTCAAAATACGCGGTTATTTCTCCAAATCTCAGCAGACGTCGACCAGAGAGGGAGAGAGGCGACCACCGGCCAACACCCACCACCGCCAACCACCATTACTGCCTCCCCACCTTCGGCGACCATCTCCCATCGGCGAGAGCCCCTGTGCCTCCGGCAACTGCCACCACCGCAATTAAGATTGAAAGAAAACACTTTAGCTAAGTTCCTAATGATCAAAATAAGTACACAGGGCAAACAAATATGCCTACTCTTGAGATTTCTTCTTCTGAAGATACTGTAGAATCTAATCTCTGGTTCACCATTAGCCAATCGGGGACACGGCTACTTTGACAGGCCCTTTGGACGGGCCCACGTGGGGGTTTTCCAATTACAGGCAAATTTCAAATTAGGCTCCTTCGTTGATAACCTTCCCAAGAAAGCTAGCCATTCTATAAATGCCCATCTTTTCCTTAAGAGAGAGTTTGATCAGGCCATACCTGAATCCCCCTCATAATCTTTTCCTTCAACGTAGCACAATCTTGAGCCTCGAGTCTAGTAGAAATGAAACACACACCACCACCACCACGACGCCCCCCCCCCCCCCCCCCCCCCCCCCCCCCCCCCCCCCCCCCCCCCCCCCCCCACCAATCTATTATCCTGTGAGTAAAAATAAAAAAGAGTATGGAGATTAAAAAGTAGAGTACGAAAATAACTACTCTAACACTCCCCCCCACCAAAAACATACCATTAATTAGTGGATGATTGGGGGTGGTGGATGCTCTTCCCCACTTTGTGAGTGGACGCTCGACACAAAATTACAGAACCATTGGAGGTGGTGTCAATTCCCACGGCTCCATAAATGGCATAGTAAAGAGTAACATGGAACGTGGAAATGGTTGGCGTTTGTCTTGTTCGGAATTATTTTTATCCAAATCACATCTTGCATTCAATAAAAGTCTTTCGGCGCTTACAAAGATTTCCATTCGGACATAGAGATATGGAGCTATAACCAAGCCTGATACGCTAACGATATGCAATAAACACAAAGAGATGAGCTTATGTCTAAATCCCAAATGCGAGTCTCAAACTCTCTCCACAACTGACAATAAAATGCGGCAATGGTGGAGTTAGGAATCTAGACACTAGATCGCCTTAGAGTGGTGCAGAAACCATATCAGAACTAACAAAACGCGGATGGAAACCTCTTCCACAAATCTGCTACATAAAGTCAAAAGCCAGTCGGTTCGTGGCATAGAGAGAAACGCCGACAAAGTCAGCAAGCCTTCGTTGCCATGAACGACGGATACCACGCCGATGCAAACCTCCACCGTCACAGCGGGTTCTGGACACAGGCCAACGAAATGCCCGACGAAGCCAATAGCCACACGACCACGGCGAGCATGATACCAAATCGTGGGTCAAAAAAAACAGAGAATGAGAGATGGGAGGGAGTGGAGGGAGGGGGTAGGAGGGAGGTGGAGGAGGCGGCGGCACCCACCCCCCCCGGGCAAAAAAAAAAAAAAATGAGAACTCTATTTGCGGAAAAGTGTGTAGAGATCAAGAGACGGGTTTCTTAGAGAGAAGGGAAAAAGTGTTGCAGTTCTTGTCCGGATCTGGATAACCCTTTTGTAAATGCGTCGTACTGTCGTAGTATTCCTTGAAAGATATCCACTACATAGGTCACAAAATGTTTGTAGTCAATTGTTGAAAAAAGTTCAATTCATTCTTGAAAATTTGTTTCATTTTCAAGTACTAATTTTGCAAATTAGACAAATAATTTTTTTTTTTTTGTGTTGAAGAGTGTGAATTATTCGCAGATTAGGAGACACATGCATGTCTATACACACTTGTACACATTGCTGTAGCTAGGTTTAGGCATTGAAAGTTCGAAGTCCAGCAAAAGAAATGAGCAGTTGGTATTTTGGTTTCACTTTCACGTTTTCAGTTTCTAAAAGGAAATTGAAATCTACACTCCCTTTTTTAATATCTACACTCCATTTTTTGGATTTTAGTGTTGAAAGTGTATGTAATTTTTTTGCTAGAAGACAAAAAAAGGAGTGTAGATGTCAAAAAAGGGAGTGTAGATTTCAATTTCCTTCTAAAAAGATCAAAAGTGGTTTCAAAAATTGTTTTTGAAAGCATTATTTTATATCTTATATAGGGAAAGTTGTAGGGGTCCCGATTATATTCATGTGCTAAATAGCCTTTGACCTTTTCTATCTCTGTTTCAACTGATAGCACCCTGTTTGTTTTGTATTTGAATGGTTTTTGACCCAGTAAACCCCTTGATCTTACTTACCCTCTTTCAATACGTCAAATTTGGATTACAATATACCAGGGAAAAGGATTTTCATTAACTAAAATAAGTAATTATTTTTCAAATAAAGTATGAACTTATTTTTTGAATTAAAGGTGACATATTAGGAGAGAATGACCTGTTTCGTAAACAGAAAAATAGGTACTAACATTAAAAAATAAGAACCTTAGCGGGACGGGAGAGGGTGTTCTTCTTTCCTCCTTTAAAAAATAAGTGCTTATTTGTAATTTTCAAGCTTAAAAATAATAGGCTTATTAAAATAAAAATATATGCAATATGGATCTATCAAACCCTGCAGCAAAAATTGAAAAATATTTTCGTGAACCTATTGTTTTTAAGCTAGCTTGAAAATAGATCCTTATTTTTTAAGTACTTATTTGAGAATCTGAAAAAGAAGAAAAAAAAAACTCGGAGTCAAACAGGGTTAATTCAATACTAGTCTTTAACAATCGAGAAGTACAATGGTATTTTCTTTGGAGGAAGTTTCTCATAATCCCATTTTGTCAAAAGGAGATTGAAGCATTGATTTAGGATTGGAATGTTCGAATCATGAGTAGGGATATGAACTATGGAAATGAATTCAAACGTGTTAGTGTTTGGGAGCTAATTTCTTTTTCTTTTCTTTCTTTTCTTGAACAGCCAAAAGAGAATATTTTTACTATCCCTTGAATGGAGTACTAAGATTAATAGGAAAAGAGCAAAAGGCGTCACAATAAAGAAAGAAGATTCCAACTAAGTTAGCACCCATCTTGACGACAATCATATGCCGAACTTCTTTTTCTAAGATTATATTCAGGACTAAAAGTCTAAACCTTTGGATATTTGAATCTCTGTTTCAACCTGAGACAACTCAGGTACCAACTTTTGATTTGCTTAGATATAAACAAATCTAGAATGGTCAAAACGGAAGTACAAACGGAAAAGAAACAAGAAAGAGAACCCATTGAGTCATAGGATTAGAAGAGGGCAAGAACAAAGGTAATCGTGATCTTATACAAGTTCCTACACGTTAGAATTTGTTAGAATATGTGTGAACGTCAAGTCGCATATCAAATAAATAAAAATATGGTTGGATTTTAATGTACAATTGGGTGGCTTGCCGCTTACAACACTTAGCCTTTTAAGTGGATATGATTATTCAATGTATATTGTATCCAAGTGATGTGGTGGACTCTCTGCTGTTACTCTCATGCATGCAAATTCTATGGGAAGACTCTTGACTCACGCGCCATTGAATGGGTTTGCACGGAGAACATTCAATGGAGTGGAAAGCAAAAATTCAAGGTGACTCCTGATGAAGCAAGTTGGCTCGATGTTGGAGTGCTGTATTAGATGGTTCTGTATCGATGGTGTGTGTATCCCATGTGAACGTCAAATCTCACATTGAATAAATAGGAAAATGATAGGACTTCAACATATAATTGGTTAAATAATCATTACTTACAAGACTTAGCTTTTAAGTCAATTTGGTCATATTGAGTCCAAGTGATGCGGCTGTGGACTCTCTGACATTACTCCTGTACAAATTGAGCCTTGAGCACGTGAGTGGCGGGTCGATGCATTGTACAAACTCCCAACAGTTCCTCTCTTTTGAAGAAGCTAGGCAAAGCATGTTCTTTAATTTTGGATCTTGATTTTACTCGTACTGAAACAAATGATGGGGCAAAATACAATCAGATTAAAACCATAACTTTTGTTTCAGTGGCCATTCATGACCTTGTAAATTTGTTTTGAGAGGGGTCAAAACTAATCAAAACATACTACTAGTATTATACAGAGGTAGTGCGAAATGCAAACGTCAGTAGAAAACATTTTTAGGCCATTTCATTTGCCAACCCCTCCAACACTACTTGCTTGACCAGGAATTGAAGAACTGTAAAACATGTTTACGCAACTGATCAACCAAACTAACTCCAGGAAATTGCATGGAACTGCAGCCTCTCTCTCTCTCTGATTAGTTAGGATCTCTCTCTCTCTGATTAGTTAGGATTAATTAACTTAATTAACAAAAGATACAAAGTAGGACTAAAATTCTGCTATTTTTTCTGTTAGAAAATGGGTAGTTGGTAGTTTCCTGAAAGTCTCATTTTGAAGGTCCCCTGTCCATTCCCCATTCAAAGGAATTTGGAGGTGGCGGCACCTCTCTAAGCTCTTTCAACCCACCCACGTGTTTGAAACTTTGAACACATATTTGTACTTATTTCTGTTGCATTTCCCTCCTTGCCTCATCCCTATAAATAAGGGACACCATTCTAACCTCCATCATCCAAAGCCAGCTCTCTCTCTCTCTCTCTCTCTCTCTCTCTCTCTCACTACAAGTCTACAACCCTCTCCAAATGGCCCAAACATTCAATTCTCTCACCTTGTTCTTAGTTCTTCTCCTAACGAACACTTCATTTTTCATTACCAAAGCTCGTCCTCTCAATGCTGCTAATTGTAAGCCTCCTATCCCTATAGGCGAAGCGATTGAGAATGTCTTTGAAGGGTTCTACATTGAAGCAATAAAAACCGGGGGCCCAAGCGCAGGTGGGAAAGGACACGAACTCGTCAATAGTGAAGCTCTCGGTGGAATTAAAAACTCTGGCCCAAGCGCCAGAGGAGAGGGACATGGATACACCAACGCTGAAGCATTAGGGGGAATCAAACACTCCGGTCCAAGTGATGGAGGAGAGGGACACAAATTCACCAACACTGAAACTCTCGGGGGCATAAAATCCTTTGCAGGTCCGAGACATGGACGGGAGGGACATGAATCCACCAACACTGAAACTCTTTGGGGGATCAAAATCTCTGCAGGTCCAAGCGATGGAGGAGAGGGACATGAATTCAACAACAATGAAATACTTGGGGGCATCAAACACTCTGCAGGTCCAAGCGATGGAGGAAAGGGACATGAATTCGCCAACAGTGAAACACTAGGGGGGATCAAACTCTCTGCAGGTCCAAGCGATGGAGGAGAGGGACATGGATTCGACAACAATGAAATACTTGGGGGCATCAAACACTCTGGAGGTCCAAGCGATGGAGGAGAGGGACATGAATTCGCCAACAGTGAAACACTAGGGGGGATCAAACACTCTACAGGTCCAAGCGATGGAGGACCGGGGCATTAGTCCATCAATTATTGAAATGGGGAGATTGAAGATCTGGTCCAAGCCGCAACAAACTTGCTCAATGGCATTTTGGATGAACAAGAGGCTCTCGATCTCTATTTATTTTCACTAGAAACTTGATTCTTTCATTTCTTTATTATTCCTGGGCTAAATTCAGCTCATCGAGAAAACTACTTATTATTCTTTTGTATGTTGTAGTTTGAGAGTACAAATTTTCGTTTGCTTGTCTTATTTGAAGTTGTTACGTTTCAAGACTCAATAAGAGGAATTCTTAGTATATATCCTTTGTATTATATATATATATATATATATTAGTATGTTTGAAGACTCGAAGAAACCATTTTGCTCTAGCTGGAGAGAAAAACATTTTTACATAATTTACGGTGCTCAATTGTGCGCATTCAAATGTGTCTTGGACGGTTCGAATTTTGAAAAAATGGACGGCTGAGATTGTGTAGAGCCGTGAATAAGTTATTCACGGCATTTCTCTCCTGGTTGGATATTCGTGGTTTGTAACTCTTCCGCAACATGCTTGCACACTCATATGTTAACAAACAAAGATATGCACACAATTCTTTTTAGAGACTCAGACATTGATCGAGTACTTACTTACTCTCAAACCCAAGAGATTTTTCATTTACTTTTGATTATGTATGAATGATTGAGTGTCAATAATATTAATAACAAATACAATTATATAAAAGAAATATCAAATTTTTAGTGCATTTTTTGAATCGATGTGGACCCGCCCCTATCTGTACATGTACATACATGGCTGGCAATGAAGGGGAAAATCCTTCCAAGGTACCAAATACGAGAGTATCCGGACATTATCAGACGACAAGATTATGTCAGTACTGTTAGAAGAGACATGTAACTAAATTGATTGATTTGTGTTTGTTTTTTCAATGTTTGTGTTTTCGGGCAACGACAAGTTTGAATAAAATGCGATCACTAAACATAATTTATTGCTGAGAAATCAAGCTTCTCAAGTTGGTTGTCTTATTTTTTTTCCTAAGTGGTGACCTGAGTTCAAGTTTCACGGGAGGCAGGTTTAGAGCTATGAATAACTTCTGAACCCCCCGTTGACTGACATTCTAACATCTTACTAACATCCCGTAACCTTCACTAATGTATACCGTATGACAAAAAAAAAATATTGTTGATAAAATTAGGAACAAAAGCATAATTTATTGTTCGGTTGAGGGTTTTGAATTTTATATTCTAATCATTATCATATTTCTCTCAAATTATTACTCTGATTTTTCTCTCTATCTCTCTCCAATTATCGTTCTTATTTTGATCATTACTTTATTTCTCTCTACGCTTATTACCTACAAATTTAAACCCAAAATCCGAAAATGAACGAGGTTAAGTGATTACCATAGGATCTATATATTGAGAAAAAAGAAAGTACTCTTAGCCCCGTTTCAGGTTTTTAGTTAAACTACAAGTTGTAGATTAACTTTTTTTTTATTTTGTCCTTTAAAAAAAATTTATTTTTTCAAATTTTTTCGTCGAGACAAATTATTATTTCACTATAGTTTGGCTTAAAAATAATAAACGCAGAAACAACACCTAAAATAGTAGTAAGGCAATGTTCTTGTAAACTTATAACTCTGAAACTTATTTTGTATTTTGTATTTTTTCGTAACTTTTTATTAGCTTTTTCCCGTAATTTTCAGGGTTAATCAAAATTTCGATGAGAGGAACCAGAAAAGTATAAAAAAATAGACCGATGTTAAAAAATTCAAATTAGATGGTACTTTAGAAAAAAAAGACAATTGTTTGATACTTTTTCATTTTTAGTGAATTATTTTTTGCTTTTGACCATGATTTTGCACTTTTTAAACTCTTTATCGAGACAAATGACTAATTAAAAAAATATCACACAAATCTAAAAAATAAAATAAAAAAGATGAATAAAACACACAAATAACAAAAGAAAACTAAAAGTTTATAATTAATAAATGTGACACCTCTGCAGAGTGCGCAGCACTCACCCCGAGTTCCTGTTGGCTAATGTGTACTTGGAAGGCTTGAGCGATGGAGCAGTGAATAATTTTCCCCAGACGCGACTCCAGATATTTGTCGTCACACGGACACGTGGCAAATTCGGGCAGATAAATAAAACGACGCGCTGGTTCGGATTTCGCCGCAGCCACCACCGTCGTTGCTGCTTCCACCAAAGAAAACGCCGTAGGCCCACCGCAATTCTCTCTCTTCCCAATCAGAATCGCGAACCATACAGCGGCGGAGTAACGTAGCCGAGCAATGGAGAGCTCAACCGCGGGGGTTACGGACGACTCTGCCGCCGCCATCTCCGACGAGGACGGCGCCACCACCGACACCGACGTCGACGTCAAAGGCGCTGTCGACTCTTCTCTTCCCTCCGATCCCAGCCCCTTCTCCCAAGGCGAGAAGGTCCTCGCCTACTTTCAGAATCACGTTTATCCTGCCAAGGTACTCTCTCTCTCTCTCTCTCTCTCTCTCTCTCTCTCTCTCTCTCTCTCTCTCTCTCTCTCCCTTGCATTTTCGATGGAATTGAGTTGTTACGGAGGAAAATGCGAATTTTCCGAAGTTTAGGTTTTCGGTTTCCCGCTTACTATTTTGGTTCGAGGGGCCGACTTAATAGAGATGTATATATATTTGTCCAAACGTTTACTTACTGTATTTTAGAGATTTTGCTTTTTCAATACAATATATTTGTACAATGAAATTAATCTAGCCTAATGGAGTAGAAGTACGCGAATTGTTTTGTTCTATTTCTGTAGGCTACTATAATGCTCACATGTTTATTTTCTACTATTTATGAAAGAAATTGAAAAATGAGAATGTAAAGTAACATGCTTTTTGTCAAATCAATACAAAATTATAAAGATAATAGAAAGTAATTACACAAACAATATCAATAATACTCAATATTAGATATCATATTAGTCGAATTTTTAAAATATGTATAGAGAAAGATTTCGGGCGGTGCAGGAGGGTGGCAACACTGCGTGTGTGCATTAGTTTATATAATTTGCCTGAAGTTATTTGAATTTGTAGAGTTTCTCATCTCACAGTTATTGTACGTTCACAAGGTTGAATTTCAAGGTTTTTCTTAGTAAATATGGTCCAATAAAACTAGAAGCATTGGGATTTTACTTTATTGGCCAAAGATCAAAGCATCTATTCTGGTAATAGGTTGCTGATTAAGTTGTATGTGGGGTTGATTGGCGGCTGCGTCTTGTGGGAAGACTGAAGAGTTTGTGAACAGGCATTTGGCTTGTGGGGGAGGAGTTTTTAAGGTCCGTCAGTTCTGGTTGATAGAGGCAAGTTAGGCAGCCAGGTGAGGTTTCTGAAGTATTGGCAGTGTGATGATATCTTTCTTGAATCAGCCTTCCTGCTCATCTTTCAACTTTTCTTGGATTAGGAGCATAGGCTGATTATTTGATGTTGTAGGATACTTGTGACACCAAACTTTGGGGGCCTTTGCAAGACTGGGAGTCAGAGCTGATTTTGGGTTGCTCTTTTGCTTTACAGAATTCATCATTTAAGGAGTTGGTGGAGGTTAATTTGTCTTAAAGGGTGAGTAGGGGTGTCTTCTTTGATGTTTCTTCCTTCTTTAAAGCTCTGAATGGCTCTGCAGGAGGGTGGTTTACGCAGCGGGGCATTTGAAACGTTGGGGCTGGGGTGCCATCTAAGGTGGCTTTTTTTGTGTGAATTGTGGCTCATGGAACAATATTGACCGTTGACAACCTTAGTATGAGCGGAAGTTGTCTTGTGAATCTTTCTTTTATTTGCAAAATGGATGGAGAGTCAGTGTCTCATCATTCTGATACTGGCTTTAGTTTGTTTGGGATTGATTGGGTGCTTGATGGTGATGTGCCTGGCATGGTAGGGAACAAGAGAGGCGCGAGAGTTGGAAAATTGAGGAGGAGAGGTTGGTTACTAACTCTTCTTTGGCTCATGTAAATGATTTGTCGGGAGGGTCAAGGAGTGGCGAAGTCGGTTCCCAGAGTTGAGGATTGCTTAGTCTCTATTTTGTGTTGTTGGGATTATTTGTCAGTGTTTAGGATAGCTTATTGTCTATTTCGTGTTGTTGACTTTTTGGGTTATAGGATCCGAGTCTTGATCCTTATGTTGATTTTATAGACTCCCTCTATCTCATGCAGAGTGAGCATTTTTTGTCTTCGGTTCCTTTTGATTTCGAGCGTTGTCTCCTCTTCAGAATGGGGCGGCATCCCCTTGATACCAGCTCTAGACAGGCTTATATTAGCTATCATAACCAGTCGGGAAACTGGAGTCTGTTTTCTCAACAACTGCTTCAGTAAGGACGAAAAAATCAGTTCTAATCATAGGTTCTTGTTCTTTGTTGCTTCTTCCTATCGGCTATCACCTTCCCTCAACTTGAAAATAACTGAACCTTTGGATTTTTATCTAGCTGTGTTTGATGTGATTTTAATTTGAAGACAGAGGAATTGATGATATTTCAACAGGGATGTGTTATTCAAAATTAAGAGTCTTTTCCTCTCTACTTTGTTTAGCTGGGAGTCGAGGGAGTACAACCCTACACTCGATCAATTCCTTGGTATGATATTCAAGGAAAGAATGTCTCAAGAAGCACGGTGGGGAGTGGAAGGCGATAGTGACAATATGTGGAATACGATAGCTGACGGTATTAGAAGAATATCGAAAGAAGTTCTTGGAGAGTCGAAGGGAAAATGTCCAATTTCTAAGGAGACATGGTGGTGGAATGACGATGTTCAAACCAAGGTAAAAGCAAAGAAGGAATGCTTTAAAAAGTGACAAAAGGACCGGAATGTGGAAAATTTTCAGGGTTATAAGCAAGCTAGCAAGGAAGCTAAGAAAGTCGTTAGGGATGCTAAGTTGAAAGCCTATGAGAATTTCTACGCTAGACTCGATAGTAAAGATGGAGAAAAGATTATTTATAAACTTGCTAAGTTACGAGAAAGGAAAGTTAGAGACGTTTCTTAAGTTAAGTGTATAAAAGGTATTGATTCGGTGGTGTTGGTGAAAGACGAGGCGATCAGGGATAGATGGAAGTCGTATTTCGATAAGTTGTTAAACGAGAATGTTGGCCTATTACGAAACAACATGTGAACAAGATGAGTGTAGCAGCAATGAGAATGTTAAGGTGGATGTGTGGTAAGACTAGCGAGACAAGATTAGAAATGAAACAGTTTGTGAGATGGTAGGTGTAGATGCTGTAGTGCGCAAAGATATGAGTATAATGGGTGTGCGCGAACAAGTAGCCCTTAATAGAGCTCAATGGAGGAAACGGATTCATGTAGCCAACCCCAAGTGATTGGGACACAAGGCTCGGTTTGGTTTGGTTTGATTTGGTTTCTTTTGTGCATGGGTGTCATCCCCTTCATGCCTTTTAAGTGAATTTTACTACCCATAATAAATAGAAAAGAACTGAATGGACTTTTTCCTAGATTAGGACATCGCACGAGTTATATTTAAAGTATTAATTAAAGAATTACCAGAATTTAACATGAATGTTTAAATGGTATTATGAACTCATTCAATCTTCAAATATAATGTCAAACAAAACCAAGTATCAAAAACCGCAGTGAAAGACAAACGACACAATAACTAGAGTTGTTCTTGTTATGGATTGGAAAGACTACAAGGTAAGCCTATATGCGGGAAGAAACAAATTATGCACATGCAAACCCCATTAAGGAGATCAATCTGAGAATTTTGGGCTTCGTGGTTCACAAATTAAAGCACTGTTGGTGTGAGTCTCTAGCAACTAGAACATGGACTGCGGACTGCAGACATGTAAAGAAGCCAAGGTGTGACGGGATTGTAGAGAAGCCAACTACTGGGGTAATAGAACTGTGGAGGCAATTTCCTTTACTATGGGGAGCAGGGCTCTCAACTGTGAAGACGGAGCAGTTATGGCACTTGGAGAGAATTGTGGAAGTATGTTTCCTGCATGTTTATCTGTGGAGTAATTCACAGATAATGCCATTTAGAATATTAAACTGATCTCATTTGAGAAAGTTTGGAACTAAAGAAACAGCTTCGTAATAAGGTAGACACCACAATGGTGCTCACCATTTCTATAGTGAGTGTAGATTTTCAGTGAGGAAGTTATGTTACTATCAATTTCTGCAATTTTTTTCCTTATTTGTTCGAGTGACTTGTTAAGAAGATTTTTTTTGCTACTATGTTAGTTTTTCTGTACAAAACAAGGCTTCTTTCTGTTTTACCGGCGAAAGATGTTTTTAACATGCTTGTTTCTGTTATGTTTTGCCTCAAGGCTTAAATCCAACATGGTACATGATTTTTTGTTGCAAGGTGCAAAAAGTTGATGTCCGACTGAAGGAATGGAGATTCTACGTTCATTATCTCGTAAGAATTTTTTCCCCAGATCATCTATTGAAAGTAGTGATATCCTGTCAGTCTTTTGGTGTTTGGGATATTTGTGGCTTCTACCTCGTTTATGTCTTTTCAATTTGCATTACCAAAAAAAGTTTCTCATCTGGGTTTTTCTGAAAAATGCTAATTCCCTTTTTAGTACTTCAATAAAGTCCTCCCTTTGTTTTGCAGGGGTGGAAAAAAAGGTGAGCGCATCCTCTACGTTGTCACTCATGTCAAAGTAATTTTCTGACTGAAGAAGACGAGGAGTTGTATGATTTAAGGGTTTGTTGTATTTTTCACTTGCGATTTGTTTTTTTCTTGTCAATCATGCATCTTCAGTTATGTGGTGGCAAAGAACATTAAAGATTCTTCAATCTTACTTTAAGTACACTTTGTGGCAGCCTGTTGGTTGATATATAGTATATATACTCCAGCTGACCAAAGTCCTATTCCACTGCAATTTACAGCTTTTTATTGAGGCTGCTGTATATTATATAATAGTTTCATTCGTTAAGTTAAGTGTAAATGCATAGATATAGATGCATGGGAGATTGTCTAGTAATGGTATTGCTTATTATACTATAGCTGTAATTGTGCATGAGTTGATTTTGTCGGTTTGAACTCTTATTTATTTTCCTTGAACATCGAAATACATCTGAATCATTAGAAGAGGGAGGGATGAGGTTTGCATTTTGACTTTCATTTCATCCAAGAAGGGTACTTTCCAATTTTAGGGTGCCTAGTGACCAAGTTGTTGAAGGTTGAAATCTTGATAATTTCTTCTACAGTTGGGATGAATGGGTCAGCATGGATCGTCTAATGAAATTTACTGAAGAGAATGTGCAGAAACAGGTCGTGCTTAACAAGAAAAAGAGTACAGAGAAGATCACAAAGACCGGAGGTTTGTCACATGCTAGGCCTACAGATTCTGGATTTGATTATTTCTAGTAAGGCAACCATGAAAAGTGGCTACACGGCTTTCTCTGGTAGCCAAGCAATGGGAAATAAGTTGCAGATTTTCTTCTGTTCTCCAATTTGCCTTCATTTAATTTTCTCTTTCCAACGCCTTATCAAGATGCACTTGTTTCTTGTTACAATCAATCGTGCAAGTGACTATGACACCGATTTATACTTCTTTGCATGACTGAGCAGACAAACAATAAGCTCTGTCCAGTAGAGTTAAACTGTGTCAAGTCGTTCTTTTATTTCGTCAATAATAATTCTGAAGACACTGTGGGAAAAGATAGTCTCCTGCTAGTTTTTAATCATTAGATTAACACTTTTCAGTCTTTTGACTGATCAATCAATAATTTTGATTTGTATATGGCTTAATGCTTTATGCATAAGTTCAATGTTCAAGTAGTCTCATGTTTTTACAAGAATCTGTTTCTCCCTTTGTCCATTTTTAGTATTTGTGACATGAAAAAAAATTGTCCATATTTTCTCATTTATTATATTTAGATGATTTCAAAAACTTGGTCTGAAAGAACTAATTCAAATGCTGTGAGTATTAGGGTCAAGGATTTTTTTTAACGAATATATGCTATCTGGCCTGATTAAAGGGAACAAGACTTAAGAAAAGGGAAAATCATATAGGAACAGAATGTTAACTTGAATCTACTATGTAATCGAACTAGAAGTTCTGGGAAGCTTGATGTAGGACAGATTGAAATAGGGCTAAGTATAATCAAACACAAAGATAAGGGGCTGTTTTTGGGGCTGTGAACAGTGGACGTGAATAGTAATTTGTAAGAAGAACGAGATGAAGGGTTAGAGAAAGATAGGTCTAGGCATCACACCTAGAAAACCCAAGGCATCACACCTAGGGGCTCTTTAGCATCACACCAAAGAAAAGATTGCATCCCACAATCTAATAGCTTGAAAGCTACTCAATTTTTCATTCATTCAATCATAATTCAAGCTCTTGAGATTACATGACTTATATAGACTCCATAATACTTGAATGCAAATAACTACTCCTATTCCCAATAGGTCTAGGCAGAATGAATGTGTGAATGCAAATAACTATTCATATTCCCTAGATGGCTGGATAGGATGAATGTATACATAAAGGTTGAATGCATTAAATATGTGGTCAAACTTCCCTAAATGAAAAGACACAACGCTCATGAAAAGTCACAGCCTTTAATGTTCCAGCCAATGCCTAATTAAATCCCAGGTAGGGCCCTATAAAGCACCGACACCTCTAGAAGTCGAGGTATCGCAGTGTTGGACACGGGGACACCGCGGGGACACGTACGGGACACGCCACGTGGCGTGTCCCATAATTTAATTTGAATTTTTGATGGGCACACGGCTGGGGACACCGCGGGGACACTGATGGGGACACGGCAGGGGCCAAACTGTAATTTTTGAAAATTTGGGGGTCAAATTGTAATTTTTTTTAAAAAATTTAGGGCCAAATTATAATTTTTTAAAATTTTTTGGGTGCTAAACTATAATTAATTAATTATATATAAATAAATAAATAAATAAATAAATATACACGTGGCGTGTCCCCCGCCGTGTCCGTGTCCCCATTTTTTTAGAATTCCCGTGTCCCGGTGTCGGTTTCGGTGTCCGTGTCCGTGTCGGTGCATCATAGGCCCACATCATCCAACATATGCCAAATTAAGGCTTGGGCCTTAAAACCATCCAATCCACGTTTTTTTTATAGCCTTTTATCTAGTGCTGCCATTTTCCATCAAAGCTTTATTGCTAGGCTACCCAACCTTCCTTCCAGGTCAAGTCAAAATGAAAAATTTACTCGAACTGCAGCCAAGGTAGCCCTCGTGATAGTGGCCCATGGCCCCCCATCTCCATCATATTGGGGTTACCTCCAAAAATTAAAAATTTGTTACGTTTTGTTCTAAGGCAATGTGTGTTTAACTGAACATATCTGGAAATTATTCTCCGAAGTGGTCTTTCTTGTAAGCTGTGATTTGAATACTTTTGCAGGGGCAAGAGGGAAGAAGCGGAAGATTGACTCTATTGAAAAGGTATATTCTGGTTTACCTGTTGTTCTTGAATAGCTCAGTCTTAGAGCTTTCCACTGTTAGTTAATTGATTGTAGTTCGAATCTCAAAGTGCTTCCAAAACTTTTGTTTTTGGTATGTTTGTTATTCCTATGTGTTAATATCTCCATTTAAGTGTGCATCTTAGGAATGAAATAAAAATATCGATTCATGCCTTCTGGAGAGTTTAGTGGGATGATTGATGTTGATACATTTATTAATTGTCCTTCCTTGATATATTGCTCTCTAGCATACAAAGTTTTCCTCATTTGTTCTTCTCTAGAATTTGGTGTATTTTTTTAGCTGCAGTGAGGCATTCTGAAGAGGTTAGGTTTGCTTTTTGGAAGATCAGTGTTCAGGTAGATCAGATTAGCTTTATACTATATATTCTAATTGCGAAAGTAGCAGAATAATAGGTTTTCAATTTTTAATGTGCTGTACTAATGAAGGATGGCTTCCTGGGCAAGGATGTGGTCTCTTTAGATCTAATTATCCATGACAATTCTCTTAATTCCTCAGTTTAGATATGTTAATCTTGGAAGGGTTCAGTGGTCCTACACTTTTTTTAGTTATTTTTATCATAATGGCATTTTTAATGACATAGTTCTGAGTAGATCATGGACTCATAATGCTAATTATATGGATAGAAGCATATGAGATATGATTTTTCAGGTAATTTTAAGTGGATGAACATGATGTCAACCTGTCATAGTGTTTATTTGTTACTGAATGTCTTTTTCGTTCACTCCAACAATGTTAGAATTGTGACAGTTAATAGGTTATTTTTTGTGCTTCCTTTCTTTTGTGGAGTTTGATAAACTTATTCACTAGTATGATCAATTAATGCAACTAGATTGTACCATACTTGAGCTATGAGTTTGTGATAATTTGTTAGTCTAACAGACAAAGTCTTAGTTTCTTCAACTAAATAAATCCTTAATCAAGTATTTGTCCATCTACGAACAATGATTTTTAGAGTTATCAAAACCAGGGTGATTAAACCCAACAAGTCATGCCAAGAGGCCTTTGGCCCAATGGCTTTGGGGGTGCACTTAGGTGTCAGGAGAAAGGAGGTCAGGAGTTCAACTCCTACTCCAAGGAGCTAATCTAACTATTCTAACAATACTAAAATTTGCTGAGCTACGGAAAAAAAACCCCCAACTAGTCATATCCTTGTTAGAAAATGGAAATTATCATTTCAGTTTACCTGTTCCAGTTTTTCTAGATGATTGCATGGATATTTTGGGCCCTTTTAGACTAAGTTAAAGGTTTGTCATGCCAGGAGAAGGACAATTTGACACCAGAAAAGCTACTCAACATCCTTCTTCCATCCACATTGAAGAAGCAATTAGTTGATGACTGTGAGTTTATTACTCATCTGGGCAAGGTATTAATAGCTTGATCTAAATGGCTTTATTGTCTCTATTAGGGAACCATATCTTTGAGTGATATATAGTACATTTGGTTTTTCGCTCTTAATAATCTTGAGAGAGAGAGAGAGAGAGAGAGAGAGAGAGAGAGAGAGAGAGAGAGAGAGAGAGAGAGAGAGAGAGAGAGAGAGAGAGTATTACTATTGCTGCCTAATTATTCTTTGAGAATTAATTTTATACACCGGCGGTCTAAACATTTGTTTATTCCAAATCCATTACATTGCGGTATTGCGCCATGTCGTCAAAACAATGGTTCCAATTAATAGAACATGGCGACTTGGCACAATGTAATTGATTTGGAAGAAACAAATGTTTACACCGGCGGTATAAATAATTTAATCTCTTATATATTCTTTCTATTATTTGTATTCCTAATGCATTACACACAGAGAGAGAAGCAAACTAAAAGAAAAAAGAAGAGGGTTTTTTAACACCTTGAAAGAAATGAAAAGAGAAGGTATTTTTTATACATCGAACAAGATGAAGAAGAAACAAAGAGATGCATGAGAGAGAGATTCAAGAGCTCTGAAGTTTAATGCACCATAGTGACCAAAGACAAAAGTGACAAGATGAAGAGTTGGAAGAAGAGAACAGAACATAAACGGAAGAAAAGAAAAGAAAAATCAAAAGAAATACGAGAACAATAACATCATCCATGTAATCCCAATTGATGGGGGTATGGGCCGGTGAGAACTGGAGACAACCCTAACCTTTGGCAATATATGCATAAAGTGCTAGCTCTTAAAGTTTTACCACTAGAATAGTGGCCCCCATAGACCTCAATTGAGGAACTTAGGGACGCCGTGGAAACATGCCTCCAAATCAAAGCTAGAAGGGATAAGAGAGAGCAGGCTTAGAGAGCTGATTATATTTTTGTGCTCATTACCTTGTTTCTTTTATTCAAAATCCAAAAAAAAGGTGCAGTACCAATAAGCCATCCCAATGCCAAAAATAGTCACGATGTTCCTTAGCTTCTCCAAATTGCTGTAACATTTAATGCTTCTATTTTTATTTGTTTTTCCTATTTATTAATACGGACCAGATGTAAATGCTTCCTTAGGTCGCACATATAACAATGACAAAAGCTCGCCCAAACTAATCTAGGGCTTAAGGATTGGATTGGGTTCCTAACCATGATTCCACGATCCCACAAGATGTAGCTAATGAGTTGCAAAACTAGAAGGGTTGGATCAGATTGATTTATGCAGATGAATAGTGAGAGTTAGGGGATTCTTAACAATTGTGCAAAGGAAAACTTTTCTTGGAATCCTTTTATAAGATGTAGGGATGGAATTCTAGGATAGTATATAAGCAACTTTTTACCAGTATTTTCTTTACATGGATGAGGATATCAAAAGTCTAGGAGATTGATTGCCCAGTGTGAGGGAAATTGCCATATGGGTTTAATTTAACTCGCTCTCTGTGCATGGACTGCTATCCAAGGAGCAACACAAACACACTGACATGCCAATTCTTCAAAAAGGACCTGACATAAAACTCCATAATTTCATTAGGCATATAAGTTTTATATTTTTGACAGATATAGGATCAGTTAATTGATAAATAATACTCCGGCACAAATAGACACCGTCACTGTAAGGACATCTATTTCTTAATTTCAATATGTCATTCGTGTGACCTTTTTTCCCCTGTCGACAAGGAACCCCTTGTTGGAAAGCAATAAACCGGGCAAAGCCAAGACCCATGAGATGATGAGAATCATGTGTTTCTTGTGTAGGTGGCCCAAAGGGTTGAGAGGAGTTTAAACATTGGACCTTGCCTTAGGTGTGGTCTCTTACCAATAATTCCGCCCCTTGTGTTGGTTCATATAACACATGTATCCCTTCACAACCAGTACAATAGACCACACAGTAAAAAGAATTTTATATCCATCCAGATTCCAGATCATTCTAGATGGCATACATCGGCTTACACTACAGTCCAAAATCAATAAGTCCATTTGGCGATGGATCAACAAGTATACATTTTTCTTAATCATTGGATTCCGAGTTGCATTTTTAACCTTTTAACGTGTTTTGTTGATGTGTTAAGTAATTTAGATGTGTGTCCGCCATCGGTTGAACTGATAGATTGTAGATCGAAAAAGATGTTGTATTGTATTGCAACAGATAATAATATTACAAAGATAAGAAGGTTTATATATGCTAACCCTATCACCCTTAAGTAAACCCTAGTGCGATAAAAGACTATGCTACCCTTACTATGAATAAGGTCTATCCATGAAAATTTATGTGTCCACGTGCAAGACGGGGTTGCATGTGAGGGAGGATGTTGAATATATTGATATACATTGTTGGACACATTTCCTAACCGCTTAAGCTCTTAGTAACTTGACATGAACAACTGCTGACACATATGCTGGAGTGTCCATTTCATGTCAGTGCTATCTTTTTTGGAATCCATGCTTCTTAGGGTGATGTTTATGATTTCTGGTAATGACCCAAAATTGTTTGCATGTTGTATATATTAGGTATTGTTATTCTTGTGGCCATTTGTGGTGTTGAAGATGGTCCTCTTTTTGCTATCTCTAGCTTATTTTTAGGATTTAGTTGATGTGGGAATTCGTTAACTGCAGCTTGTAAGACTTCCACGTAATCCAAATGTTGATGATATATTGAAGAAGTATCTTGATCACCGGTTGAAGAAGGATGGCGCGTAAGTTCACGTTCTATTGATTCTGCAATTTCTGACCTTTTGTTCTGCTGCTTCTCTCTTTTCCCCCCCTCTTTCTGAGGCAGTTGGATATGTTATTTCTTAGTAGTCTTCACTTCTCAGATTTCTGCTTCTAAGAAGATATCTCAACCATGGAACTTGTTTAACCCTGTAACTGCCCCTTTTAAGAATGTATTGAAAAGGGCAAATTATCTAATTCCCTGCCGGAGCTTGTGGGTACGAATTGCTAAATCTATTCATTCAAAAGTGCAATGACCATGAGACCTTATTCCCTCCTTAAATGGCATCATGATGTTAACATTAAGACACCTGAGTTAAGTCAACTGAACAATAATATTTTTCCACTCAGAAGGGTGCAAATGCCCTCTATTGGATTGAATAGGTCCTTTGGTTGATGGTTTCCAAACGTTTGATTGACCAAGAAAGAGAAGACAAACTTTTTTGTTGTTCCGAATGCATGGAGCAAAAACATTGGGTTGACCTTATTTGAAGAATGTCGGATTTCAAGTTTATTGGTTATTGATGCCCATAGCCTGTTTTTTACTTGCACGTCTAGCTTTGCCTGTTAATTCAATTTCCAAAAGCAAATGGCTTTTAATCTCCTCCACAAAAAGTTGGGACACAACAGAGAGTGTGATTCGTGGAGTACAGGACTTCAACGTGCACACAATACACAATTATTTGGAGTGTTGGAGGAAGTGAATCTGGGATGGTCACTTTTGTTGAGTAATCAATCTGGCCTACTTGAGCTATTGGCTTCTTGCTTTTTTATGTTATTAAACGTATTTTATGAGCGGCTGACTATCCTCGAGCTAGTCGTTATACATGAATAATGAGTGTTGCACTCTTCCATTAGCAAAACTTTTGACCATACGTGTGTGCAATGTTTCAGCACCACATCAATGAAAGTAGAAAACAAAAACAATATTTACATTGTTATAATGCATATCAGTAGTACCTTAATCTTTCACTATGTATTGGTGGATGTAGGATAGCTGATTCAATTGAAGAAATTCTAAATGGTTTACGTTGTTACTTCGACAAAGCATTGCCAGCTATGCTTCTCTACAAAAGTGAGCGCCAGCAATACCAAGACGCAACTGCAGATCATGTCTCTCCTTCAACTGTGTATGGTGCTGAACATCTATTACGACTCTTTGGTATGCTACTCTTTGACGTTCAGAAATTTGAGTTGAAAATGGTGTATTGCTTTCTCTGTTCACACTGCAAAATACTGCTGTGTGTTTGGACAATAGGATGTTGCCTTGTGTACTGTGTGTGTGTTTATAGTAGTTCTTATTCTAGTTGCCTCTGTATTTAACTTTGTAGAAGGTCTTCTAAGTCTGGTACCTGTCTTGTGTGAAGTTATTGTTCTCAATATCATGCTGTTAGCCTTAGTGAGTGGTGACAGGCCATGATTCAAAGTTCTGCGGGGGTGTCTGCTTCTTTTTGAAGTTAAGGAAAAGGCAGTCAGGTGTGATATTTGGTAGATATCTGTTATGCTGCACTTTTAGGTCCTTCAAAGCATTTGTTTTTGAATCCGTTTGTACTTTCTCCATTGGTGGAGGAAAATTCTTGTTGGATTTGTTGGCTTCATAAAAAAAAAAAATCCTTCCTGAATGTCCTGCAAAAATGAACAGTAATATTTTTACAGGACAACGGATTTGGCTTCAAATTCTTTCTAGTTGAACGTAAATATTGTTGAATTGTTGACTGCAGAACTCATCTAAAAAAAAGAGGGATAAATTCAATATTCATAACCTCATCACTTTCCCTCTCGTGTGTCTAGGCTCTCCTCCAGAAACATGTTTTTGTATTTAATTCTCATTTAGGCGGTGTGGTTCCTTTACATGACCTGTTTTCTGCTTTGCCCAAGGGCATATGTGTATTTTTGTGATATCATGTTAAAGCATCAAATTCAAAACCATTTGGCAAATGAGTTGGGTGCTTTCCCGTGTTTCAGAAGTTGACCCTTCTCTGTTTAACCCCACATATTTCTTCTCTGAAAATGGGCTGCTCCTTTGTTGGCTGCCTCCCGTTGAATACTTATTACCACTAATCAAGGTTCACTTCGTAGGCTTATAGTGGCTGAAGGTCACCACTCACCCGAACCACACCTTGTTGCCAATAGTTGGTGGATGTTCAACCAATCTATAATAGATGAGTTGGTGGTGAACAATCTATCCTAAATATTTGTTTGTGTACTCTTTCCTAAAACTTGTCTTTGTTAATAACTTTTGACCTTTGCCAGCTAGAATTGGTAAGAAGTTTAGAACTATAATGAATGAGAGGATTATGTATTGAAAGAAATTTTAACCCAAGTGAGGGAGATCTATGCTATGAAAATTTTAGGTGTATCCCAGGGGCGGCCCCGGGATTTTAGTTTAGCGGTAACAAGAACGTAAAGAAATTTTTTGTATACAAAGCTCTATGTAAAATAAACATATTAATTTTGGTTGAAAATTTATTTCGGCCTAGTTTATTTTGTTTTGTTGAGCTATATTATCTACTTAGGCCCCTTTTCACATTCCAAAATAAGTACTTAAAAAATAAGGACCTATTTTCAAGCTTAAAAAATAGTGGGTTTACGAAAATAATTTTTCAATTTTTTTGCAGGGTTTGATCAAGATCTATCAAACAAGATCCATATTGCATATTTTTTTTGATTTCAGTAAGCCTATTATTTTTTAGTTTGAAAATTACAAATAAGTACTTATTTTGTAAGGGGGTAAACCGGAACACTACCTTACTTAGAATTTTTTTTTTATTCACTTTGGTTACGTATGGATTATTTAGTGACAACAATATTATAGAAAAATCAAATTACATGTAAAAAGAATACAAAAGTTTGGTACATTTTTTGAAACCCCCCCGAGGATAGGGTGGAGCCACCCCCGGTGTGTCCCAAATTGTTGGCTACGTACTTAAGCATCGGTTAGATTGTGTTACCTTCATTTGGATTTCACGTGCTTGGAAGACAAGGTAGTGAGTAATTCTGGACATCTACTATACATCATCATGTGTAGAGACTTTGTGTGCATATCGATCTAGTAGCTGGAAATCTATATGTTCGTAAATTGTGCTTGGCCATTCAAAGGGCTTTCTCATTCAAAGGGCTTTCTCATCAGGAACTTTAACCATTGTATTAAGTCCTCCCTGAATGCCTTGCTTCTTCTGATGCTTGAGTTTTTAAAATTGGGTACCATTTGCAGTTAAGTTGCCGGAGATGCTATGCTACGCCAACATTGAAGAGGAGACACTTAAGGAGTTACAACAGAAGCTACTGGACTTTCTCAAGTATAATTTCTTTCATTGCTCTGATTGCAGTCTTCGACACTTGGAAGCACTTTTATCATTATTTGCTATATTCCTTGCGCTAGAACTCCATGTCCGAGGAAGGAACAAGAAAAACTAAGTTGGAAATTGAACAGATTTTTAAGGTTGTTTGAAGATTGCTGAATTATGAAGTTCACATTGGACCTTATTTTCTAATTGCCTTCTAGTTTAGATGGCAGGAGTCGGTTTCATGTATCTCTACGATGCCTATTATGTGTTGCCTTTGTTAAAGTGCGTGAACGACGAGTGAAAGTTAGCGCTCCAAGAACCAAGGTTAAATGTGGCTGTTGAACTGGAAAGTCCGTAAACCAATCATGGACAATTTTGATCCAAACATGAGGCAATACATTGTGGGCGTGCTAGTCAGATATCTCTCTCTCTCTCTCTCTCTCTCTCTCTCTCTCTCTCTCGTGTGTGTGTACGTTGTTTGTAGATGATATTGTCTTATAGATGAAACTTTAATAGATGTAAATGCTAAATTAGAAACTTGGAGAGAAGCATTGGAGTCAAAAGAATTTAAGATCGATAGGAATAGGACTATAGGAGTATAAAGGAGTACATGGAGTGCGCGCATTACATGAACTCAGGTACCATTAGTTGCTCTAGTGAATTGTGTTTCTCCAAATTTAGTTGCTCTAGTGTCTCATATCTCTCCATCGTATCTTGTGCAAACTAAGTACTATTAGTAGCTCTAGTGAATGATATTTGTCCATCCTAAGTTCATACAATGTGTTGCTTACGCATAGTGGGTTGGCAAAGTTGCCTTCATTTGGTATGGCTTGTTTGTGAGCAATGAATAGAACAATTGTGGTTGTACTTTTTTTTTTTTTTTTTTTGTGAAACGAATTGTGGTCATACTTGGGCTGAGAGATTACTTCGATTGTCATGCAGATTCCTGCAGAAAAATCAAAGTTCGTTCTTCTTATCTACTTACCAGACACTGGAAAGTTCCGATGCATGCACTAAGAAACAAGATGATTGAGCGAGGACGGATTCTGGTAACCTGTATATAAAACCATCAAACTACTGCTTGATTTATAGGGTAGTTGTCCTTTGACCATTGGCTCTTTTTTCCCCTTGGCTTCTAACTTAGTGAACTTGTTCAATATTTAAGGAAACCCTGTAATGTGCTAGCTTGTTTACTTGTGAGAGTAGAATAAAGGTTGTGGTATGCTTACCGTGAACACATTCTTCCCCATTTTCTTATGAACAGAAAGAGAATCCCCTAAAATAGTTTTCCTTCAGGAAGAATACATGGTTTCCCGTATTAGTATCTTGTGGCTGAAATTGTGCCTAAATTTCTTCCATGTCACATCACCTCGACATTAGAATGGTTGTCTGGGAGGGGTAGATTAGGGATAGACTGAATTTTTGACATGAAATGGATAAGATGATAGTCATGACACTCAAGCCATTGACCTAGAAGTTAATTTGCATCTTCAATTAATGGAAAAGATGGGAGGCATAAAATTCAAAAGAAAAAAACCCTGGGGCACTAAGGTCATTTGGTATTCTCTGTTAATGAAGTTAGGGTAGCACAAGCCACAAGGAGTCAATTTGGTCATTTCCAAAAGTCAGAAAGTGATGTGCCAAAAGTTCATATCATAGGGAGAGGTAAATTAAATTTTGACCAAGACTAAAAAGTAAAAACCAACCCTTTTCTTGCTACGCAATCTTTGAAGAACGCTGACTTCAATATATGAATGCTTAAGTCGGGCCTCTATTTTAGAAAAAAATTCAATGAGCCCAAAGTGGTCGCCTTCTCATCAAACGCTCAAAAGGTAGTAGCTCTGGTTGACGAGAAATTGGTCAAATTAACTATTCCCTCCGTCCCTTTTTTAGAGTTTAGTATTTCATTTTTGGTTATTCCTTAATAAGTGTTCATTTGTAAAGTTAATGAGTAAAAATTTGTGTATTTTCTATTTTGCCCATAAAAGTGGATTTCATTTTAAAAAGTTAATGAGTAAAAGTATAATGATGATGTCTCCATAGAGGGTAAATAGGAAAAGTTGAGATAAAAGTTGATGTGAAATGTATAATGTTGGAAAAATTGGCCGCTGCAATTTCTGAATTGTTGACGAAATCTCCACCAAACCTGTAATACGCTTCGAGTCACGACAATGTCGCTTTCCTAAAGACAGTATTTGCCCCCACCAGTTGGTATGCAAAGGGTTACAGCAAATCTGCCTTCAAGATAAATCGAAGCCCGAACTCGAAGTTCTTTCCGTTTTCGTTTGTACTAACGAAACGGACAGAATACCTGCTTGAACGAATATAAGAACCGAGAACCACTGTGTTCTATTTTCTACAGCAAAACAGAACGCAGAATGAATGCTAGAAAATATAGAGAGAGATGTGGGAGAAATTCGGATTTCATGTGTGTGTGTGTGGATTCTGACAAGTAGTGGTCTATTTATAGGCCACTACGCACCCATTGTGAATAGGTACGCACCCGATCCAATCTGACCGTTGGATCAGATCCTATGGTCTAGATCGACCAGTCACACCCAGTCACACCGAACAAGTGTACTGTTTCGCTCACACCCAATCGGATTTGATCAAATCCGTTGGATCGTGCCCGTTCGCGATCGACGGCTGAGATCGCAACTCTACGAACCAACGCACCCGTAGGCTCGAGTTGCACCCGATCGGAACCGCTCCGTGTGACTCACCTGCCACGTGTGCGACACGCGGCATGCCACGTCAGCGCCACCTTACCGCCAACTCGCAATAAGAAATGGCGCCTAGCGCTAAGTGCAAAGTGCGCCGCTAAAGCACCACAATGCACCACAGCCCACGCCACACTGCCCACGCCGCGCGCGCGCGCGTGTGCGTGTGCGTACCGGCTTAGCCGGTATGCGAAGCACCGTAGGGCTGCACCACACTTGATCATCGTTTATTCATAATAGGAATGTTTCCTAATATATACCACTCTAACTTCTCTCAACTATCCAATGTGGGACAAAGCACACAAAGAGGAAAACAAAGCATTCTAAGGAAACAAGGAAATTTTACAAAACCAAAACAACGACTCCTTTATTTTGAAAATCTCTAACAATCCCCCACCATTTTCGAAATACAGATGAAATATTCTCGGTTCTTACTACAAGGTTTATGCATACATAAATAGTGTCTCGCGACTTCAACTACTCACTTAGTGAAAACATATCAAAGCTAGTCAGGGCAGCATAGTAGACGTGTCTTTGAACTAGTTGTCCTCTGTTGACCAACCGGATATGTCTCACACATAATCCTCCAAATAACGCAGATATCCTAATCGGTTGACCCGTGAACTGGCCTTGGGTCTTTTATCTTGAATTCATGAACGCTCTAAGGTCTAGCCCCAGTGACCTATAGGAAGCGGCACCACCTCCACATTCACATAGGTAGATCGCTATCCGTGCTCCTATAACACAGCACAAACAATCTATTAAGAACTAAGTAGTTCAACCTCCTTTGTATTTACATTATAGGTACAAAACACTTTACCTTGGAATGTGCAAAATAACTTTAAAGTGTTTCCAATCACGACATGTGGTGTAGTTTCTCATTGAACTCAAGAGATTGAGAGTATCAACCGATTGAGTTGAGTTTCCACCAGGAGTGATTAAACTAATTGGGCAAAAGTCCCATTCCCCTTGATGTTTTCAACACCAAATCCCTTGCAAGGCCTTTCGTAAAAGGATCCGCCAAGTTTTGACTTGACTTAACAAAATCAATGGTTATCACCCCATCAACAATCAATTGTCTCACATAGCTATGCCTTAGTCCTATATGCCTGGACTTCCCATTATACACTTGGTTATACGCTCGTGACAACGTAGCTTGACTATCACAATGCAGCGATACAGGTGGCATAGGCTTAGGCCGCACTGGAATTTCCAGCAATAGATCTCTTAGCCATTCTGCCTCTTTACTACCAGAAGCTAATGCTACAAACTCGGCTGCCATGGTCGAGTCTATTATCAACGTTTGCTTCTTAGAACCCCAGGAGATTGACCCTCCTCCAAGTGTAAAAACCCAACCACTCGTTGAAGAGTGATCATTCCGCTCAGTAATCCAACTAGCGTCAGTGTATCCTTCTAGAACCGAAGGATACCCACTATAGACTATTCCATAATCTATAGTACCTTTGAGGTATCGTAGTACTCTATGTACTGCGTGCCAATGTATATGCCCAGGATTATTAGTATACCTACTAAGCCTCCCCACCGCATATGCAATATCCGGTCTCGTGCTTGTCATGGCGTACATTAAACTGCCAATCACTCTAGAATACTCTAGTTGTGACACCGCTCTCCCCTCATTATGATCCAATGGCGATTGAGAGTCATACGGAGTGGACACAGGTTTGCTTTCAAAGTGATTAAACTTCTTTAAAATTTTCTCAATGTAATGATCCTGGGATAGAATTAAATTACCACCATTCCTTTTAATTCTTATTCCCAATATTACATCAGCAACACCCATATCTTTCATACTAAAGTTAGCAGAAAGAAAATCTTTTGTACTCTGAATGCTTTCTTGGTCTGTACCAAAAATGAGCATATCGTCTACGTACAAACAGATAACAACTCCTCGTTTGCCATTAAACTTACTATACACGCATTTATCAGCTTGGTGTATTGTGAAACCATTTGACACAATCACTTTGTCAAACTTCTCGTGCCATTGCTTAGGCGCTTGCTTAAGTCCGTAAAGAGACTTTATAAGCTTGCAAACTTTGTGCTCATAACCTTGCACAACGAACCCCTCTGGTTGCTGCATATAGATTTCCTCATCTAACTCACCATTAAGGAATGCAGTCTTGACATCCATTTGGTGTATCTCAAACTTGTATATAGAAGCAAGAGCAATTAAAACTCTAATTGTTGAGATTCTAGCAACCGGGGCATAGGTATCAAAGTAATCAATACCCTCTTTCTGGGTAAAACCTTTGGCTACAAGTCTGGCCTTGAACTTATCAATAGTTCCATCAATTTTCATTTTCTTTTTGAAAATCCATTTACAATCAATTGGTTTAGAACCAGGCGGTAAATCTGCCAAAACCCATGTATTATTACCCATAATAGAGTCCATCTCATCTTGGATAGCCTCTTTCCAGAAAGCCACGTCTTGCGATTTCATTGCTTCCTCAAATGTCAAAGGATCATTTTCCACGTGAAGTGAAAATACATTGTGAGCACATGAAGTCTCTCTAGTGCCTTCAACTAGAAAAACTATGAAATCAGGACCAAACGTTTTCTCTGTTCGAACTCGTTTGCTCCTTCTCAACTCAACTTGTTCCTCAGGTTCATTTCCTTCAACTGGAACCTCGAAAGGCTCATTGTCCTCTTCGGACACCAAAGGAAACTCTTCCGAATCTTTATTAGATTCCAAATCCTTGCTGGATTTTAACCTTGGAATTCTGTCAAATCTGTTTTCATAAAACACTGCATCTCGAGATTCAATGATGGTGTTGATAGACACAACATCATTATGCTCAGCCACTAGAAACCTATATGCTTTACTATGCAAAGCATATCCAAGGAATACACACTCGATTCCTTTTGGACCTAGTTTCTTCCTTTTAGGTCCAGGCAATCTCACAATCGCCCTACACCCCCAAGTCTTAAAATAACTTAGGTTTGGTTTCCTTTTTGACCAGAGCTCATATGGAGTAATGTTAGACTTTTTGAGAGGTACTCGATTCAAGATATAAGCAGCGGTAAGTATGGCTTCGCCCCACAAACCTTTACTTAATCCTGCATTGCTTAGCATAGCAACCACCATCTCACACAAAGTTCTATTCTTCCTTTCGGCCACTCCATTTTGTTGTGGTGTATAAGGTGCAGTTACTTCATGAATTATCCCTACTGATTCACAATAATCAGGGAAGTGGTATTCACCACCCCTGTCAGACCTAAGACGTTTTATTTTCAAATCACATTGATTTTCAACTTCAGTCTTATATGCAACAAATTTATCAAGCACTTCATCTTTGGAATGAAGCAAATAGACATAGCAAAATTTCGAGTAATCATCTATGAATGTTGCCATATAAAGTTTTCCACCTCTAGTTGGAGTGCTATGAAAATCACATACATCACTATGAATCAATTCAAGTAATGAAGAAGTCCGCTCGATTTTAGGAAAAGGCAATCTGGTTATCTTTGATTCATACAAATCTTGCATTTATCAACCATATCATTATCAGATTTAGGAATTAATCCAGATTTAACCATGCAATCCATTTTCCTTGTACTGATATGTCCTAAACGAGTATGCCATAAAGAAAAAGAATCAAGCATATAAGCAGAAATAACTGTGTTATTGATATTAAGCTTAAACATCCCCTCGGTTACATAGCCTTTGCCAACAAACACACCACCCTTGGCTACAACAATTTTGCCAGACTCAAATACAACTTTAAAGCCATACTTATTAAGTAGACTTGCAGACACGAGATTCTTCCTAACTTCCGGAACATGATACACATCAGTAAGAGTCAGCGTCTTGCCAGAAGTGAACTCCAGATCCACTTTGCCCTTACCCTTAACGGGTGCAGTTGATGCATTTCCCATGAACAGAACGGTACCATCTGCAACTGGTTTATACTCAGTGAAAAACTTTTTGTCATTGCAGACATGCTTTGTTGCACCAGAATCAAACCACCAATCTCCAGCATCTTCGAGGATATTCACCTCGGAAACAACAGCAATGAATTTGGAATTCTTTGCCCCAGATGCCCCTGGATTTCCACCAGATTTCTTCCTTTTCAGGATTTTGCAATCTTTCTTAAGATGCCCAGGTTTGCCGCAATGCCAGCAACCAGTATCGGTAGGATCCAATTTCTGCTTCTTCCATTTACCGGAAGACTTATCACCGCCCTTGTTCTTGCGTTTGTTGTTGGAACTTTCTTCCACCACATGAACCTTAGAAGTAGAATTATCCTTACCCTCCTTACCCTCCTGACGCCTTGTCTTTTCCTCCACCCAAAGGTGTTGGGCCAACTGATCAAGGGTATATTCCTCGGTCTTGTGTTTGAGTTCCTTTTTGTAGTCTTTCCAAGATGCAGGCAGTTTGTCAATAACAGAGGAGACAATTATAGATTCATCCATATGCATATTCTTAACCTTAAACTGACTGAGGATATACTGAATCTCATGCAATTGATCAATGACAGACTTTGTATCAACCATGCGATAATTCATTAACTGACTAACAAGAAATTTCTTACTTGTAGCGTCATCAGAAAGATACTTATCGTTAAGCGCATCCCAAAGTTCCTTTGCCGTCATTGAATTCTGATAGACATCGAATAGTGCATCCGATAGTGCATTGAGAATGTGTCCTCTACAGATGTAGTCATCATTCTCCCATTTACCCCTTTCACGAGCCTGTTCCATAGTTTCATCATCCGGATTCTCCGGTATCTCCGGACTCGGAGTAGTCAGAACATAAACCACCTTTAAGGTAGTCAACAAGAAGTGCATATTCTTCTGCCAACGCCTGAAATTCCCGCCTTCAAACCGCTCCAATTTCAGAAAGTCCTGCGTCATCTTTTGTAGAGATATCGCCATTGCAAAATACTGTCTTTAGATTGTTGGAAAAATTGGCCGCTGCAATTTCTGAATTGTTGACGAAATCTCCACCAAACCTGTAATACGCTTCGAGTCACGACGATGTCGCTTTCCTAAAGACAGTATTTGCCCCCACCAGTTGGTATGCAAAGGGTTACAGCAAATCTGCCTTCAAGATAAATCGAAGCCCGAACTCGAAGTTCTTTCCGTTTTCGTTTGCACTAACGAAACGGACAGAATACCTGCTTGAACGAATATAAGAACCGAGAACCACTGTGTTCTATTTTCTGCAGTAAAACAGAACGCAGAATGAATGCTAGAAAATATAGAGAGAGATGTGGGAGAAATTCGGATTTCATGTGTGTGTGGATTCTGACAAGTAGTGGTCTATTTATAGGCCATTACGCACCCATTGTGAATAGGTACGCACCCGATCCAATCTGACCGTTGGATCAGATCCTATGGTCTAGATCGACCAGTCACACCCAGTCACACTGAACAAGTGTACTGTTTCGCTCACACCCAATCGGATTTGATCAAATCCGTTGGATCGTGCCCGTTCGCGATCGACGGCTGAGATCGCAACTCTACGAACCAACGCACCCGTAGGCTCGAGTTGCACCCGATCGGAACCGCTCCGTGTGACTCACCTGCCACGTGCGCCACAATGCACCACAGCCCACGCCACACTGCCCACGCCGCGCGCGCGCGCGTGTGCGTGTGCGTACCGGCTTAGCCGGTATGCGAAGCACCGTAGGGCTGCACCACACTTGATCATTGTTTATTCATATTAGGAATGTTTCCTAATATATACCACTCTAACTTCTCTCAACTATCCAATGTGGGACAAAGCACACAAGGAGGAAAACAAAGCATTCTAAGGAAATAAGGAAATTTTACAAAACCAAAACAACGACTCCTTTATTTTGAAAATCTCTAACATATAATGATGATGTCTTGTTAATAAATTGGAGTTACGAAGCTGGACACACAACACACGAACAACGTTCAAGAAAATTAATAGAAAATGCAGGAGACATAAACTCTTAAGTCGTTTTCTAACTGAGTTGAATGAGTACATCTACGACTCGTAGCAGTTTTCACTATCTATCGAATGAATAGTGTACAAGGGTTACATCGGCTGTTGTGTATAGTCAATGAAGCGCAAACCAAATCAATTCAGTGTTCACAAGCCCGACAGACCAATTGTTCTTCCACATCAGTATTTGGTAAAAGTCTTATTCACAATGCATTCTGATCTTTTCCCTTGCGTGGGGGATACGTTTTCGAAAGTAGAAGATTCAGTGTTCTCAATTTATCTTCATGTTTGACCTAAATGATTCTCGACAACATGAGAATAAAATTTACCACGGCCTCACTCGGTGATATAGGTCATTTATTTCATAAGACTTGTTATATGCTTATAATTGATGTAAAAAATCAAATCGATCAGAGATTGATAAAGGCTTGTTCTGATCATATTGTACAAAAAAATGAGCAGTGGCTGATCAATTTATGATGGAACACGTTGACACGAATAAAATGAGCGCTCATAATGTCAATTGAAGCTGTGATAAATCCTATTTACATCGCATCAATATGACACTACAAAAAATTAAAGAACCATTTACATCAGCATTGTCAAGACTCAAGTAGTCTCCAAAACGTCCTCTTCAATCCAGAGACCCAGACTCTCCCGTTGAGCCTTGTTTGGATCAAATTTTTGCTGTCTGAATTTTCTTTCGCCAGGACAATTTCTTGTACTTCTTCATGAGATGTCAATGTTTCCTGTAAAACAAAATAAACCTCGAACAAATGTATTAATAGTATCATGTTTCCATTTTCTACAATTACACGCAGCAACTGTTTATCCAAACAAGGGTAAAAGCTTAGTTATTAGAAGAAGTTACTCAAAATTAAAGACGGGATATTTAAGGGTTGATCCAAACAGAGCATTAGAATGGTCATCACTCATTAGTCACTCTCTCAGAAGTACCCAGATCTTTTCCTCCATATTGTAAGCCATGGCAAAACCTCACTTGAATAGACAGACTCAACGTTCAAGAAACTCAAGCAGAAAAACCCACACTATCAACAGCCACATATCATCAAACGCTTGTGTATTGCCGATGGTCAAATTTTTCTAGACCAACAAAGTCGATAACATTATTGTCAATGTCCGATCAATTTAGACGATTAACTTGACGACCTCACAAAATGATCAATTACAAGCAAAATCAAACCACTCGTGGGTCCCACCAATCCCCTTTCCCGGGCCTAATTGGTTGATGCATGTCAAAAATGATAGGATACATGAAACTCGGTCAATGAAAGTGTCCATGAAAAGAATTGAATGGTCTAGATTCACAGGCAACAGGTCTCTTGAGAAGGTTATCGAACTTCATAATGCGGGTGACCCATTTTGGGGCCCATAACGAGCTCTAATTTGATGATGGGCATTCTTCGTTTGGTAGAACTTGTTACCAAAAATCATGTTGCTTCATCCAAAGTTGAATGGTTTTATACTGCCAACTTGGGAAAATTATGGTTTTCAACAGGTTTTTCTCCAATTGTTGCTCTCTCTATCTAGCTATCTATTTCCACTTACTACTCATTTGTTATGCAGAAGCCTAAGTTTCGGCTCATATGACCCAGTTTTCCTAGGGACAACTAATATGTGACAAGAAGTTGGGAAGTACATGCACTTAGAGTATGCTGTGAATCTGTACCATTCATTTTCTTTCATTGACATTTATAAACCGGGTTTCATGTATTGTACCAATTCTCGATTGATGTTCACTCTACTTCTTACACTCATGTGTAGTGCTTGGTCTCTATATATGTATTTTTTTTTCCGGTCAAACAGAAATTCTATATATGTATCCACAACCCCAACCCCACTATAAACTAGTACAAACCAACGTACTTCACTCATAAATCCTACAAATGATAAATTACACTTAACAGTTAATGGATACCCCAATTCTAATCTTCCTCATCTCCCTACTCCCATCATCTCTACCACCTCTGTTTTCAATCTCAGCACCACATGATATGTGTGGGTGATGGGGGTCGTACGGGATCGCTTACGTGTGATTATCCGTGAGCTGGAGAGGTGTGATTGGTTGATGATTAGTCGAAGGAAGATGAGTGATATCTCGTGGGGTAGAGGAGTGTGAGCAAGAAGCACAAGAAAGACAGAGGCAGCGTGTCTCCTTAGTTTTCCGCGGGGTACTCGACCTTTCCCGGGCTCTGGCAAGTGAGGTCACACGTTTTCTCGAGGAAGAATGTTCTTCTCCCTCAAATTCAGTGCTCACTCACTTTTTCCCAGAGAAAGGTCCTCTGTCATCATTGGGAATGTCAGGGGTATTTATAGGGCACCTGGGCCTGACATAGGCCCAGAACGGCGGTCCTATTAGTCCCCGACACGTGTCCCTCCTGTGCTTCCTGACCTTGGGAAAGCTTGCCTTCCCGCGGACGATTTTCCGCGGGAGGGCTCGTTTTCCCGCGGCGTCACCTCACATTCCAAGCCGCCAAACCACAAGAAAGCCCCAAATTCCCGCTGAGCGAGGTCGCGACCCGCGGCGATCGTTATCTCTCCGCGGAGACCCGCCCGGGCCCTGCCTCTGGGCTTCCGGTAGAGGTCCGCGGAGATTTCGCGAGACGAACGATTGATTATTATGACGTTTCCGGGGAGTGACGCGCGGGATCTCGATATAAACCAACAGATGGCCCCGCGAAGAGGACCCGCGGGAGTGAGTTCCGCGGTGGACCCTATAACTCCCCTGCGGGCGACTCCCGCGGTCCACCTACTTCAATTCACCACTCCACGCGTCACGGCTTCATTGGTTGGTCAGCGTAGTCAACTGGGTGCCACGTGTTTGCCCGTAATTGGAGAGTCAAATAGTCGCTCTCTCTGATTCCAACTTATTGACTTTTGACCGCGCCTACATATGCCCCCGGCGCGCGGTTGACGGGGTCGTCGCCCGCGCGCGAAGGACTCCCGTCTTCCGCGGTCATACTCGAAGCGTCGCGCGGAGTGAGGAGGCTACTGAATGGGCGGCGTCGCTTCGCATGCTGATCGTGACCTTTGGTGTACGGTCGCAATAAATGCCTTCCCAATATGCTTACTATATAAGTCACTTTATCCGTCACTTCCTTTTCACCTACCGTTCAATCTCAAGTCAAAAGCTGTCATTTTCTTTCTCTGTTCTTCTTCAAACGCCGTCTTTCTCTTTTCGCTCTCGTTCTCATAAAGAATCAACATGGCCGCACGTGGTGCAACTATTGAAGAGCCCGTCCCTACCGCGGACCAATGGAGGAGGGCCCCCTATCTTCAATCTGTAGGGGACCCGTTCTGGACACAGGTGGCCGCCTACACGGCGGAGGTCGTGGAGGAGGCCTCCATCACTGACCCCACCTTTTTTGTGGTCCCCGCCGGTGTGGATAGCGCAGAGCCTGTCAATCCTTCATCTGTTTCACGCTTCTGCTTGGAGCGTGGGGACTTCCCTTACTCGGAGTGCAGGTTTGGGGCCCAAACCTCGCCACCCTCCGATTGGGCTGAATGGGTCGACGAGGTGACGGGGAATGCCGCCTTGAAGCAGACTCTGATGGCCAACGGGGCTTATGACGCCGTAGTTCTGTCGCGGAGCTTGAGCATCCCGAGGCAAGGAGCGGCACTGAGGAACCTGAACCACGCATGCTCGCGGTGGAGCTTCGACACCCACTCATTCGTATGGGCGTGGGGCGAAAGTGGGCTCTCATTGGAGGACGTGGTGATCCTCACCCGTCTTCCCCTGCGAGGGGCCACGCTTCTTGACCTCGACAATCTTTCCTCCGCGGACTAGCACGACATCGCGGAGCTTAGGAGGTTGGGCAAGCTAGCCCAATCTGGCCCAATCTTTACGGCCCAGGGCGTTCGCAAGAGTGTTGCTGCCAACGCCAAAAAGACCTCATTCGCGAGCTGGATCCGCTTCTTCTTCAAGGACCTTCAGCCCGTGAGGTCAGTAGCGGACAGGACTCCGCGCGACTTTGTTGCTGGTCCCCACTACGAGGGGCGGCTCTACATGGCTGGCTTCTTCGCCTTTTTCTTATCCTACTTCGTCTTCCCAGATTACCCGGCGGACAGCCCCTCTCCCGCGGTTTTTCCGCTCGCGGTGTTGCTTGCCCGCGGCGAGCCAGTCGCGCTTGCTCCTCTTTTCCTGGGGTCCCTTCACTGCCAGCTGGACCTGGTCCATGCTGACCACGTGCGGTCTCTGGGGAGGTGCGACCACCTTTCCATGGCCCACACCGGCTTCCTTCTGGCCTACTTTTTCGAGCATTTTCCCGCCGTTGCTCCGGTCCCTCGAGGTTTTCTGGCGTCCGCTAGCAGGTCCCGCTCAGAACGATGGATTGGCACGAGCAGCGATGCTCTCTGGAGTGAGGCCTGTGACATTCCAGGGAACTTCGTCCCGCGTCCCTACGCCGTCGCCTCCCCCGGGATTGTTGGTCTGGGCCAATGCCTCCTGCCTACTCGCTCTTCCCTATCCAGTATGAGCGGAAACAACGCGATAGCCCGAGCGGTTATCAATTCCGCCCTCATTGCTCTGCCAGGGTGGGTGCCGTTCCTCAGCGGCGAGGCGCACGGCGTGTCTGTCTACCGGCCAGACAGGTTCGCGCGGCAGCTGAGCTTCGATCAAGGAGTGCCAGGGCACGCCCCACCGCCATCTTCTTTCATCGACTCTCAGCGCCGCTTCACGCGGCCTCATACCTCCAGCATCTTGGCCAATCTTGGGAATCTTCCCATCCCAAGTAGGGACGAGGTGGGACGCTACACCGCGGAATTCCGCGTATTTTGGAGGAGGAACCTGGACACATTCCTCCTCTTTGTCAGCGGAGAACCAGAAGTCCTCCCTGTGCCTGAGATCCGCAGCCGGGACACCTCCTTAAGGGCCATTACGGAGATAAAGGGGGTGGATTGGCGCGGTCCTCATAGCATGATGGTGGCCGCGGACATCGCGCCTCTGAGCGTAGCGTTCCCGCCGGGCCTACCTTCCACCGCTCCAACAACGATACGGCAGGCTCCGGCGCGGGCCTCCCGCGCCCGTGCTCACCCGCCTGCCGCGGGGGCAACTTCCCAGCCGACCTCCTCAAGCGCTCCCGCAACGGGAGGAGCACGCCCACGCAAGCGTCTTCGCACGGTACTCTTTCTTCTCATGCTATACTTCAGTCCATCAACAGCGCATGCATGCATCTTCACCACTATTCTCAGTACTTATCCTGTCGTTATTTTCCTTTCTCAGCAGCGGGAGCTGGATGCCAGCACCTTTGTGGCCTTCGAGCCAGAGGCGGCCGCAGGGTCGGAGGAACATGCCGCGGAGGAACAGCCGCTGGGGGCCGCATCCGCTGCTCTCGCTAAGCGGCGTCGTCTGGAAGGTATGTCTCGTACTTGTTACCTTGCTATTCCCCGCCATTAACATCCCTCACTTGTACTCATTTTATCTTGTCTTTGCAGTGATCATTGAGTCCGACGATGATGAGGACGGGGATGGGGATGCAGGCATGGGCGGTCGCGATGACATTATCGTCGATATAGATGACGACGGTGGTCCTGATCAAGATGACATTCCTCTGAGCGTCCGCTTCCATGCCATGCAGAGCCAAACTCTGGCCTTCAGAGGGGCTCCCGCGACAGACACCGCCGGGGCGAGGGAAGTAGAGCTTATCCAACCTCGCACGGAGCCTCTTCCCTATCCTCAGCCTGAGCCCGAGACTTCCGCGGTGGTTGGAGGTACGTTACCTGATGAACCCTCAATTATGGACCTCGGAGGGGACCCCAACACGGCTTCCACGGACTCGCCCTCTTCTTCCGCGGAGTCCGATAACATGATCCCTTCCTCTATTGACCGAGACCTTTCTCCACCTCATGCAGCTGATTCTGAAGCCCGCGAGCCGCCACCCCCAATGGGCTCCCGCGAATCCATCGGCCAAACAGAGGCCACCGCCGGGCCCATTTCAACGACCGCGGCCCAGATTTTGAGGGAAGAGGAAGATGATGGCCTGGAGGCCCTGGTCCCTCGTGCCGTGAGTCCCGGCGGCGTGCCTTCGCCACGAGTGACAGCGTCCGCTGCCCCTTCTGGGTCACAGCAACATTCCTCCAGCGCCCGCGTCCCCTCGTCGACCAGCTTCCTGAACCGCGTGGCAGCGGGCTCCCCCGGCATCTCCAACACTCCTTTCCTGCAAGGACAAGGGTCTTCCGCGGGGGAGGGCGCCTCAACAAGCAGGACTGCTCCAGGCTCACCGGCCTGCTCGACCTCTCAGACCGCCTCTCCGCGTCCGAGCCTGGACCGCGCACTGGCCTCGCCGCGCCAGCCTCCGCCCTCAGGGGAAGACCGACAGCTGGAGGTAAACGAAGCATTTATTGGGGGGCCCACCTCCATTACTGACTCAGATCTGAATTCCTTATTTAAAGGCATGACTTTCATACAGACTGACGATATTCTGGGAGGCCAAGGGAGTGCTGCTCTTGGGGATTTTGCTGCTGAATTAGACATGGGCGAGCAGAACAGGGACGAGGTTGAGTCCAGGGAGCGTCCTCCTCCTCAGCACAGCCCGGTCGCGGCTCATGGGAAGGGGCCGGCGACCTTACAATCGGAAGCTCCGGTACGCCTGTTCCCCGCGGGCTTTCCTGTGGAAGAAGTCTACTATCCTCTTCTCAACGCCATAGCCCGCGCACACCCGGAGACTTTCGCCCCATTCAGTCCGCGGTCGGCCCGGCTCGGGGGACTTCTCTTGAGGGACCTTCACGAGGTGCTTGCTCCTTGGGCACAACTGCGTCTGAGGGACTTCACCGCGGAGGCAGAGGTTGCCCTCCAAGAGGTTGCGCAGGACATGGCGGCCATGGGCTTCGATCTGGCCTGGCTGAGCACGAGGAGTTCCGCGCTGAGGGCCGCGGGGGAGAGGATGGCTATCAGGCCCGAGATTCAACAGCTTTCCGCGCAACTGGCGGCCGCTAGGCAGAACGTCGCGGATTTGGAGGCCAGGTTCGCCCAGATCTCCAAGTATGACGCGGAGTTAGCCACTGCGGCCTTGAATCTTGAAGACCCGGATCCGGAGGAGCTTGTTTTTTCAGAATGGCTGGGCTGAGCTTCTTTCTACCCGCTTCTCTTTTCTTCTTTTTCTTTTCTTTTTTTTTTTTTTTTATTCGCACATTGTAATCGTTCCATTTGTTTAGTACACTCCACATTTAGTCTGCAATAAAAGATCGTTTCATTTCACTCTTTTTTTTTTTGTTAGAACTACACGCGGGCCATGTTTGCATTGTTTGTCAATCACTAAGCCCGGGATCGTGCGAGGGCCATGCTCTGACGCCCCTTGCGATCCAACATCTTTTTCGTTTACCGGTTATCAAACTTATGATTGCACGCGGGTCATGCTCTGACCATTCGCGACTCAACACACGCGGGTCATGTTCTGACCATTCGCTGTTTGATACTCGGGTCATGTTCTGACCCCTTGCTGCTTAATAGGGCGCGGGTCATGTTCTGACTCCGCGCGACTTAATAAGGCGCGGGTCATGTTCTGACTCCGCGCGACTTAATGCGTAAGTCATGTTCTGACTTTACGGGACTTAACGTGTTCGGGTCATGTTCTGACCCTTTGCAATTTGGTGTCATCTCCGTCTAATGATTACTGATCTCGGAACACACGCGGGTCATGTTCTGACCATTCGCTGTTTGATACTCGGGTCATGTTCTGACCCCTTGCTGCTTAATAGGGCGCGGGTCATGTTCTGACTCCGCGCGACTTAATAAGGCGCGGGTCATGTTCTGACTCCGCGCGACTTAATGCGTAAGTCATGTTCTGACTTTACGGGA